>CM077157.1:1634492-2062870 GCA_039583875.1 Platanthera guangdongensis
CAAATTTTAATATACATTTTATTGAAAGTAAAAAAAGATAGCAGAACATTAAAAAAACTTACAGATCAACAAGCGACTTTACGTTGACACATGCTCTGAAAACGTGAAATAATTTATTCAGTTGTAATTGTATCCACAACGTCCTTTTCAATGTAAGCCATCAAACAATCATTCATCCATTCATCTCCCATCCTGTTTCGCAGACGATTTTTGATTATCTTCATTATCGAAAATGTTCTTTCAACACTAGCTGTTGCAACTGGTAAGAGACAAGCCAACTTTAACAATCTGAAAACTAGTTGATAAATCTCTTGTTTTTTTAATTCCACTATTTTTTGAAGCAGTCCACTGATTCCCTTAACTTCTGAAAATATATCCGGTGATGCAGTTCGCATGTCACAAATGTATATGTCAAGTTGTCCTTCAAGTAACTGCAACTCTATCAGAGTAAAATCATATGTATATAATTCAGCAAGATGAATTAGTTTTTGTTTATCATAAGCAGCAAATTGATCCTTTTGGTCAAGACAAGCGACACACAACAACAATTCAGTGTTTACTTCATCGAAACGGTCATTTAGCTCATTTAACATCCAGTCAAGCACTGCATTATATATTTCAATTCTGAAAAAAAATGTAAATTTGTAATTTCACGTGTGTTGCGTCTTGATCTACCTGATTGAACGAACTTCTCATTCATAATTGGAACTTCTATGTCATGTTTACAACAAAACATAGAAACTTCAACAATAAAGGATTCCCACTCAACTTCATTATTTCTCATCTGTAATAATAGCAATTTTGACAACTTTACAAATGCATTGCGTTGACAATATCTTGATCCTTTTTTTGCAACGCTTGTGAGAACTCGTTAGTTTTTGACAAAATACGTTTCATCAAATGAATCACAAATGCAAATTTAAAAGTCAAGATAACTTGTAACATTGTGCTTGCCATACCTCTTTGGTTTCCATCTGCCCCATCAATTACAACAATCTCCAGTACATCAACAATCGATGAAAACATACGAATGAAATTTAAAACTGTCACATAATGTGAACCCCATCTTGTGTCTCCGGCACATTTGAGCTCTAAAGCTTGATTCAACCCTTGACCACTTTCCAACTCCCCGCAACCGAGCTCTCTAGCAACCCGATCAACTTTCAATGCTCGAAGAAAATCACGCCGTTTACAAGAACCGCCAACAGCAACCCTGGGATCTCCTATGATTTGGTCTATTGGGTGATCCTTTAAGTGTCTGAGCTCTACGGTTCATATATATGGAACTTCTTCAACCACATGAGTGACTTCATCAACTTGAATGGTTTCTTCATCTTGATCATCAACCTCTCCAATTGGGGTTGGAGTGGTGATCTTGATGAACTTTTCACTTTTTCCAAATTTGGAGGAATGTTTTCAAAATACATGAATGCTAATGACGCTACGATTAGAACCTTAACTGGAAGTGTTAAAAATTTAGAAAATCAGGTAGGACAGCTCGCTAAAATGATTTCTGAGCGACCCGTAGGGTCTCTTCCTTCTAATACCGAGCCGAACCCGAGAGAGCAAGCGAAAGCTATAACTCTTCGGAGTGGGAAGAAAGTTCCTGGTATGGTAAGTGAAGAACCCGAGGCAAGCTCCGCTCCCGCTTTAAAAAATCAAAGCTCCGCTCCCGTTTTAAAAATCCCGCCCTCTGCCGAAGAAATTATCACCCCTATTTTAGAAAAAGAACTCACTCCACCACCCACCTTTAAAAATAATCCATCCCCGCCATACCCTTCCGAACTTAATAAACAACGACATGATGATCAATACCCCGTTTTTTAGAAATGTTTAAACAAATCCACATAAATCTGCCTTTCCACGAAGCCATATCCCAGATGCTGAAGTACGCAAAATACCTTAAGGACCTCCTGACGAACAAGAAGAAGTTAGAGAACCTTTCGCATGTCACGTTAAATGCCGAGTGCTCAGCGGTTTTGACAAACGGATTACCGAAGAAAATCAGTGACCCGGGTAGTTTCTCTATCCCGTGTGTCTTCGGTGATCTCTTTGTCAAACACGCTTTAGCCGACCAAGGTGCGAGTATTAATCTTATGCCCCTCTCGTTGTTTAAAAAGTTAGGAATTGGTAGTCTCAACCCCACACGCATGAGTATCCAGCTCGCCGACAGATCAGTCAAATACCCGTTAGGAATAGTGGAAGACGTCCTAGTCAAAGTTGACAAGTTCATCTTCCCGATGGACTTTGTCATTTTGGACATCGAAGAAGACGTCGAGGTTCCCCTGATCCTTGGCCGACCCTTCCTTGCCACCTCCTGAGCTATCATTGACGTAAGCAATGGTAAGCTCTTCCTTCGAGTAGGCGACGATGAAGTAACTTTCTCTATCACCCCCTCGATGAAGAACACACTAGCTAATGATGACTCCTGTTTTTTCATAGATACCGTAAGTGAAGAATCCTCCTCTCACACCTCTGATTTTGAAAAAGAATTTTCCAATTTTTGTTCCTCTCCCACTCCTCCAACTGAATCTCTACACCTAAGTGAAGAATCCTCCACCCGCCTTTCTGATTTTGAAAAAGAATTTTTTGATTTTTGTTCCTCTTCTACTTTTCCAACTGAATCGCTGCACGAAGCCGCCATGGCCGCTAGCAACACCCCTTTTAATTTTACATATAAAAAAGTGTACGAGGAAATAGTCTTTGGAAAAGAACGAATTTCTAAAACCTCGTATGATGACCCCCCCCTACCTTGGAACTGAAAGAAATACCAGAGCACCTTCGATATGCTTTCTTAGAAAAGGACTCCAAGCTGCCTGTCATAGTTTCGGCCTACCTCACGGATGCACAAAAGAATAAACTTCTTTCAATTTTACGAAAGCATCGCCAAGCTATTGCTTGACAGATATCTAATATTAAGGGCATAAGCCCATCTTTCTGCACTCATAAAATCTTAATGGAAGATAATTCACGTAACTCTATACAACCTCAGCGCCGTATAAACCCAAACATGAAAGACGTAGTTAAGGGCGAGGTTATGAAATTGTTAGACGCAAGAATTATCTATCCTATATCCGACAGTAAGTGGGTTAGCCAAGTACAGGTAGTACCAAAGAAGAGAGGGATAACGGTAGTAAGTAATGAAAATAATGAATTAATCCCGACTCGGACGGTGACCGGATGGCGAATGTGTATAGATTACCGTAAGTTGAATGACGCCACCCACAAGGATCACTTCCCCTTGCCGTTCATTGATCAGATTTTAGAACGACTTTCCGGACATAGCTTTTATTGTTTTCTCGATGGCCTCTTGGGGTATCTTCAAATCCCCATCTCCCCCGAGGACCAGGAGAAAACTACGTTTACTTGTCCCTTCGGCACCTTCGCCTACCGAAGAATGCCGTTTGGATTGTGCAATGCGCCAGCTACATTCCAACGATGTATGCTCGCGATCTTTGACAAGTACGTAGAAAGCATTATGGAAGTTTTCATGGATGATTTCTCCGTGTTCGGGAATTCGTTCGATAGTTGCTTAGAGAACCTTGAAAAAGTCTTAGAGCGATGCGAAGAAACTAACCTCGCCTTAAATTGGGAAAAATGTCATTTTATGGTGAGGGAATGGTTAGTTTTGGGACATAAAATTTCTGAAAGGGGTATTGAAGTAGACGTTGCGAAAATAGAAGTTATTGAGAAGCTGCCGCCACCAACGAACATAAAAGCTATAAGAAGTTTCCTGGGTCATGCGGGTTTCTACCACCGCTTCATAAAGGACTTTTCCAAAATCACCAAGCCCCTTACCCATCTCTTAAAAAAAGACGCCCCATTCATCTTTGATGACCTCTGTCTAGCTGCCTTCAATTTAATAAAAGAAAAATTAGTTAATGCCCCAATCATGATAGCTCCGGTGTGGGATCTTCCATTTGAGATAATGTGTGATGCGATTAGTTATGCGGTGGGAGCCGTACTAGGTCAACGTATTTCCAAAAACTTCCACTCCATTTATTACGCTAGTAAAACACTCACATCTGCACATGAAAATTACACCACAACCGAGAAGGAGCTCTTAGTTGTAGTATTCGCTTTTGACAAATTTCGCCTTATATTACTCTTTCGAAATTATATGTTTTTACGGACCACTCGGCCCTCAAATATCTTCTCTCTAAAACGGATGCCAAGCCTCGCTTGATTCGCTGGGTCTTACTCCTCCAGGAGTTTGACTCAGAGATCCGTGATAAGCGAGGTGCCGAGAACTTGGCCGCCGACCACCTTTCGCGCCTAGACAACCCGCTTATAGAAATATTAGATGAAAATTCTTTTAATGACTATTTCCCTGATGAGAAGCTCGGCAATATCAGAATTTCCTTCTGCAACCGCTACTAGCACCAACTGTAGTTGATGTGCAAAACAATGAACATAAAAAGCACACCTGTTTTCATTCAAAATCAAAGCTTTTAGCCCTCTGAACTCGCATTTCATATTGCTAGCGCCATCATATCCTTGCCCACGCAATTTAGATATACTAAGAGCATATTGCATAAATAATGACTCAATGCCAGCTTTTAAAGATAATGCAGTAGTGTCGGTTACATGAACAAAACCAAGAAGACGCTCCACAATCTTGCCACTGGATTTCACATAGCGTAAAACAACGGACATCTGCTCTTTTGTAGAAACATCACGCGATTCATCCACTAAAACTGTAAAACAATCTTCTCCAATCTCACGAACGATTTTTGTTGTTGTCTGCATTGCAATTACTGAAACTATTTTTTTTGAATCTTAGGTGATATAAGCTGACAATTTCGAGGAGCATTTTGAAGCGCAACTGCCTTAATGTCATCATTATGCGAGACAAGAAAATTCATAAGCTCCAAAAAATTGCCTAGATTGATAGACTCTTTACTCTCATCGTGACCACGAATAGACAATCCTTGTCGTAAAAGAAATCTAACGCAGTCAATTGAAGCACATAAACGAGCACGATAATCTATACTTTGTTGTTCTTCTTGTCTCGCAAAAGCAATCTCAATACCCTGTTTTTGATTCACCAAAGCCTCGCAAAGTTTTCTAGAAGCATTATGTGGAGTAGTGTGAGTTCCAACATGTTTTTCCAATACTGTTTTATCTTTCCAATTTCTGAATCCTCTAGTAGTAAAAGTAGGCTCACAACCTCTTTGGGGGAAAATATAACAGTAAAGACAAAATGCTGCATCCTTTTGATTACTATATTCTAACCAGCCTTTAAACTCATTAAACCAATTCCTATTAAAGCGCCGAGCTTTTTTTCCGATTTCTGTTTGGGGAAATATTTCTAACTGAGGTTGACAATGACCTTTCTGCAAATAATATCTTCGTACTGACTCTTGAACATTTGCATCATAGGAATTTATAGGATGTCTTAAGCCTGGATCTGAAGGTAAATCTTCTATTTTAATCTCTTCTACGCGACTTCTTTTGGCAGTTAAAACTAACTCCTGAGAATCTATTGAACTTTGACAAGCTCCTTTTTTAGAAAAAAAATTTCTTCATCGCACTAACTAAACACACTGCATAAAATCAACGGGACATTCCCGTTAGCGCGACTAGGGCTAATCGTTATGCACATCACAAACATCACCGATCCGGGCTTACCGCCACGGGTAGGTTTCACACAACATGCCTAAATCCAGACTCGCACGTCGGATCACTAATGCATAAAAATATGCCGGGGACGGACACAATCGACCCGGAGGTTCGCAATGAACCGAGGGAAACACACACTGCGTCCAATTGAAGGCGGGTGTCCCTCCTAAGCAAAGTAAAAGCAGAAAACTACACTGGAGTCGCAATCCCACGCCCTGGCGGAGTCCCCGCTCTCCACCGCGTAGTGGGAGAGGGACTCTTCGTGCAGCTCACACATCAAAATACACCGGGGTCGCAATCCCACGCCCTGACAGAGTCCCCATCCTCAACCGAATTGGCGTGAGGGGACTCTCATTGCACAAAAAAAATTACAAACACTGAGAGGAAGAGATCGTTACCCTTGGTGCATTGTTATCTCCGCTATTGCGATTTCCGCAACCACCTCTCCACCTCCAGTCACTCTGTAAGGAGGAGGATACCACCGAGAAAGCTCAAACTCTGTAAATTAAGCAGTAAGCCAATTAGCCAAAACGTGCCAAACACAACAGCCTATAGAAAACTCATACAGTCACACTGAAATCTGGACTGTTCAGTCCAGATTTCATAACTGAAATCTGGACTGAAACAGTCCAAATTTCACAACTGAAATCTGGACTGAAACAGTCCAGATTTCAGTTGTGAAATCTGGACTGAACAGTCCAGATTTCAGTTGTGAAATCTGGACTGTTTCAGTCCAGATTGCGACTGAAATCTGGACTGCAACAGTCCAGATTTCAATTCTGAAATCTGGACTGTTTCAGTCCAGATTTTAGTTGGGAAATCTGGACTGAACAGTCCAGATTTCACAACTGGAATCATAGATTTCACAACTGAAATCATAGATTTCACAACTGAAATCATAGATTTCACAACAGAAATCATAGATTTCAGAACTGAAATCTGGACTGTTTCAGTCCAGATTTCAGTTGCGAAATCTAGACTGAACAATCCAGATTTCAGTTGCGAAATCTGGACTGAATAGTAAACAGTTCAGTTGTGAAATCTGGACTGTTTCAGTCCAGATTGCGACTGAAATCTGGGCTAAAACAGTCCAGATTTCAGTTCTGAAATCTTTGAAATCTGGACTGTTTCAGTCCAGATTTCAGTTGTGAAATCTGGACTGAACAGTCCAGATTTCACAACTGAAATCTGGACTGTTTCAGTTGTAACATCTCATTTCCAACTAGACCCCTAAGTGTGGTTTTTGGCCATGACTAGGTCATGACAAAACCCTAGGAAGTCCAAGAAGGCCAAGAAAACCTAAGAATGTGGGTGAGACCACTATGGTCTGCAAATAGTAAATTCTTGAACCTTAGTTTAAGATAACCATGGGGCTTCACCAAGACTTCAAGACCCCACCATGGTCTCATCAACCCATTGTAAGATCCATTAGAGCACTAAGGACCCATTGGGGCCAACCAAAAGGGCTAAGTTGACCAAAGTCAACTCTAGCCCTAAAGTGGTCAAGTGTCCTGCCAAAGGGTCAAGTGACCTCCAAAGGGATAATACAACCTTACCTAGGCCTTAGAGGAGGCCAATGGGTCACCAAGGGCCCATTTGGGCCAACCTCAAAGACCAACTTGACTTAAGTCAACCCTAGCCTAGGTTTGGGTTAAGCTAGCCTAAATGGGCTAACTCAAGCTCAAGCCCAACTCACTTGGGCTAACCATATTTTGGTGGATGAAATAAACATGTGGGCTGCCAATAGAAGATTTACCAGCCAACTTAGTGACTAGGAGAGAGAGAGAGAGAGAGAGAGAATCTCAAAATTAAAGAATAATTAGGAGAGAGAAAAGGAGTATATTTAAGGGTATTTAGTGGAATAAGCCACTTGGACCCATGCCATCAGCCCCCACATGGGTTGGCCGACCCCTGGAGTCATGGAGGAGGAGGTGTATGGAGTGGGGCCCACCCATGCATGCATGGTGACAATAACTAGGCAAAACCTCCACCTCTCACTTAGGAATTATCACCCCCCTCTTTACTTCATCTTCTCAGCTCCCCCTCTCTTCTTTCAGTTTCACCACCCTCAGGACTAGGAGAGCAGCAGAGAGAGAGAGAGAGAACCCGAGCTGGAGCCGTGAAAACCGAGGGAGAAGCGCCGCCGCTGCCGCCATGGTTCCCCGCCGCTCCTCACGTCGCAAGGCCGCCGGGAAGGTCCTCCCTCACCTCTCTCTTCATGCTTAGATCTTAGGAATGTTTAGGTTAGGGTTCGGGCTCGAATGAGCCCAAACCCAACTCTTCATTTTCCGCCATTAATGGCTTTGGAAGCTTTCGGGTGGGGTGGCGCCGCCACCTCCCGCCGCCCCGCCGCCGGAAAAGGCTTGCCCCCACCACCGTGAGGGGGGAGCTGATGATCGCCGGTGGAGGCGCCGCCGGAGGCCGCCGAAAAAAGCCCCGTGAAAATTCGGCTAGAATCCAGGCGGTTTGGGGAAGAAACACAGCAGCCGTCGGATTGCTTTAGGATTAGTGCCATGCAATATTCTAAATTCTGGATTTATTTAATTAATGAATAATGTCATTCTTTATATCTTTTATAACAGACCTTTTCATGCGAATGTTAGGGCTCTTGCAGCCTTTTTCTTAAAATGTTCTCAACATGAAAATTGTAGATCTTGAAGTTACCTTTAAATTGATATATTACACTTAAATTTTGGTGAAGTATACTGCCCTATAGAGCCATTTTCCTAGGGCTGGTCCTAGGGTAGGTCAGGAACTAAAATGAGTGCACTGCCCAAACCCTAAGTATAAATGGGCTGAAATTTTGGGCATGCCCAAGCCATTTTGGAATATCTAGGCCCTCTCCAAAAATGGGAATTTTTGGGGAAAATAAATCTATAGTTTTAGTCCAAATATGATAAATTGAATTTTGTTGATTTTTGGAGCATATCAACTCCAAAATGCCCCAAATTTTGGTGGCCTTCCCTTAGGAGTATATTAGACCTATGGTAGAAAAATTAGATAATTTAGCCCTTTGCATGTTGAGATATCTCACTTGTAAGATCTGAAAAATTGAATGGTCTTGGGCTGCAAATAGTAAAAATGCAGAAATTTGAAAGTGATGCCCAAGCCCATCAAGAGGCCCAAATGACCTGAGATTTTGGGGAGTAACTTGTTTAGGGCATATGTAGGTCCTTCCCAAAAATGGGACTAATTGGAATTAAAATTACGGTGAAATTACCAAACTACCCCTAGGCTTGTTTAGGTGATTCTTGGAGTAGTTCAAATCCAAAAGGCCCCAATTTTTGGTGGCATGTCCATGAGGACATTATTAGGGCATGGTTAAATTTTCAGCCCATTTGGATCACAGCAAGTTAGGGAAACCCCTTGCATGTGATGGCTTGTAAAGGACTTGGTGTGCTTATAGCCAAAAGAAGAAGAAGAAAAAAATGAAATATTGTAGGCACAGTCCTTTTTGGACCACTGACTTAGTATTACCTTAAGTGCCCTCCCCTCTTTGGGGAAAATGGATGAATTAGGGTTGACTTACCCTTGGACCCAAGTTCACACCCTAAGGATGGACCTTTAGGGGGTTGTGAAGGACATAGGGGCAAATGCCCTTGTGTGGCCTTGTAATTCAGTAGAGAGTTAGCTTAGACATATTTAAGCCTCTGGTTGAAATATTAGAGAATTTTGAAGTAGTTAAGTACCTCAAAAGTCAAACCCTAGTTTTAGGGTAGAAGCACTCCTAGGTCAAAACAGTAACTTAACCTCATGTAAAAAGTGTGAGAATTGGGTAGAATGAATCTTAGGGTGAGTTGAACCCCTAGATATTTTTAGTGGAATTTTACAGATTATATTCATGGTAGTCCCTTTGTCAATCATCAAAATGTTCAATTTAGTATTTGATTTAATTTGATCATTTGGTCTAAATGGAATTTAGTAAAATTTGGCCAGTAGAGGTTTTTGATATAAATAGAGGTCTCTGAATTTTATTACACTTTTTAAATGATTTTATATATTACTTCCTTCATAAATGTTGTAAAGGCCATATCTGATAAATAAAATCATTTAAAGAATAATTTAACTTGTAAAAATGTGAATTTTGGCCATTGATGATTTTAGGATGATATCTACTGTTAGGAATTTAATTATAAATTTTTGAAGTATATTCATAGTACTTGATTCACAATTATGCCATTTGTAGATTTTTGTATTGAATTTATTTAGAATTAAATATTCTGTGAAAAATCATGAAAGTTTGGCCAATGATAATTTTAGGACTGTAGTAGTGTAATATATTTTTCTCAAATTATTTGGATGATAATTTCAAGTAGTTACTTTACAAATCTTGGAATATGGGAATTTACTGCTAAAATAATTTTAGGCCCCATAAATGTTTGTAGAAAATGTCAAATTTGGAAATTGTCACTTTTAGATATGTGGAATATTATCGTGAATTTATGAAACATTAATCATGTCTAAAAAGTATACTTCATGATCAACTTGACTATAATTGGCCCTTGTAAGAAATTATTTAAATAGAAGATTAATTGAGAAAAATACAATATTCTGGAATTAAATCATTTATGTCATGATAGGACTCCAGTAATAATCCTAGGTCACTCGGATGAAAACCTGAAGGACATCCTATCATGAACATCGCTTAGTATAGGTTGGTCTGCAAATAATAATTTGGGGAAAAGTTGTATTAGGATAAGAGTGGGATTACGGTAGAGTTAGTCATGTTGAATTGTCTGAATGAAAGAAGATGAGTCACTATAGAAAGTTCTAAGGAGTGGTGGGAATCAAGTTGATGTGCGTTAGAAGGTACGCAAGTTCGACGAAAGATCGTCGTTCCCGCAAGAGTGAATGTCTAAACTACCCTAGGATTAGCCTATCGCAATATGAGAAGGTAATGGGTAAGGGAAATCAACCAATAATAATAATAAGTACCTTGCGAAAGAGAACGCTGTGCGTAATCCCAACATAGTTCCTAGTGCCCCTTGAGAGCCCTTCACAGGGAATACCGGTGGCAGTCCTGGGTTAACGTAAACCTTAAAGAACAAATCGAAAGAGTAAATTAGTAAATAGGATTTCACACTGCACACACTAGTTGGACAAGTATTGGGAATGGTTTAGTCATCCCGAGGTGTTCAAAGGGGAGCCATCCCGCGATGTTCAAAGGGATGAGGTTTGGAATAAGAGACGAACGTTTTGGTCCGGGGAGCTTTGGCTCGGTTGATATTTATGACGGACGGGATGGTCCGGGGAGCTTTGGCTCGGTATTGATACGATAATTTGCATGTGCATGAAAGGAAAGAAAGTTAAGGTGGTGGGTCTTCGGTATGGGTTAGTCGATGCACCGACGCCAATACGATGACTCGGCAAATGTGGTTTTACACTTCGCCAAACTTAAGTCCGGCGGTCCAGTCGGCAAGAGTACGCGGTAGTCCTCTTAGTGCACCAAGCGTTGAGGCGTACGATAGGTCAGACCGGTAGTGCTTTTATTGGTTTTGAGGTGGGCGAGGCCCAACCCACCGCTTTCGTCTGCCACTACGGAGGTATCCTGTGAGGTAACGGCTCCGAAAGGGGGAACTAAAGGTCTGTGTGCACAGAGTCGGGTGTGTGTGTTGCACTTGCACGTCCATCATACCCACTTGCATGTCATAGCATAATCGATTCATTTAACCCTGACACCTAAAGTATAAGTGGTATGAGACGCTTATACATTAGGCCCTGCAAAACGACCCCTTGGTCTATAAGCTTGTGTGGGCAATTTTATAAATTAAGGTTATTTCAAAATATATATGTACTTCTTGTGATAACCGACACCCCAATGTATAAAGTGGTATGGGACATTTTATACGATGGGAGTCTTGTAGAAGATCCCTTGGCTTATGTGTACTCACATAAGTGAAGGTTAAATTCCTTTCTTACTTTACTTATTATAACCTGATTATAAATTGCTAGCTAGGTCCCCCTATTACCTATTTTTGATTTCTCTCCACTTTCACGTCCTTTCCTTTCTTCCTACCCGCTCGGTGCCTAGGAGCATGGGGGAAGGAGTTGGGGACGATAGGGCTTAGTCTTTTAGACTAACAGTTTTCGAATCACATCATATTAGGGGATCGTGGAGCCGAGTATGGAGGAGCAGCCCAGGATACCGGTAATATTGGAGACAAGGCAGTCTAGTTCAGGAGTGCAGCCAGCTGGGACAGTGAGTTCTGCCTTCTAGTAGTTTTTTTGTTTTGCTTCCGCATGAGAGATCTGTAGTGAGGATACTGATGTACCGGGCTTAAGCCTTTTCGTTCTTATACTCTTTTACTATTCTGTGGACACTCCCTTCATGGAGTTTATTTATATATATATATATATGTGATTTGCTGTGGACTTAACTTCTCTTGCACAACTACTTTTGATACAGTTGCGATCGAATTGACCGGCAGGATCGGCGTCTTGTTGCGACGACCTTCTCGGGTGCGAAGGTGTCACCGCAAGGCGACGGTTCTGGGCAGGGTTTGTCGCAGGCTACGAAGAAGAATTCCAATTGTTATCTAGTGTACAAATGGAATGAATGGAAGAGATAAAGTGGACTTTTACATGTGATTTCCCCCATATGGGCACACCACTGCTTCCGCTGCTTAGTTTGTCCCCAAACTAAACTCGCGCGGGGGTGACCCAGGGGTTGTGTACTGCTACTTTTTGATCGAGGTTTGCTCTGATACCACTTGTAAGACCCCCTTTTTTTTCTTTTTAAAACACCGGGGTCTTAGGCCCAGAACCGCCGCCTTGCGGTGACACCTTCGCACCCGGGAAGGTCATCACTATAAAATGCCGATCCTGTCAGCCAAATCGATCACAACTGTAGCAAAATAGAAAACATGTCCACAGAAATCACATATATAGTAAATAATCTCCACGAAGGGAGTGTCCACAGATACAACAAAAATATAAGATCTTGGGCTCATGCCCAGTACATTATGTCCTCACTACAAATCTCTCAACGCGGAAGCAAATACTATAACTAATAGAGGTCAGGACTCACAGTCCCTGTCATCTGAACTCCGGTGCTAGACTGCCCCATCTCCAAGCGTGTCGACCTGCGGGGCTGCTCCTCCATGCTAGGCTCCACGATCCCCTAAATGATGCGGTTCGAAAACCGTTAGTCTAAAAGACTAAGCCCTATCATCCCCATCCCTTCCTCCATGGCTCCTAGGCACCGAGCGAAGAGGAAGAAAGGGGAGGACTTGAAGGTGGAGAATAATCAAAAATAGATGGCAGCGGACCTATACTAGCAATTCTATAATAGATATTGACAAGAAGATGAAATATGAATGGTAACCTTCACTTATGTGAGAACACATAAGCCAAGGGGTCTTCTGCAAGGCTCCAATCGTATAAAAAGTCTCATACCAATTTATACGTTGTGGTGTCGGTTATCAAACAGCAATATATATATATCAAAATTGACCTTAATTTATAAACTTGCCCACACAAGCTTATAGACCAAAGGGTCGTTTTGCAAGTCCTAATGTATAAGCGTCCCATTCCACTTATACTTTAGGTGTCAGGGGTTAAATGAATCGATTATGCTATGACAATCAAGTGAGTATGATGGAACATGCAAGTGCAACACACACACCCGACTCTGGGCACACAGACCTTTAGTTCCACCTTTTTGGAGTCGTAACCTCCCAGGATACCTCCGTAGTGGCAGACGGAAGCGGTGGGTTGGGCCTCGCCCACGTCTAAACCAGTAAAGCAATACCGGTCAGACCTATCGTACGCCTCAATGCTTGGTGCACGAAGCGGACTCCTGCGTACTCTTGCCGGCTGGCGCACCGGACTTCTGTTGGCGAAGTGCTAACCACACTTGACGAGTCAGCGTATTGGCGTCGGTGCATCGACCCTCCAATACCGAAGACCCACCACCTTAATTTCCTTTCCTTTTATACACATGCAAATTTATCATATTCAAAACCAAGCCGAAGCTCCCCGGACCAAAATGTCCGTCTCAAACAATCGAGCCGAAACTCCCCGGACCAAAACGTCCGTCTCTTAACTATCCGAGCCGAAGCTCCAAACTATCTTCCTGTGCTATCTGTGTTTGTGAAATGTGCAACCCTAATTACTAGGTTACTCTTTTCAGCTTGTTAATACAGTTTACGTTAACCCAGGACTGCCCCCGGTATTTCCTGTGAAGGGCTCTCAAGGGGCACTAGGAACTATGTTGAGATTATGCCCAACGTTCCCTTTCGCAAGGTGCTTATTATTATTGGTTGATTCCCTTACCCATTACCTTCTCATGTTACAATAGGCTAATCCTAGGGTGATTTGACTCTACCTCACTTCGGGGAAGACGATCTTTCGTCGATCCCGGGCACCGCCTAACTCTAGCCAATCCATCCCTCTACTCCTCCTACTACCAATAATGAACTTATTTTTATCCATCCAAACCAGCATATCACTAATCCCAAGACATGCATCAAATTATACTCCAACATGATTTCTGCAGTTTTTACTAAATGCAGACCACTTAAGCTATATGACTCGTAAAATGGGAGGTACATCAAATAATCATCCAGTACCCCTATGATAATTATTAGAGGGCTATAATGACATTTTTATCATAAACCCAGAATTCATAATTTTCCTAATTTGTCTGATAATTTATTCATTTATTCTAGTAGCCAAAAAGCCTAAGTTTGAACATGAAGTACCAATTTTATTCAAGATAATATTCCACTAAATTTATTTTAATTACAAAATGAATAATCAACTCTAAAGCCTAAGTCTTCCAATTTTTGAGCAAGGTTTAAGCCTTAATTTTAATTTCAAATATATCTCATAATAAGTCATTTTAAAAGATTTTACAACAATAATACCTCCAAAAATTCAGAGAAAATTCAAGGATGGTTATGATGACATATAAATACTCTAGATCAAGTTTCATAATTTAGCATTTAATAAAAAGGCTATACTTGATTTTCTCATGAAATTCCAAGTTTATGGGTTAATGAACAAAGTATACTAATTATCCATCTAAAAATTCCAAATAAATTCCCACATGATAATGATGAACTAGGAACACTATTGATCAAGTTTCATAATTGTTCAACAAGTATTGAGCTCTGTAAGAATTATTTAGCATGTAACCAAAGTAATGCACTTGTGAAGTAGATGCCCTAATTATGTATCCAAAAATTCTATTAAAAATCATATTTGATCAATATGGTCTAAAACTACCTCTGCCAAATTTTCATGACCTTTCAATGGGCAGTGAGATCATAATAGTCAAATTATTAATTAGGGCAATCCTATTGGTTATAAATGAAGTGCTACAAATATTGATCAAAAATTCCCAAATAAATTACCAGAGGCTCAATATATCCTTATTCCCACACTACCCAAATTTTATTATATTTCAAGGAGTTTAGCTAACCTAAACTAGCACTACAAGTTTTATGACCTAAGCTAGGGTTAGGGTTTTGTGGACCCTACCCTTTTAAAAATTCTTTAAGATTTTTACCAGAGGGTTTTATATACCCTAGGACCATCCATACAAAATTGCAAGTTCATCCAAGGTATTTAAGACTCATGCCCTTCACAAGGCACAAAGGTCCTTCCTTAGGGTTTGACCTAGGATCTTAGGGCAAATCAATTCCAATCTACCCCACATTCCATGGGGAGATGCTAAATGCCATACCAAGTCAGTGGCTCAAATTTTAGCCTCTGTTGAGGTGATTTGGTCACTCAAAATCAAAAGTGCACTTTTTTGACCAAAATACCCTCATTAAGGTAAAGTTAGGGTTGAGTCAATACCTATTCAAAACACATCCAAAGTAAGTGAAACTTTATACAGATACATAACATGAGGCCAGAGACCACTCACCAAAATTTGGGAGGGTTTGGTGGTCATTAAACTACCTAATTAAATTATACTAGTGAAATTAAATAATTTCCAAAACTATAGAAAAAGTGTCCCCAAAAATTCTCATTTTTGGGCAGTACCTATACCTGGTTCAGGGGGACTCCCTGCCAAAATTGCAACCCATTTGGACCAAATTTAAAGTGTGGGCACTCAATTTAATTTCTGCCTAGCCCTATGTGTAGGCCCCACCAAAATGAGTGCCCTGGTCAAACCAGACACCCAAATTGGTTCACACCAATTTTAAAATAAAGTAAACCCAAAGGGCTACAAATCATGTGTTGACCATTTGCTCATTCAGTGCCTCTAGCTATTTTTAAAAATTAAATACATTAATTATATAATGTGTGACATAAATCAAATGAAAATATATGAAGCCTATAGTTTAATGCATCCCCTGCACGAATCTTGGCGCATGGATTAACGAGATCCCTTCATCTCCTTACTCCAGCGGATGGCTCCGATTGATCCCGAACCTTGGACCTAAGCATTTCTATGATCTATCCATGGATGAAGAAGTGGAGGAGGACCTTTCTGGTGGCCTGAAGTCTTGCCGATTGCCGGGAAACCATGGTGGTGGTGGTGGTCGGATTTCTGCAACAACACTGTGAAACACCTTGGCTCCTTCGGGTAAAGGGTGGGAATGACTCCTTGGAGTCCAGTGAAGGTTTTAAGAACAAGAAATGGGGTGTTAGGTAGCTGGAAATGCATTTGCCATTATTGGCTCTTGGTCAAGCTTGGCGGCCATGGTAGGTAGGGGGAAAAACGTGGCTCAAACCAGTCAATGGGTAGCTGGTTGCACTCCTCTGGTCTTAGGGAATTGAATGGGAAGTTGGGGAAGGTTGGGGAAGGGGAAGGATGAGCCCAAGTCTTCCTCCATTTCTTCTCTTCTCTTTCTCTCTCTTCCCTTTGAAGCTCTTTCTCTCTCCCATTCACCAAGCTGAATTTTGACTCCTACCTAACCCTAAGGCAGCCCACATGTTTATTTCACCCATCCAAGTAAGGTTAGCCCAAGAGAATTGGGCATGAGCTTGAGTTAGCCCATTTGGGCTAGCTTGACCCAAACCTAGGCTAGGGTTGAACTTGGTCAATTTGGTCTTTGAGCTTGCCCCTAATGGGTCCTTGGTGACCCATTGGCCTCCCCTATGGTCTAGGTGGGGTTGTCTTGGTCCTTTGGAGGTCACTTGTGTTGAGGTAATTTTAACTAGGATTGTCATTGTTGTACTTCTTGTTTTAATTTTTTAATAACTATATCCTTTATTTTCAGGAAAAAGAATATGAACAAGTGTTATGTTAACACTTGGAAAGAAGATTATGAGAATCTATTTGCTTCAAACAAATGGTACCGTGAAGGGTACACATCTCCAAGTAGAAAGAAATTCTTCTACTAACCAAAATCACTTTATGCTCTTTTAAATGTGGTTTTATATTTACTTCTTATGAATGACTTTATTGCTTTTAACAACATTAGAAAGACAATGTGTGGTTTGATGGTATGAGCACAATAGTTCATGTTTTCTATTCAAATGTTTAAGTTGGAATATGTCCTTTTATGTTGATGGTGTGTAATGATATGATCAAGTCTATGTTAAACATGATGTAGGGTATCTAAGCATTGTTTTGTAAATGATTACATGATGAGAAAGATAATTCATATCATGAAAGGTTATCACATGTAACACTATAATTGTTAACTTAATGCCTAAGTATTACACTTGTCAAACCTTACTTTTATGAAATATTTCGTAAGGTCTTTTATGAGTTTTATTAAGGTTTGTTTTTTTAATATTAAGATAAATAATCTCAATTATTTTCGAAATTAAACCAGCCATTTTATTTAATAAAAACTGTTTTTAAATAGGGCCGAATTTCTTGCTAACAATGGCGGTTTCTTTTTTAAAAAAAAACAAACAAAAAATAAAATGGTAGCACCCCTTGATGAAAGGTTGCGGTTCTTTGAATAACTAACATTTTATAAATGCTATTGTGATGATTGAGAAGGTGCTCAAGCCGTGTGTTCTAAAAATAGAAAGAGAGAAAGAAAACCGTGAAGGTGAAGAAGGAAAAACCGTGAAGAACATTGTTGCCAAGACCAATGTCTTCGGTTTTGTTCTCTTGATGGCAATCTCAAAAGAATAAAGAATCAAGTCCACGACTTGATTGAAGAAAGGAGAAAGCCGAGCACTTGGATCTCAGATCCAAAACACTTGCATAAGAAGTGGAAGGTTTGATGAGAATTAAGTCTTTATCCCTTCAAATATTGAGAAGAAAACCGTGAAGAGGCTTCAAGTTGGATGAGAAGGTTTGATGAGAATTAAGTTTTTATCCCTTCAAATATTGAGAAGAAAACTGAGGTAGTTGTTTGTTTAAAATTACTACATATCATCTTCTTCATTGTGGACAATTAAGGTTTCAAACCTTAAGTAATTACTCCACAAGTTTTAGAGAGACAAATAAAGAAATTGTCACACAAATTCTTTATTTGCTCAAAATTTAAATTCAACTTCAATTCTACTTCTATTAGCATCTTGTCTTTTAAATTTCATTAAGGTTGTTGTAATGATATTTAATCATATGTATCTTGTTAGAATGAAGATTTTTATTTAGATAAATTTATAAAAGAAATTCTGTGATTTGTTGAGTTAATTTATTATGAAATGTTTGAAATTCAAATTGTTATATGTATGTTAACTTCCTTTATGTATTGTCATTAGCACTCAATATTAACAATTGGTATCAGAGCCAGGTTCCATATTATAATCTTTACCGATTAGGGTCATAAGTTTCTTTAAAAAATGACTAATGAAGGAGGTGCCATGAATAGAGCTCCATTGTTCAATGGAAAAGATTATAATTATTGGAAGAAAAGAATGGAAATTTATATTAAATCATTAGGAATTGATGTCTGGAATTTTATAGAAAATGAATATGTGCAAACTGCTGGAATAAATATCCTTGAAGATCAAAATGAAATAAGAAGGATAGATAAAAATAATAAAGCAATGCAAGCTTTAATGTCTGGCTTAACTGATTCAGAATTAATTAAAGTTATGAACTGTTCTACTGCTCAAAGTATATGACTAAAACTTCAAAATTTATATGAAGGAGATAGCAAAATAAAAAGGCAAAATTACAAATTTATAGGAGTAGATTTGAATCAATAAAAATGAAAAATGATGAAAGAATAAAAAATTTCATGAAAAGAACAAATGAAATCGTAAATTCTATTCGAGATCTAGGTGAAATTCTAAATGATGCAACAATTATAAAGAAAATATTAAGATCATTACCAGAAAAATTTAATTCCAAGGTCTCTGCAATTGAAGAGGCTAAGGACTTAAATTAGTTATCCTTTGATGAGTTACTTGGATCATTAGTGGCCTATGAAATGAGAACAATGGACATTAATAAAGAATATGAAAACCAACTTGCTTTCAAAACTGAGCTTGCTAAGAACAAAAATAAAGTTGAACATTCAAACTTTGGAAAGAAAAATAACTTTAGATATAATAAGTTTGATAAACCCAAGTTAATAGGAAATTGTTACACTTGTGGAAAACCAGGTCACTATTCAGTGGATTGCTATCACAACAAAAACAAAAACAAAGGAAACACTAAAAGTAAAAATGATAGATATAGCAATGGAAAAATGAAGTTCTACAATCGAAATAAATCAAATTTTGTTAATGAGGAAATTGATAGTAGTGAGGATGAAAATGAAGCTAATAATGACAAGAAAAAACATTCTTTTACATTCATGGCAAAGACTAGTTTTATTAAATCTTCTGACTATGACTTAGAAGGTAAAAGTGATTTAGAAAAAGAACTAATAGCTTCACTAAAAAGGGTAAGAGAACAAGAAGAGTTAATTGAATCACTTGAATTGTCTCTAGAAAATACTCAAACATGGAGTCAAAGCATCACTTTAAATCACATTGAAAATCATGTAGAGAGATCAATGAATATAATTAGTGATCTAAAAGAAGAAATTCTCTTGTTAAAAACCGAAATTAAAAATAAACATTATAAAGTTTCATCCTTATCTGATACTTGTTCCTTTGTTGATGCAGGAGACCAAATGGAAGAGAAAATGAAAAACATATCTGAAAACCTTAATGAAATGAAATTAAATTCAGTAACCAATAATGAATTAACTGACAGTGATGAGCTTTTTGAAGCTACTGATTTAGTGAATAACATAAATCAATTAATGAGAGACAGGGATATTGATAGAAAGCAAATTTAAGAACTAACACTGCAAGTTCAAAAACTCAAGGATGATCTTCAAAGGTTGTTCAAGTTTGAAGACTCCACAAACAAGCTGAATAGTCTCATATCTATGCAAAGATCTACACATGATAAGAGTGGATTAGGCTATCATACAGGAGAATCACCAGAAGGAACAGAGAAGGGTGAAAATCAAATGAATTTCAAATTCAAAGGTTCTGAAAATCTCATGCCAAAAAGGTATACTTGTCAACCACTCTCCAATAAAATTTGTTATATCTGCAATTATTATGGTCATGAATCTATTAATTGCAATTTTTATAATTATTCATCTTTATCATCTTTTAGCACTGTTAATAGTTGCTCTTACTGCAAAAAATATGGTCACACTATAAAAACCTGCAATAAGTTAAACTCCTCAAATGTTTTTGAAAATAATAATGGAATCTATCATTGCTATGTTGTTCAATCTGCCCTAAAAGCATTAAAAGAAAGTAGATCCAATAAATGGATAATTGACAGTGGTTGCACTAGTCATATGATAGGAGAATTAAAGAAAATTAAAAATCTAGAAAACTATCTAGGAGGCACAGTTAAATTTGGAAATGATCAAGGAGCAGAAATTAAAGGAAAAGGTGAAGTCTCACTTGTTAATGGTAAATTAAAAAATGTCTTATTTGTAGAAGGATTAAAACATAATCTGCTAAGTGTAAGTCAAATTTGTGATCAAGATTATGAAGTAACATTCAATAAAGAAGGTGTAAAAGTTTATGACAAAAATGGCAATGTAGTGGCTTTAGGAAAAAGAAACAAAGAAAATCTATACATCATGAGTGATTCCATCAATCCAAAATGTATGATAACTCAAGAAGAAAATGACTGGTTATGGCATTAGAGAATGTGCCATATTAGTTTTGACAATTTAGTAAAATTATATCAATGTCAAGCTGTACGTGACATTCCTAAAATTAAAAAAACCAGTAAATCCTATCTGTGATTCTTGTATGAAAGGAAAAATGGTTAGAGTTAAACATCATAGCAAAGAAATTAATACCTCTAAACTACTAGATCTTATTCACATGGATCTATGTGGCCCTTTTAGGACTGAGGGGTATAATGGTGAGAGATATTTCATGACAATGATAGATGACTACACAAGGTTAACATGTATCACTCTTTTATGGAGCAAAGATGAGGCATTCAAAGCTTTTATGATTATAAAATTCATGTAGAAAAACAATCAGGAAAGAGCATAAAAAGTATAAGAACAGATAGAGGTGGGGAATTTATATCAAAAGAATTCAAAGACTTCTGTATTGATAATGGAATTAATAAACAATTAACTGAAGCTAGAACACCACAACAAAATGGTGTTGCAGAACGAAAAAATAGAACTATTCAAGAAATGATTAGGACTATACTTAATGAAAGTAAGCTAAGTGATACCTTCTAGACCTTTGCAGTTCAAACAGCTGTTCATATAATGAACAAGTGCTTATTAAAACATGATTCTCAAAAAACACCATATGAATTGTGGTATAATAAAAAACCTTCAGTTAAATATCTAAAGATATTTGGAAGCAAATGTTGGGTTAAGAAGAAAGAAGCTGATCTAGGAAAGTTAGATAACAGAAGTGATGAAGCTATATTTATTGGATACTCTTTGGCCAGTAAAGGGTATAGATGTCTCTTAAAAGAAAGTCAAAAAATTGTTGAAAGCTCGGATGTTAAATTTGAAGAATCTAATTTCAGACAAGTAAAAGTAGATTCTGAAAAAGATGATGACCTAATAGAAAATGAACAAATTGAAATTACACCTGAACTATATAATTCTGATTCATCTAGTGATGCATCCATAAACTCAAATGTTGATGAAAACACAGAAATAATTCCAAGAAAAATCAAAACATGCCACAAAAATCATCCTGAAAGTCAAATTATTGGAAACCCAAGTCAAGGGGTCACTACAAGAAGAAATTCACCAAGAATACTATATTCCATGATAGCCATAGATGAACCAAAAACTGTAAAAGATGCTCTTGTTAATGAATCTTGGCTATATGCTATGACTGAAGAAATTCATCAAATTCTAAAAAATAACACTTTGGAACTTGTAGAAAGACCTAAAAATAAAAATATTATTGGTTCAAAATGGGTGTTTAGAAATAAGCTAAATGAAAAAGGTGACGTCATTCGAAATAAAGCTAGACTAGTATGTAAAGGATATTCCCAAATAGAAGGTATAGACTATGAGGAAACTTTTGCTCCTGTCGCAAGAATGGAGTCAATAAGAATGTTTCTTTCAATGTCCATAAACTTAAACTTTAAAAATTTTCAAATGGACGTAAAATCGGCCTTCTTAAATGGCTACCTAGAAGAAGAGGTTTACATGGAGCAACCTGAAGGATTTGTTGATCGCACAAATCCCTCACATGTATGTAAATTAAAGAAGGCATTATATGGATTAAAGCAAGCTCCTCGTGCCTGGTATGAACGGTTAGATGATTTTTTACACAAAGCTAATTTTGTAAAAAGTCAATTGAACAATACCTTATATGTCAAACACACTAAAGATAATCCAATATTTGTTCTCATATATGTTGATGATATATTATTGGGTTCAAGAGACCTAGCTTCATGCAATGACTTTGTGAAAGAAATGAAAAATACTTTTGAAATGTCAATGATAGGTGAACTATCATATTTTCTAGGTTTACAAATACATCAAAAGAAAGAGGGAATCTTTCTAAGTCAAAGTAAATATCTATTAGAAATACTTGACAAATTTGGAATGAAAGATTGTAAACCCATTAGTACTCCCATGAGTACAAATGAGAAGTTATCAAAAGATATGGATGGACAGGAAATTGACCAAAAACAATATAGATCCTTGATAGGAAGTCTCTTATACTTAACATCAACTCGACCAGATATAATGCACTCAGTATGTTTAATATCTAGATTTCAAAGTAATCCTAAAGAGAGTCACTGGAGTGCTGGAAAACGAATCTTAAGGTATTTGAAAGGCACTATTGATTTTGGGTTATTCTATCCAAATAAAACAAATGACACTCTTATGGCTTATACAGACGCTGACTGGGCCGGTTGTATCGATGAACATAAAAGTATAAGTGGAGGAGCCTTCTTTATAGGAAACCATCTTGTGGCATGGCACTCATGAAGCAAGATTCAGTTACATTATCGACAGCTGAGTCAGAATTTGTTGCTGCAACGACATATTGCACACAAATTTTATGGATGAAAGAAGAACTTTAAAACTTTGGGATTCAAATTGATAAACCTTTAGAGATAAAATGTGATAACACAAGTGCAATTAATATCTCAAAGAATCCTGTTATGCACAATCGAACAAAACATATCTCTATAAAATATTTCTTCCTAAAAGAACATGTCACCAACAAGGATGTTATTCTAACCTATGTTTCTACAAAGGAACAACTAGCCGATATATTTACTAAACCCTTGTCAAAAATTCACTTCATTGACATAAGGAATAGCTTAGGGATCAAATCCCTAGCAGTAATTACCTGATCATCCAAAAAGGGGGCTACTATCCTTTGGCATGGTTGTCAAAGGGGGAGAATGGTAATAGGGGGAGACTACTATTACTATTATTAAAAAATTAAAAGTTGACAACAATGCCAAAGGGGGAGTTTGTTGAGGTAATTTTAACTAGGATTGTCATTGTTGTACTTCTTGTTTTTAATTTTTTAATAACTATATCCTTTATTTTCAGGAAAAAGAATATGAACAAGTGTTATGTTAACACTTGGAAAGAAGATGATGAGAATCTATTTGCTTCAAACAAATGGTACCGTGAAGGGTACACATCTCCAAGTATAAAGAAATTCTTCTACTAACCAAAAGCACTTTATGCTCTTTTAAATGTGGTTTTATATTTACTTCTTATGAATGACTTTATTGCTTTTAACAACATTAGAAAGACAATGTGTGGTTTGATGGTATGAGCACAATAGTTCATGTTTTTTATTCAAATGTTTAAGTTGGAATATGTCCTTTTATGTTGATGGTGTGTAATGATATGATCAAGTCTATGTTAAACATGATGTAGGGTATCTAAGCATTGTTTTGTAAATGATTACATGATGAGAAAGATAATTCATATCATGAAAGGTTATCACATGTAACACTATAATTGTTAACTTAATGCCTAAGTATTACACTTGTCAAACCTTACTTTTATGAAATATTTCGTAAGGTCTTTTATGAGTTTTATTAAGGTTTGTTTTTTTTAATATTAAGATAAATAATCTCAATTATTTTCGAAATTAAACCAGCCATTTTATTTAATAAAAACTGTTTTTAAATAGGGCCGAATTTCTTGCTAACAATGACGGTTTCTTTTTTTTTTTTTTAAAAAACAAACAAAAACGAAATGCTAGCACCCCTTGATGAAAGGTTGCAGTTCTTTGAATAACTAACATTTTATAAATGCTATTGTGATGATTGAGAAGGTGCTCAAGCCGTGTGTTCTAAAAATAGAAAGAGAGAAAGAAAACCGTGAAGGTGAAGAAGGAAAAACCGCGAAGAACATTGTTGCCAAGACCAATGTCTTCGGTTTTGTTCTCTTGAGGGAAATCTCAAAAGAATAAAAAACAAGTCCACGACTTGATTGAAGAAAGGAGAAAGCCGAGCACTTGGATCTCAGATCCAAAACACTTGCATAAGAAGTGGAAGGTTCGGCCATTGAAAAGTCTTGTTGAAGAAAATCGTGAAGAGGCTTCAAGTTGGATGAGAAGGTTTGATGAGAATTAAGTCTTTATCCCTTCAAATATTGAGAAGAAAACTGAGGTAGTTGTTTGTTTAAAATTACTACATATCATCTTCTTCATTGTAGACAATTAAGGTTTCAAACCTTAAGTAATTACTCCACAAGTTTTAGAGAGACAAATAAAGAAATTGTCACACAAATTCTTTATTTGCTCAAAATTTAAATTCAACTTCAATTCTACTTCTATTAGCATCTTGTCTTTTAAATTTCATTAAGGTTGTTGTAATGATATTTAATCATATGTATCTTGTTAGAATGAAGATTTTTATTTAGATAAATTTATAAAAGAAATTCTGTGATTTGTTGAGTTAATTTATTATGAAATGTTTGAAATTCAAATTGTTATATGTATGTTAACTTCCTTTATGTATTGTCATTAGCACTCAATATTAACAACTTGACCCTTAAGCAGGGTACCTTGACTACTTTAGGGCTAGAGTTGACTTTGGTCAACTTAGCCTTTTTGATTTGTCCCAATGGGTCCTTGGTGACCCATTGGCCTCTCACTAGGGTTATGAAGGTAAGTGTGGGGTCCACTTGGCTAAGGGAACTTCAATTGGCCCTTGTGCAGGTCAGTTTGACCCATTTAGGGTTAGAGTTGACTTTGGTCAACTTAACCCTTTTGACTGTCCTCCATAGGTCCTTAGTGACCCATTGATCCCACATTGGGTCTAGGGAGTCCCTGGTAGGGTTAGTTGGGATTTACTAGGGCACATTGCCCTTAGTTAGGGCACCTTGCCCAATTTAGGCTTATGGTGGTCCTAGGTCAAATTGGCCACCTATGGTTGACTCCAATGGACCCTTAAGGCTCTAGTGGACCCTCTAATGAGTTAGTGATGTTGTGGTGGGGTCATGGAGTCATGGTGAAGCCCTAAGGTCAAACCCTAGGTTTGGTGATGAGGTTGTGCCATAGGTAGACCATGGTGATCCTCACCTTGGACTTCTATCTCTTGGCCCATTTCTGGCTTCCTAGGGTTTTGTCATGACCTAGTCATGGCCAAAACCACTCTTAGAGGTCTAGTTGGAAACGGGATGTTACAAATCCCAATAAACAAAACAAAGATTTCGTCCCCGAAATCAAGGTTAAGCCTACGGGAATTTCTATCGAAGAAAAGAAACTTGAAACATCACATCACGACGCCAAGTTTGATAAATTAGGTTTAAAGGGAACCTAAATCGATGACCAATTCACCCAATTGGCAAACCAAGATCCCAATAAGCAAAAGATTAGCCTCTACTATTCCTGGAGCAGCCTTACTAGTAAAGTAAATTAAACATCTTGAGGGGTTGTGAGGTATACCTGACTGAATAGCTCTGGGTACTTTTGTCGCATTAGATCCTGCGGTTCCCAGGTATGCTCCTCCTGGCCGTGGTTCCTCCACAAAACTTTGACTAACGGAACCTTCTTGCGACGCAAGATCCGTACTCCTCTGTCGTCGATCTGTACCGGCTCTAAGTGAACTGACCGGTCTAAGGCTACCGGTCCATCTGTGGTCGAAATGTGCTGCTCCGGGCGTAATAGAGCCCTCCTGAGCGAGGAAATATGGAACACATCATGCAAGACTTCCATCTCTGGTGGCAACTCCAGCCTGTAAGCTAGGGGTCCGATCCGGTCCAGGATCCTGTAACGGCCCATATACCTAGGGCTGAGCTTCTTCTTCCCACCACGCACCCGTGAAACTCTGTGCATAGGCCAGATCTTCAGAAACACTCGGTCCCCCACCTGAAACTCCACCTGACGATGCCGAGCGTCATAGTACTTAGCCTGTCGGCTCTGCGCTTCCAGCATTCTGTCCCATATCAGTCTCACCTGAGCTTCGTTGTCTTCGACAAAATTCGATCCCAATACCTTCGGATCCTCGTCCTGAATCCAAGAAAACGGGGTCCTGCATTTCCTTCCATACAAGGGTGGAGAGTTGTGTTGAATGTCGACCGAGAGCCCAGATAAGCCTGGACTGATCTTCTCTCCTTGGACGTACACTATCCATCCTGATTCAACACGATCATCTTGAGCACCCCATGATAATGAACAACTACTCACAAAACTTATGAAACACCTACGAAAGTTTTCTTTCGGGTCAGGGTGACCCTCGATATATCGGCCAGTCTATCGTTGATGTTCCAATTATAATTATGCCCGGAGTGCGGATGAAGAATCATGTGTATGAAAATCCCTAATTATATCCTCGAACTTCCACTCTAACCGGGCAGTGACTGTAATAGTTTCCCAAAAGTTCTTGCACTTAACCTTCATCGGACGACGGACCTCACCGTGCATCACAAAATTCATGACGCCCTTCTTCACTCCAGGGAGATACACGTTCCGAGATGCACCAAACTTCTGATGATTAAATTTCTCGTTTGTACGGGTAGACAACGACTCTATAAAATCTCCACTTCGCAATCAGATTCTTATCCCTACGAATACGCCCGAGTAGCACCGAATACGGTTTACGTCCATTTCACTATATTTACGACGCCAACTTTTCTAGATGAGATCTAATGGAAACCCAAGTCAGTAATTAATTTGCCCAATAAACAAAAGACACGCCCCCCAAGAAACAAAAGATAAGCCCCAATAAACAAAAAGATAAGCCTCTACCTGCCTTGGGCTAAGTATCTTTGATATTTCCATGTTATATCTATCCTAGCTGGGTGCACAATCCCTAGGGTATCAATCTTTGACTTGGGGTTCCAACCTGAATCTGTTGATAAAAACCCTCCGAGTCATATTTACGACAACCTTATCCAGGTCAAAAAGTTCCCAATCCCAACCGAGCATCTTCCGAACTTGAATTCTTTTCCGACCCTCGGTGCTTGTCATGGTGGTTGTCTCCAGGTAATCTTATTACTGGTACAAGGGTTGAGACTATGGTGTCTGCTAATAAATTATTGGCCTCAATTCTCCATAAGGCAGACCTACCGGTTTGAGTAATCCTTGATTGGGTCCGTAGGGACACCTGAGTTTATGTATTAGGTAGTCATTCTCGTGTTAAACCCCTCCGTTATTCTCTTTGGGTATCTTCTTACTTTAACCGAGTTCATACCCGAGGTCTATTTCAGTCTAGGGAATATTATATATTATCGTAATTAGTCATGTCTCCTAGTGGGTTGAGTCTAACTCATTGACTAAATAATTATAAGATGGGATTTTCGTAGCCGGAGGTGCTCCCTACTGGAGGCAGGGTTTGTCGCAGGCTACAAAGAAGAATTCCAATTGTTATCCACGAAGGGAGTGTCCATAGATACAATAAAAATATAAGATCTTGGGCTCATGCCCAGTACATCATGTCCTCACTACAAATCTCTCAACGCGGAAGCAAATACTATAACTAATAGAGGTCAGGACTCACAGTCCCTGTCGTCTGAACTCCGGTGCTAGACTGCCCCATCTCCAAGCGTGCCGACCCGCGAGGCTGCTCCTCCATGCTGGGCTCCACGATCCCCTAAATGATGCGGTTCGAAAACCGTTAGTCTAAAAGACTAAGCCCTATCATCCCCCACCCCTTCCTCCATGGCTCCTAGACACCGAGCGGAGAGGAAGAAAGGGGAGGACTTGAAGGTGGAGAATAATCAAAAACAGATGGCAGCGGACCTATACTAGCAATTCTGTAATAGATATTGACAATAAGATGAAATATGAAAGGTAACCTTCACTTATGTGAGAACACATAAGCCAAGGGGTCTTCTGCAAGGCTCCCATCGTATAAAAAGTCCCATATCAATTTATATGTTGGGGTGTCGGTTATCAAACAGCAATATATATATAATATATATATATATATATATATATATATATATATATATATATATATATATATATATATATATATCAAAATTGACCTTAATTTATAAACTTGCCCACACAAACTTATAGAACAAGGGGTCGTTTTGCAAGTCCTAATGTATAAGCGTCCCATTCCACTTATACTTTAGGTGTCAGGGGTTAAATGAATCGATTATGCTATGACATTCAAGTGAGTATGATGGAACATGCAAGTGCAACACACACACCCGACTCTGTGCACACAGACCTTTAGTTCCCACTTTTTGGAGTCGTAACCTCCCAGGATACACTACAACAAAGTCGCTATATGGCGACGTTTTTTTATAACTTTTGTGACGATTTTAAAGCGTCACGATAGTTTTCGTGACGTTTATAAAAACGTCACTAAATCGTCACGATTGCGGCCGTCACCGTAGCTCATTGTGACGCTTTCAAAAAAAAAAAACGTCGTGATTGGAATGTACTATATCGTGACGTTTTTTTCCAAAAAATGTCATGCTTGGCAATTGCCCTATAGTGACATCTTTCCAAAAAAACGTCATAATTGACAGTTGTTCTATCGCGACACTTTTTCAAAAAAAACGTCATGATTGATTATTCTATCGTGACACTTTCAAAAAACGTCAAAAAATAAAAATTCTACCACGATTTTGTTTTACAAAACGTCGACGCAATTAAAAATCTATTATAACATTTTTAAATTTAAAAAAAAAATTAAAAAAATAGAAATTTATGATAATTTAAACTCTAAAAATTAACTTAGCATCTAAAATGTTAATTAAAATTATAAATATTATTTTTAATATATTATTTTTCATATTTTAAATATTTTTGAGAGTAATACTAAAATATATTGAAAAAGATTTGCAACATGTTGTCCAATTCATCATTATTATTGAATTGTATAAACATGCAAAAGATCATATAAATGATAAACAAACTTGTTCCAAGTAGCATAACTTGCAAAAAAACATAATCATTCAATATATACATTGTTTTCAATACAAAAAAACAACTGAAACAAAACAAGGACTATGAGCCTTCAAAATTTTCTTCATCGTTAGCTTCATTGACATTGAAACAAGCATGATGAGCATTCAACTTCATTTGTACACCATCTCCCACATCATCTTTTCAAACTGTAAGCATAACAAATATAATTGATCAATTGCCTTCATAACAAACAAAATTGAAACACAAGATTAGATATTTATTATAATTGCATGTAAGGTTAACATAAATAACTTGAAAAAAACAGTATAATAATGTGGAAAAAATTATAAAGAGTCCGCAATATGTATCCATAAAATGCTAGCAGTAGTTTTAACTAAATTTGTGGCAATATCGCCAGCTGGCAGTAGTTTGTGCCAAACTAGGCACAAACTGCAGCCAGCAGTTTGTGCCAAACTAGGCACAAACTGCAGCCAGCAGTTTGTGCCAACTGCAGCCAGCAGTTTGTGCCAACTGCAGCCAGCAGTTGGTGCCAAACTGCTGGCAGCAGTTGGTGCCAAACTGCTGGCAGCAGTTGGTGCCAAACTGCTGCCAGCAGTTGGTGCCAAACTGCTGCCAGCAGTTGGTGCCAAACTGCTGGTCCAGCAGTTGGTGCCAAACGGCTGGTCCAGCAGTTGGTGCCAAACTGCTGGCAGCAGTTTGTGCCAAACTGCTGGCAGCAATTTGTGCCAAACTGCTGGTCCAGCAGTTTGTGCCAGCAAGTCAAATTGTGTGTGTGTGTGCGCGTGAGTGAGTGCTTGCTTTTGTGTGTGTCAATACCAAGCTGGGATGTTATCCAATGCTTACCCATTGGATAGCTTTAAGCGGATGATGAAAGCTTTTGCTAGATACTCAAGTCTCAAGACAAGAAATATAAATGATTGATGTTTCCATCCAATGCATCCAAAATCAAAACTCTATGGCACCTAGGCCATCACAACATTAAAAGAGAAAGATTAAAGTCACAAGACACTCCACGAGTCTCGAAAAGCTACAATGACATGTATAGTGGTAGAGGAATCATGTTCGTCGTTGGTACTGTCAGTGGATGACTACTTTTGTGTCATTGAATGACTACTTTCGTGTCATTGAATGACTACTTTCGTGTCATTGAATGATAGCCGTTTTCCTAAGATATTCATGATTATTACAATTTTTCTTCAAGGCATGTTAGATCTCCACTAGACAGCCAAAATCTTATCCTGTTCTAAAGCTGATTTGGTATCAAAGCTTATGTTTGCATCACAATATCTTCAAATCATAAATAAAAGGTAGATGTCATTTAAAGAAAAACTAATTTGATGTTATTCTAGACAATTTAAGCACCACAAAAGACAATTTAAGCACCACAACTATCAAGTTGAGGACTCACTTTGATCGTAGATATGGTAATTACATTTTCAAGTTGGATAGATACCCCCCCTCCCCCCGCCAAACTGCTGTCGCACAGTTTACACAAACTGCTGCCGCACAGTTTGCACAAACTGCTGCCCAGCAGTTTGCACAAACTGCTGCCCAGCAGTTTGCCACAAACTGCTGGCAGCAGTTTGCCAAACTGCTGGCAGCAGTTTGCCACAAACTGCTGGCAGCAGTTTGCCACAAACTGCTGGCAGCAGTTTTCCAAACTGCTGGCAGCAGTTTGCCAAACTGCTGGCAGCAGTTTGCCAAACTGCTGGCAGCAGTTTGCCAAACTGCTGGCAGCAGTTTGCCAAACTGCTGGTCCAGCAGTTTGCCAAACTGCTGGTCCAGCAGTTTGCCACAAACTGCTGGTCCAGCAGTTTACCAATCGACACGCCTCCAACGAGGTGGAGTGATGACCTTTTCATGCTGAAATTCTTAAAAAATAGAAATTATGAAAGGTCATCCTATCTATAGCCTTAAGCTTAAGTTCATTAATGCTTCTCAATCGAACCAGCTAAAGCCAAAATGCGATGGTAATGCCAGACTTTAGTCTCTCTATTATGTATTCAATTATTCTTCCTTTCAACATCTTTCCTCTCAGAAATATACCCAATCAAAAGCCGTAAGTCGAAGCCATGAGTAAAGAAAAGTACCTGTTATTTTCTTCCCTGTTGGAAGAAGGCTATCTCGGCACGAGGACATTTCCACTCCCTCGTCATCTGTGGGCCTATGCTTCTCACAGGAAAGTTCCAAGTGAGTTTTCAATAATCAATACTAAATCAACATTATCTGCCCCGCTAGAAAAGATAACAGAGAAGAGAAAAGAGAATAGAATCAAAGGCGGCGCGAGTCGAAGACGTACCTCGCTCTCCTACCAATAAGTGATTGAGATTCTCACGGGAAATCCAGATAATCAGAGCAGTGTCAGACAAATCTCTGACCTTCTTACTGCTCTGATTTCACAACCGGAAACCGGGAAGACCACTTTAGACAACCCCTCACATATTTCAAACATAGTCCGAACCGCTTCCAACCCGTACACGTACCGCGGAGATTGGAGTACTTGGAATGTGTCAAAGATCCCTCCCTAACTCAGGAGTTCAGCATTCTCATCCGACAGTACTTCAACCATTCACCTTCTCTTGTGCATTTTCACTATCTTCATATGGCCTTCACTCTCTAGCAGCACCGCTCCGTGGGGACGAAACTCAAAAGATAGTGACGGAAAAACTCATTCTGCTTTTTTCCAAAGCCGCACATCCTTTTCCACTGTCCATTCACTTTTGTTTCAGCGAGTCAATATGCAATCCTTATTGTAGAATACTACTTGAAAGTTGAAAGCACCCCTTTGAACCGCTTCCGTTCGGTTTCAGCTACCCTTTACCTCTCCTTCCCTGATCTTTCCTCAACTACCTAGAAATGGGACCTGGCTTGACTGAGAGTCGAGCTCTTTCTGGTCTCTCCACTGTTTTCTCTAATACATGTTCGCCTACTCTTCCTTACCGCCCCGTGGGTTTACTCTACTCTTCTGCTTGCTGACTTCCCCCCCCCCCCCCCCACCCACTTTTTTTGGATACTTGATGGATCTTAGACTCCGGCGACTATTGGTTTTGGAGTATGAGAAGCGAGAAAACAGAAAGCAAAGAGCGCGCTCCGGCTCCTCCGCTTGCTTGATTGAAAGAAAGCTCCTCCAGCAGGAGCGTCTTTCCAAAGGATGGTGTTAAGCAGTTTGATTCTATCGTGAATTCCCCTTTTGGGAACGCATGGATACCCTAGACTTCGTCATGGACAAACAACGTTCATCCTTTTTGAGCGCCTGTGCGTAGTCTGTGGAACACGAAGCCACATGTTGCGTCAACAGTGGTGGGGGTTCAAAAAAGAAGGCCCACCACGCACTCATCCCAAGCAAAAGACATGTCAACAGCACGAAGCGAAGATCACATAGAGAAGAGCAAAGCTTCTTTCATTCAAAGCGTCCGGATTCGACCGCTTGCCCCCGAAGCATCGCGTAGACCTCTTCTTCTCTCCGGCTGCCAGCAGTTTGCCAAACTGCTGGCAGCAGTTTGCCACAAACTGCTGGCAGCAGTTTGGCCCAAACTGCTGGCAGCAGTTTGGCACAAACTGCTGGCAGCAGTTTGGCACAAACTGCTGGCAGCAGTTTGGCACAAACTGCTGGCAGCAGTTTGCCACAAACTGCTGGCAGCAGTTTGGCACAAACTGCTGGCAGCAGTTTGGCATGTGCCAAACTGCTGGCCGGTCCAGCAGTTTGTGCCAGGATACCTCCATAGTGGCAGACGGAAGCGGTGGGTTGGGCCTCGCCCACCTCTAAACCAGTAAAGCACTACCGGTCAGACCTATCGTACGCCTCAATGCTTGGTGCACGAAGCGGACTCCTGCGTACTCTTGTCGGCTGGCGCACCGGACGTCTGTTGGCGAAGTGCTAACCACACTTGCCGAGTCAGCGTATTGGCGTCGGTGCATCGACCCTCCAATACCGAAGACCCACCACCTTAATTTCCTTTCCTTTTATGCACATGCAAATTTATCGTATTCAAAACCGAGCCGAAGCTCCACAGACCAAAATGTCCGTCTCAAACAATCGAGCCGAAACTCCCCGGACCAAAACGTCCGTCTCTTAACTATCCAAGTCGAAGCTCCAAACTATCTTCCTGTGCTATCTGTGTTTGTGAAATGTGCAACCCTAATTACTAAGTTACTCTTTTCAGCTTGTTAATACAGTTTACGTTAACCCAGGACTGCCCCCGGTATTCCTTGTGAAGGGCTCTCAAGGGGCACTAGGAACTATGTTGGGATTACGCCCAGCGTTCCCTTTCGCAAGGTGCTTATTATTATTATTGGTTGATTCTCTTACCCATTACCTTCTCATGTTACAATCGGCTAATCCTAGGGTGATTTGACTCTACCTCACTTCGGGGAAGACGATCTTTCGTCGATCTCGGGCACCGCCTAACTCTAGCCAATCCATCCCTCTACTCCTCCTACTACCAATAATGAACTTATTTTTATCCATCCAAACCAGCATACCACTAATCCCAAGACATGCATCAAATTATACTCTAACATGATTTCTGCAATTTTTACTATATGCAGACCACTTAAGCTATATGACTCGTAAAATGAGAGGTACATCAAATAATCATCCAGTAACCCTATAATAATTATTAGAGGGCTATAATGACATTTTTAGCATAAACCTAGAAATTCATAATTTTCCTAATTTGTCTGATAATTTATTCATTTATTCTAGTAGCCAAAAAACCTAAGTTTGAACATGAAGTACCAATTTAATACAAGATAATATTCCACTAAATTTATGTTAATTACAAAATGAATAATCAACTCTAAAGCCTAAGTCTTCCAATTTTTGAGCAAAGTTTAAGCCCTTAATTGTAATTTCAAATATATCTCATAATAAGTCATTTTAAAAGATTTTACAACAATAATACCTCCAAAAATTCAGAGAAAATTTAAGGATGGTTATGATGACATATAAATACTCTATATCAAGTTTCATAATTTATCATGTAATAAAAAGGCTATACTTGATTTTCTCATGAAATTCCAAGTTTATGGGTTAATGAACAAAGTATACTAATTATCCATCTAAAAATTCCAAATAAATTCCCACATGATAATGTTGAACTAGGAACACTATTGATCAAGTTTCATAATTGTTCAACAAGTATTGAGCTCTGTAAGAATTATTTAGCATGTAACTAAAGTAATGCACTTGTGAAGTAGATGCCCTAATTATGTATCCAAAAATTCTATTAAAATTCATATATGATCAATATGGTCTAAAACTACCTCTGCCAAATTTGCATGACCTTTCAATGGGCAGTGAGATCATAATAGTCAATTTATTAATTAGGGCAATCCTATTGGTTACAAATGAAGTGCTACAAATATTGATCAAAAATTCCCAAATAAATTACCAGAGGCTCAATATATCCTTATTCCCACACTACCAAAATTTTATTATATTTCAAGGAGTTTAGCTAACCTAAACAAGCACTACAAGTTTTATGACCTAAGCTAGGGTTAGGGTTTTGTGGACCCTACCCTTTTCAAAATTCTTTAAGATTTTTACCAGAGGGTTTTATCTACCCTAGGATCCTCCATACAAAATTTCAAGTTCATCCAAGGTGTTTCGGACTCATGCCCTTCACAAGGCACAAAGGTCCTTCCTTAGGGTTTGACCTAGGATCTTAGGGCAAATCAATTCCACTCTACCCCACATTCCATGGGGAGGTGCTAAATGTCATACCAAGTCAGTGGCTCAAATTTCAGCCTCTGTTGAGGTGATTTGATCACTCAAAATCAAAAGTGCACTTTTTGACCAAAATACCCTCATTTAAGGTAAAGTTAGGGTTGGGTCAATACCTATTCAAAACACATCCAAAGTAGGTGCAACTTTATACAGATACATAACATGAGGCCAGGGACCACTCACCAAAATTTGGGAGGATTTGGAGGTCATTAGACCACCTAATTAAATTATACTAGTGAAATTAAATAATTGCCAAAACTATAGAAAAAGTGTCCCCAAAAATTTTCATTTTTGGGCAGCACCTATACATGGTTCAGGGGGACTCCCTGCCAAAATTGCAACCCATTTGGACCAAATATAAAGTGTGGGCACTGAATTTAATTTCTGCCTAGCCCTATATGTAGGCCCCACCAAAATGGGTGCCCTGGTCAAACCAGACATCCAAATTGGTTCAAACCAATTTTAAAATAAAGTAGACCCAAAGGGATACAAATCATGTGCTGACCATTTTCTCATTCAGTGCCTCTAGCTAGTTTTAAAAATTAAATACATTAATTATATAATGTGTGACATAAATCAAATGAAAATATATGAAGCCTATAGTTTAATGCATCCCCTGCACGAATCTTGGCGCATGGATTAACGGGATCCCTTCATATCCTTCCTCCAGCCGACGGCTCCGATTGATCCCGCCTGGAGCAACTTCCAAACGCCACCGCCGGCGATCCGGCCACCTCCGCGGCCGGCCACCGCCACCGCCACCTCCGTTGAGGTGGTGGACGTTGCTAGGCGGCGGCTTGGCCGCCGGAGGGCCGTTTTCCGGCGAACCCGACAAGCTAAAAAAAAGGGAAAAACCAGAAATTTCTGATTTGGATTCGGCTCAATTGAGCCCGAACCTTGGACCTAAGCATTTCTATGATCTATCCATGGATGAAGAAGTGGAGGAGGACCTTTCTGGTGGCCTGAAGCCTTGCCGATTGCCGGGAAACCATGGTGGTGGTGGTGGTGGTCGGATTTCTGCAACAACACTGTGAAACACCTTGGCTCCTTCGGGTAAAGGGTGGGAATGACTCCTTGGAGTCCAGTGAAGGTTTTAAGAACAAGAAATGGGGTGTTAGGTAGCTGGAAATGCATTTGCCATTATTGGCTCTTGGTCAAGCTTGGCGGCCATGGTAGGTAGGGGGAAAAAACGTGGCTCAAACCAGTCAATGGGTAGCTGGTTTCACTCCTCTGGTGTTAGGGAATTGAATGGGAGGTTGGGGAAGGTTGAGGAAGGGGAAGGATGAGCCCAAGTCTTCCTCCATTTCTTCTCTTCTCTTTCTCTCTCTTCCCTTTGAAGCTCTTTCTCTCTCCAATTCACCAAGCTGAATTTTGACTCCTACCTAACCCTAAGGCAGCCCACATGTTTATTTCACCCATCCAAGCAAGGTTAGCCCCAGAGAATTGAGCATGAGCTTGAGTTAGCCCATTTGGGCTAGCTTGACCCAAACCTAGGCTAGGGTTGAACTTGGTCAATTTGGTCTTTGGGCTTGCCCCTAATGGGTTCTTGGTGACCCATTGGCCTCCCCTATGGTCTAGGTGGGGTTGTATTGGCCCTTTGGAGGTCACTTGACCCTTAAGCACGGTACCTTGACTACTTTAGGGCTAGAGTTGACTTTGGTCAACTTAGCCTTTTTGATTGGTCCCAATGGGTCCTTGGTGACCCATTGGCCTCTCACTAGGGTTATGAAGGTAAGTGTGGGGTCCACTTGGCTAAGGGAACTTCAATTGGCCCTTGTGCAGGTCAGTTTGACCCATTTAGGGTTAGAGTTGACTTTGGTCAACTTAACCCTTTTGACTGTCCTCCATAGGTCCTTAGTGACCCATTGTTCCCACATTGGGTGTAGGGAGTCCTTAGTAGGGTTAGTTGGGCTTTACTAGGGCACATTGCCCTTAGTTAGGGCACCTTGCCCAATTTAGGCTTATGGTGGTCCTAGGTCAAATTGGCCACCTGTGGTTGACTCCAATGGACTCTTAAAGGCTCTAGTGGACCCTCTAATGGGTTAGTGATGTTGTGGTGAGGTCATAGAGTCATGGTGAAGCCCTAAGGTCAAACCCTAGGTTTGGTGATGAGGTTGTGCCATAGGCAGACCATGGTGATCCTCACATTGGCCTTCTATCTCTTGGCCCATTAGTCATGACCAAAACCACTCTTAGGGTTCTAGTTGGAAATGGGATGTTACACTTAGTGACCCTTTGGACTTCCCAAGGTGTTTGGGGTGTTGTGGTAGGGTCCTGGGATCAAGGTGTAGCCCTAAGGTCAGACCTTAAGTTTAAATGTTGAGGCTGAGCTATAGGCAGACCAAGGTGGTTTTTACCTTGGCCCTTGTTCACTTGGTCATTGAGCTTTTGGTTGTTTTGTCATGACCTAGTCATGACAAAACAAAACCTTAGGTGTTGAAACCAAAAACTTGGTCCCTGTGGAGTTCGGGATCCCTAGAAAGGGGTGACCTCACACCTACTACACCCGAGAGAACGCCACGGACCAGAGACTTAGGAGACTATGAACAGACCCTCGGCTCTAGCGCGGAGGTCCCGCCTCACACCCGGAAGGCTACCTGAGCACTTCCCCTCCCTAGCCAATGCTCGAGCTAGGGTGCCTTGAAGAGCTCTCTCCACTCTACTAAGAAGAAGCTAAGGGAGGAGGAAGCCAAAAAAGGATCCTCTCCAAAGCACCCAAGGGGGTCTATTTATAGTTTTTCCAAGCCCTGGGGAGTAAAATGACCAAAATACCTTTACGCCCAAAATACCTTGGGCCAATAGAAAACAGCCATGCCCGGGGGCAGAGGGGTAATTCCCCCTCCCACCCCCGAGGGCAAGACAGTAAAAGCAGGGGCAAGGCGAGCTGTGGCCTGGCTGGGAGAGCTGGGCGGCCTGCGAGCTGGCCTACTCGGCGAGACGGCGGCCTGGGCGAGGCGGCGGTCTGGCGATACGGGGCAAGGCGAGCTGGCGGCCTGGCTGGGTGAGCTGGGCGGCCTGCGGCCTTGGCCAGACGGCTTAGGCGGCCTGGGGTCGGGCTGAAGCAGCTTAGGCGGCCTGGGGCCGGGCTGAGGCGGCCTGAGGCCGGGCTGAAGCGGCTTAGGCGGCCTGGGGCCGGGCTGAAGTGGCTTAGGCGGCCTGGGGCCGGGCTGAGGCGGCTTGGGCGGCCTACGGCCGCTTCTTCAGAGTGCCTTGGGGGGAGAAATATTTTCTCCCCCTACTAGTATGTTTCCAAGACATAGCCAAAATTGGCCACCAAGAGTTCAAAACGCCCAAAAAGCTTAAAAATGCGCCCGCCTCGTTTAGGGTCCACTCTTCGCGAATACGGGGTTGTACACAATCCCCACTCTTTTCGAGGTTGGCACAACCTCGGAAATAAACATCCAACCCCACGTATTCGCGGAGTGCACTTTTCGCGCGCGACTCCGGAGGGGTCAACCTGTCAAGCCAGCTAATGGGAGCCTGGGTGACGAGACGGCCTCGGGGGTGCAAACACTTGTTCCACGAGGGGTACCCCCGGCCCTGCCAGCTAGTGGGAGCCTGACGGAGGGTCCATCATCGGAGCGGAGGGACCTGGGCTTACACGAGAGATCAACCCGCCCTGCCAGCTGGTGAGAGCCTGACAGCGGAATCCATCTCGGAGCTAAAGGACTTAGCCTCCAAGAGAGATCAACCTGCCCTGCCAGCTAGTGAGAGCCTGACAGCGGAATCCATCTCGGAGCTAAGGGACTTAGCCTCCACGAGAGATCAACTTGCCCTGCCAGCTAGTGAGAGCCTGGCAGCGGAATCCATCTCGGAGCTAAGGGACTTAGCTTCCACGAGAGATCAACCTGCCCTGCCAGCTAGTGAGAGCCTGACAGCGGAATCCATCTCGAAGCTAAGGGACTTAGCCTCCACGAGAGATCAACCTGCCCTGCCAGCTAGTGAGAGCCTGACAGCGGAATCCATCTCGAAGCTAAGGGACTTAGCCTCCTCGAGAGATCAACCTGCCCTGCCAGCTAGTGAGAGCCTGACAGCGGAATCCATCTCGGAGCTAAGGGACTTAGCCTCCACGAGAGATCAACCTGCCCTGCCACCTAGTGAGAGCCTGACAGCGGAATCCATCTCGGAGCTAAGGGACTTAGCCTCCTCGAGAGATCAACCTGCCCTGCCAGCTAGTGAGAGCCAGACAGCAGAATCCATCTCGGAGCTAAGGGACTTAGCCTCCACGAGAGATCAACCTGCCCTGCCAGCTAGTGAGAGCCTGACAGCGAAATCCATCTCGGAGCTAAGGGACTTTGCCTCCACGAGAGATCAACCTGCCCTGCCAGCTAGTGAGAGCCTGGCAGCGGAATCCATCTCGGAGCTAAAGGACTTAGCCTCCACGAGAGATCAACCTGCCCTGCCAGCTAGTGAGAGCCTGACAGCGGAATCCATCTCGGAGCTAAGGGACTTTGCCTCCACGAGAGATCAACCTGCCCTGCCAGCTAGTGAGAGCCTGACAGCGGAATCCATCTCGGAGCTAAGGGACTTTGCCTTCACGAGAGATCAACCTGCCCTGCCAGCTAGTGAGAGCCTGACAGCGGAATCCATCTCGGAGCTAAGGGACTTAGCCTCCACGAGAGATCAACCTGCCCTGCCAGCTAGTGAGAGCCTGACAGCGGAATCCATCTCGGAGCTAAGGGACTTAGCCTCCTTGAGAGATCAACCTGCCCTGCCAGCTAGTGAGAGCCTGGCAGCGGAATCCATCTCGGAGCTAAAGGACTTAGCCTCCACGAGAGATCAACCTGCCCTGCCAGCTAGTGAGAGTCTGACAGCGGAATCCATCTCGGAGCTAAGGGACTTTGCCTCCACGAGAGATCAACCTGCCCTGGCAGCTAGTGAGAGCCTGGCAGCGGAATCCATCTCAGAGCTAAAGGACTTAGCCTCCACGAGAGATCAACCTGCCCTGCCAGCTAGTGAGAGCCTGACAGCGGAATCCATCTCGGAGCTAAGGGACTTTGCCTCCACAAGAGATCAACCTGCCCTGCCAGCTAGTGAGAGCCTGACAGCGGAATCCATCTCGGAGCTAAGGGACTTAGCCTCCACGAGAGATCAACCTGCCCTGCCAGCTAGTGAGAGCCTGACAGCGGAATCCATCTCGGAGCTAAGGGACTTATCCTCCTCGAGAGATCAACCTGCCCTGCCAGCTAGTGAGAGCCTGACAGCGGAATCCATCTCGGAGCTAAGGGACTTTTCATAGACCATAAATATTTTTCGGTGGTTTCTACCATTAATCATAGCTGATACAACGCAAGCTAAGTTCATTACAAAAAAGATGATTCACTTCTCTCTTACCTCCCTCTTCCCCCGCGAATCATCCGATCCTTCCCCGGGTGCCCACATCAACCCTGTCCTCACATCTCTCCTCTGCTGCCTCAGGTCGGACTTCTTCAATCCGCACCGGGTCTTGCGCTTGTTGAGGCTGATGAGGTTGCGGTGCTGGAGCTCTTGTCCTTCTCAACTCTAGAAAATCGGGGCAAGTAGATGTTGCGTGGCTTTCCTCCTGGTGGAACTCACAGTAGGGTAACTCTACTCTCACTCTTCTCCTTCCCGTGCGGTTCCTCCTCTCCCTTCGACCAATTTCCATCGCTTGCTGTGGCGGAGGTAGGAGTTGCCTAGGGGCTTGCCTTTGGAAGTTGAACCTCCCTCGACCTTCATGAAAATCCCCCCCACCTTGGTTGTGACCTCTTCCTGGACCCTGAATGGGTCCTCCCTGCTGTCTCCAACCTGGTTCTGGACCCTCCTGTCCCTGGAACCCCTGAGCTCTCTGCTCTTCTCTCCTTCTTCCTTCCTGATGCCTTGCGTCTCCTTGCTCCTTCGACTCCGCCTCTGTTAGCCTTGCCAATTTTTTGACAAATGACGGGTTGGCTGCCTCCATGGCTATCTCCTCAGCCGCCCTCTCCATCAGCTCCTCGATGGAAAGGGGGGCCTTCCGGGTCAAGCTCATCTTGAAGAAGCCCTCCTTCAGCCCAACAGTGAAGGCCATCTGGAGGGCATACCCTGGCATCTCCTGGACCTCCAGGATCTCCTCTTAGAACCTGTCAATATAACGGACCAGCGACTCCTCGGCCCACTGCCTTATCAGGAAGATGGACTCGGGGCTCCTCTTCCGCTTCTTGGAGGTGGAGAAGTGAAGCTGGAAGCTCCGGCTCAAGTCCTCGAACCCATAGATCGACCTTGGAGGGAGTTGATGGAACCAGTCCCTTGCCTTCTCCTTTAACGTGATCGCAAAGAGGCGACACTTGAATGCATCAGTCATCGGCCTGATGTAGACCGCATCCTCGAACCATTGCAAGTGTTGGACGGGATCATCCTTCACGGAATAGTAAGCCATGTCTGGCTCTCTGAACCCCTCGGGAACGAGAGCTGAGATGATCAGCTCGCTGAAGGGTGACCCCCTAAGGGGTGGTCTCGCCACTTCTACTCGCGCGGCCTGCTCGCCTGGGAGGTTGGCACTCGCCGGGCTGGAGAACAGCTCCCGGCCGGTGAGGTCTCGCTCGACCCCGTCTCCCATCCTCTCCTTCCCTGGCCTTCTTCCTGGTGCACTTCCTTCTCCCCCTGCTGGGTCATCCCTCCTAGACCCCTGGGAGTCGACTCGTCGAGAGGGGGAGCTAACTCCTGGGGGGTCGGGGTGGAGCTGCCACCCTGAGGAGCAATGCTTCGCAGCATCTCCATGATGCCCTGGATGGATGCCATGAACTCTTGCCTCCCCACGAAGGGCCCTGGGGTGGGGAGCTCGCCGAGATCATCGCTACCTCCTTGACCTCCCATCATGACACTATCTCAGGAACTTCTGTGCTGGTCACTCTCCACGCTCACCGCACCAAAGTGTTGAAACCAAAAACTTGGTCCCTGTGGAGTTCGGGGTCCCTAGAAAGGGGTGACCTCACACCTACTACACCCGAGAGAATGCCACGGACCGGAGACTTAGGAGACTATGAACAGACCCTCGGCTCTAGCACGGAGGTCCCGCCTCACACCCGGAAGGCTACCTGAGCACTTCCCCTCCCTAGCCAATGCTCGAGCTAGGGTGCCTTGAAGAGCTCTCTCCACTCTACCAAGAAGAAGCTAAGGGAGGAGGAAGCCAAAAAAAGGATCCTCTCCAAAGCACCCAAGGGGGTCTATTTATAGTTTTCCCAAGCCCTGGGTAGTAAAATGACCAAAATACCTTTACGCCCAAAATACCTTGGGCCAATAAAAAACAGCCATGCCCGGGGGCAGAGGGGTAATTCCCCCTCCCACCCCCCGAGGGCAAGACAGTAAAATCAGGGGCAAGGCGAGCTGCGGCCTGGCTGGGAGAGCTGGGCGGCCTGCGAGCTGGCCTACTCGGCGAGACGGCGGCCTGGGCGAGGCGGCGGTCTGGCGAGACGGGGCAAGGCGAGCTGGCGGCCTGGCGGCCTGGCTGGGTGAGCTGGGCGGCCTGCGACCTTGGCCAGACGGCTTAGGCGGCCTGGGGCCGGGCTGAAGCAGCTTAGGCGGCCTGGGGCCGGGCTGAGGCGGCCTGAGGCCGAGCTGAAGCGGCTTAGGCGGCCTGGGGCCGGGCTAAAGCGGCTTAGGCGGCCTGGGGCCGGGCTGAGGCGGCTTGGGCGGCCTACGGCCGGCTTCTTCAGAGTGCCTTGGGGGGAGAAATATTTTCTCCCCCTACTAGTATGTTTCCAAGACATAGCCAAAATTGGCCACCAAGAGTTCAAAACGCCCAAAAAGCTTAAAAATGTGTCCGCCTCATTTAGGGTCCACTCTTCGCGAATACGGGGTTGTACATTAGGGGTCTAGTTGTTTGGGGGATGTTATAAATCCCAATATATATATAAAACATTTCGTCCCCGAAATTAAGGTTGTGCATATGGGGGTTTCTACAGAGTAAATAAAACTTGTAACATCCCTAAGGTTTACAGTATACCTGACTCGAAGAGCTCTGTGTACTTTTGTTGCATCAAGTCCTGTGGTTCCCATGTATGCTCCTCCTGCCCATGGTTTTTCCACAGAACCTTGACTAGTTGGACCTTCTTACGTCGCAAGACCCGCACTGCCTTGTCGTCGATCCTGATCGGCTCCAAGCTGACTGATCGATCTGAGGCCACCGGACTGTCGGCTGTGGAAATCAGCTGCTCGGGGCGTAGTAGAGCTCTCCGCAGTGAGGAGATGTGGAAGACGTCATGCAATCCCACTAACTCCGGCGGTAGCTCCACTCTATAAGCCAAGGGGCCGATCCGCTCTAGGATCCTATAGGGCCCCATATATCTCGGACTGAGCTTCTTCCGCCCGCGAACCCGCGAGACCCCATGCATCGGCCGTATCTTCAAGAAGACCCGGTCTCCCACCTGGAACTCCACCTGACGATGTCTCGCATCGTAATATTTGGCCTGCCTGCTCTGGGCTTCCAGTGTAAGACCCCATCCTCCCGGATCCCAAAACACGGAACGGGGGGGGGGGGGGGGGGGGTCTTATGTCCGGAAGAGCCGCCTTGCGGTAGCATTAGCGCACGAGCTAACCTGTACCACAAGATGCCTATTCCGCCGGCTACAACAATATCAATATCACATGCCAACCCAACCAAAATATAAGCAAGAGAAGTCAAATCCACACTAAGTAATAATGTCCAAATAGTACATCAAGAGAGAAGCTAAAACATGCTTCTACATATCGGAGTACAGCTATAGAAATTGCCCAAAAAGGGGCTACATCAAAACCTCTCAACACTCACTGTTGAAACCAAGAACTTGGTCTCTGTGGAGTTCGGGGTCCCTAGAAATGGGTGACCTCACACCTACTACACTCGAGAGAACGCCACGGACCAGAGACTTAGGAGACTATGAACAGACCCTCGGCTCTAGTGCGGAGGTCCCACCTCACACCCGGAAGGCTACCTGAGCACTTCCCCTCCCTAGCCAATGCTCGAGCTAGGGTGACTTGGGGGAGTTCTCTCAACTCTACCAAGAAGAAGCTAAGGGAGGAGCAAGCAAGAAGAAGAAGAAGATCCTCTCCAAGGCACCCAAGGGGGTCTATTTATAGTTTTCCAAAACCCCTTGGACCAAAATGACCGAGATACCCTCACGCCCAAAAAGCCTTGTGCCAATAGAAAACAGCCACGCCGGGGGTAAAGGGGAATTTCCCCGAGGGCAAGAAGGTAAAACTGCAGGGGGGAAAGGGCGAGACCGCGGCCTCCAACCGGTCTCACCCCGCCAGGCCGCCAAGCAAGAAGAGGCGGGGGCGAGACCCTGGCCCCCGGCCGGTCTCGCCCCGCTAGGCCGCCGAGCAAGAAGAGGCGGAGGCGAGACCCTGGCCCCCGGCCGGTCTCGCCCCTATAGGTCGCCGAGCAAGAAGAGGCGAGGGCGAGACCCTGGCCCCCGGCCGGTCTCGCCCCGCTAGGTCGCCGAGCAAGAAGAGGCGGGGGCGAGACCCTGGCCCCCGGCCGGTCTCGCCCCGCTAGGTCGCCGAGCAAGAAGAGGCGGGGGCGAGACCCTGGCCCCCGGCCGGTCTCGCCCCGCTAGGCCGCCGAGCAAGAAGAGGCGGGGGCGAGACCCTGGCCCCCGGCCGGTCTCGCCCCGTTAGGCACGCCTTACATAGGGTCCACTCTTCACGAGCTGGGGAGGCCTGCGACCTGGCGGCCTGAGGCGGCTTGCGGCCTGGCGGCCTGGGCGGCTTGCGGCCTGGCGGCCTGAGGCGGCTTGCGGCCTGGCGGCCTGGGGCGGCTTGCGGCCTGGCGGCCTGAGGCGGCTTGCGGCCTGGCGGCCTGAGGCGGCTTGCGGCCTGGCGGCCTGGGCGGCTTGCGGCCTGGTGGCCTGAGGCGGCTTGAGGCGGCTTGCCAAGAGCGCCTTGGGGGGAGAAATATTTTCTCCCCCTACTAGTATGTTTTGCATGTTCACCAAAAATTGGCCCCTAGGAGTGCAAAACTCCCAAAAAGCTTAAAACCTTGCTTACCTTGTTTTGGGGCCCAAAATTCGCGAATACGGGGTTGTACACAATCCCCGCTCTTTTCGAGGTTGGCACAAGCTCGGAAAGAAACATCCAACCCAACGTATTCGCGGAGTGTAACTTCCCCTTAGGGTCAACCTGCCATGCCAGCTATGGGAGCCTGGGTGGCGAGACGGCCTCGGGGTGCAAACACTTAGCCTCCCCCGAGGGGTCAACCTATCAAGCCAGCTAATGGGAGCCTGGGTGACGAGAGGGCCTCGGGGTGCAAACACTTAGCCTCCACGAGAGGTACCACCGGCCATGTCAACTAGTGGGAGCCTGACAGCGGGACCACCTCGGAGCAAAGGGACCTATCCTCCACGAGAGATCAACCTACCCAGCCAGCTAGTGGGAGCCTGGCGACGGAATCATCATCGGAGCAAAGGACTAAGGCTACCACGAGAGATCAACCTACCCAGCCAGCTAGTGGGAGCCTGGCGGCGGAATCATCATCGGAGCAAAGGACTTGGGCTACCACGAGAGATCAACCTACCCAGCCAGCTAGTGGGAGCTTGGCGGCGGAATCGTCATCGGAGCTAAGGACTTGGGCTACCACGAGAGATCAACCTACCCAGCCAGCTAGTGGGAGCCTGGCGGCGGAATCATCATCGGAGCTAAGGACTTGGGCTACCACGAGAGATCAACCTACCCTGCCAGCTAGTGGGAGCCTGGCGGCGGAATCATCATCGGAGCTAAGGACTTGGGCTACCACGAGAGATCAACCTACCCAGCCAGCTAGTGGGAGCCTTACGGCGGAATCATCATCGGAGCTAAGGACTTGGGCTACCATGAGAGATCAACCTACCCAGCCAGCTAGTGGGAGCCTAGCGGCGGAATCGTCATCGGAGCTAAGGACTTGGGCTACCACGAGAGATCAACCTACCCAGCCAGCTAGTGGGAGCCTGGCGGCGGAATCGTCATCAGAGCTAAGGACTTGGGCTACCACGAGAGATCAACCTACCCAGCCAGCTAGTGGGAGCCTGGCGGCGGAATCATCATCGGAGCTAAGGACTTGGGCTACCACGAGAGATCAACCTACCCAGCCAGCTAGTGGGAGCCTGGCGGCGGAATCGTTATCGGAGCTAAGGACTTGGGCTACCACGAGTGATCAACCTACCCAGCCAGCTAGTGGGAGCCTGGCGGTGGAATCGTCATCGGAGCTAAGGACTTGAGCTACCACGAGAGATCAACCTACCCAGCCAGCTAGTGGGAGCCTGGCGGCAGAATCATCATCAGAGCTAAGGACTTGGGCTACCACGAGAGATCAACCTACCCAGCCAGCTAGTGGGAGCCTGGCGGCGGAATCATCATCGGAGCTAAGGACTTGGGCTACCACGAGAGATCAACCTACCCAGCCAGCTAGTGGGAGCCTGGCGGCGGAATCGTAATCGGAGCTAAGGACTTGGGCTACCACGAGAGATCAACCTACCCAGCCAGCTAGTGGGAGCCTGGCGGCGAAATCATCATCGGAGCTAAGGACTTGGGCTACCACGAGAGATCAACCTACCCAGCCAGCTAGTGGGAGCCTGGCGGCGGAATCATCATCGGAGCTAAGGACTTGGGCTACCACGAGAGATCAACCTACCCAGCCAGCTAGTGGGAGCCTGGCAGCGGAATCATCATCGGAGCTAAGGACTTGGCATCACAATCAAACCTTACCAAATTCTACATCCTCAAACGGGGAAAATAGATGGGTTACATGATCCCCCCGACTCAGTTGGTCGGGGTTAGAATCATTACAAGATAAGATACATACAGGACTCTGCCGAGGCGAGGCTTCCTCAGGGGGTCTAGGCCCGGTGGTCCCCATCCGCTTCCTGCTCGCCTGACACTTCCATCCTGCTCAGGCTCTCCATGATCTTCTCCATCTCCTCCGCCTTGGCCAACCAAGAGATGGTGTTGACGGCCGTGACGTAGCACTGCCTTGCCATCCTGGAGTCTCCCTTGACTCTGACCTGGATCCCTCCTGAGCTGAACTTGAGGCATTGGTGGAATGAAGACGGCACACAACGGAAGACGCTGATGAGGGGTCTTCCGAAGATGGCGTTGTAGATGCTTGGAGCGTCAACAATGACGAACCGACAGTTCCTCGAGACTCCTCCCAATTTTACTTGGAGCCCCACTCCACCCTCGACCTCATTCCTCTCTCCTGAGAATCCGAACAGGGGTCCATCCGAGGCCAACACCCTCCTTGGCTCTACCTTCATCTCGTCAAACGCCTTCTTGAAAATGACGTTGACAGAGCTTCCGTTGTCAACCAAGACCCGGGAGACGGTGTAGCCTTTGATGGCCGTCTGGATGACCAGCGCATCGCAGAACGGATTCTCATGATCTGGCAGGTCCTTCACCGAGAAGGTGATCTTTTCCTCTGGGGGCGGGGTCTGGGAGGTTGAGGCAACGATCCTTCGGTACATGACATGGAGGCTTGCCTTCCGAGTGGCCTCAACCCCCACTCCACCGTGGATCACTCCTATTCCACCTCGGGTTCCCACATCGACCCGGTCCTCGCATATATCATCACCCACTTCTCTGGGTAGAACCTCTTCCACCCGCACCGGCGGCTGCAGCTGGGCAGGGCCTCTCGCCCCCCTCACCTCCAAGAACTCGGGGCAGGTAGCGGTGGCGTGCCCCTCCACCTGGTGGAAGTCGCAGTACGGTAACGCTCTTTCTCCCCTCTTTCGGCGGGCTGCGCGCTCTCTCCTGTTACCTCTTCCCCCTCCTATTGCCAAGGCTTGCTGCGGCGGGGGCAAGAGCTGCCTTGGGGCTTGCCTCTGGAAGTTATACCTCCCTTGGCCCCCGTGATAGTTCCCCCCTCCTTGGATGAGAGCTCTTCCTGGACCTTAGGCAGGTCCTCCCTGCTGCCTCCAGCCTGATTCCGGCCCCTCCTGTCCTTGGAACCCCTGAGCTCTCTGCTCCTCTCTCCTTCTTCCTTCCTGGTGCCTCGAGCCGCCCTGCTCCTTTGTCTCCACCTCCGTCAACTTTTCCAACCTCTTGACAAATGCCGGGTTGGCTGCCTCCATGGCGATCTCCTATACCGCCCTTTCCATCAGCTCCTCGAAGGAAAGGGGGGCCTTCCGGGTCAAGCTCATCTTGAAGAAGCCCTCCTTCAACCCAACGGTGAAGGCCATCTGGAGAGCATACCCTGGCATCTCCTGGACCTCCAGGATCTCCTCTTGGAACCTGTCAATGTAACGGGCCAGCGACTCCTCGGCCCCCTGCCTTATTAGGAAGATGGACTCGGGGCTCCTCTTCCGCTTCTTGGAGGTGGAGAAGCGAAGCTGGAAGCCCCGGCTCAAGTCCTCGAACCCATAGATCGACCTCGGAGGGAGTTGATGGAACCAGTCCCTTGCCTTCTCCTTCAACGTGATCGCAAAGAGGCGACACTTGAAGGCGTCCGTCATCGGCCTGATGGAGATGACATCCTCGAACCACTGCAGATGCTGAACAGGGTCATCCTTCCCGGAATAGTAAGCCATGTCTGGCTCTCTGAACCCCTCGGGAACGGGAGCTGAGATGATTAGCTTGCTGAAGGGTGACCCCCTGAGGGGTGGTCTCGCCACCTCCACTCGCACGACCTGCTCGCCTGGGAGGTTGGCACTCGCCGGGCTGGAGAACAACTCCCGGCCGGTGAGGTCTCGCTCGACCCCATCGCCCATCCTCTGCTTCCCGGGCCTTCTTCCTGGAACACTTCCTTCTCCCCCTGCTGGGGTCATCTCGCCTAGACCCCTGGGAGTCGACTCGTCGAGAGGGGGAGCTAACTCCTGTGGGGTCGGGGTGGAGCTGCCACCCTGAGGAGCAATACTTCGCAACATCTCCATGATGCCTTGGATGGAGGCCATGAACTCTTGTCTCCCCACAAAGGGTCCTGGGGTGGGGAGCTCGCCGAGATCATCACTACCTCCTTGACCTCCCGTCATGACACCCTCTCGAGATCTTCTGTGCTAGTCACTCTCCACACTCACCGCACCAAAATGTTGAAACCAAGAACTTGGTCTCTGTGGAGTTCGGGGTCCCTAGAAAGGGGTGACCTAACACCTACTACACTCGAGAGAACGCCACGGACCGGAGACTTAGGAGACGATGAACAGACCCTCGGCTCTAGCGCGGAGGTCCCACCTCACACCCGGAAGGCTACCTGAGCACTTCCCCTCCCTAGCCAATGCTCGAGCTAGGGTGCCTTGGGGGAGCTCTCTCAACTCTACCAAGAAGAAGCTAAGGGAGGAGCAAGCAAGAAGAAGAAGAAGAAGATCCTCTCCAAGGCACCCAAGGGGGTCTATTTATAGTTTTCCAAAACCCCTTGGACCAAAATGACCGAGATACCCTCACGCCCAAAAAGCCTTGGGCCAATAGAAAACAGCCACGCAGGGGGGTAAAGGGGGAATTTCCCCCGAGGGCAAGAAGGTAAAACTGCAGGGGGGAAAGGGCGAGACCGCGGCCTCCAACCGGTCTCGCCCCGCCAGGCCGCCAAGCAAGAAGAGGCGGGGGCGAGACCCTGGCCCCCGGCCGGTCTCGCCCGCTAGGCCGCCGAGCAAGAAGAGGCGGGGGGAGAGACCCTGGCCACCAGCCGGTCTCGCCCCGCTAGGTCGCCGAGCAAGAAGAGGTGAGGGCGAGTCCCTGGCCCCTGGCCGGTCTCGCCTCGCTAGGTTGCCGAGCAAGAAGAGGCGGGGGCGAGACCCTGGCCCCCGGCCGGTCTCGCCCCGCTAGGTCGCCGAGCAAGAAGAGGCGGGGGCGAGACCCTGGCCCCCGGCCGGTCTCACCCCGCTAGGCCGCCGAGCAAGAAGAGGCGGGGGCGAGACCCTGGCCCCCGGCCGGTCTCGCCTCGCTAGGCACGCCTTACATATGGTCCACTCTTCACGAGCTGGGGCGGCCTGCGACCTGGCGGCATGAGGCGGCTTGCGGCCTGGCGGCCTGGGCGGCTTGCGGCCTGGCAGCCTGCGGCGGCTTGCGGCCTGGCGGCCTGGGGCGGCTTGTGGCCTGGCGGCCTGGGCGGCTTGCGGCCTGGCGGCCTGGGCGGCTTGCGGCCTGGCAGCCTGAGGCAGCTTGAGGCGGCTTGCCAAGAGCGCCTTGGGGGAGAAATATTTTCTCCCCCTACTAGTATGTTTTGCATGTTCACCAAAAATTGGCCCCTAGGAGTGCAAAACTCTCAAAAAGCTTAAAAACTTGCTTACCTTGTTTTGGGGCCCAAAATTCGCGAATACGGGGTTGTACACTCACATCTGTGACAGACGGCATCGACGACACCGTCACCTCAGGCCCTGTCGTCCTGGCCTCGCTGTCCTGCTGCGTAGTCTGCGGCTGCTCTACCTGTGGCGTGACCTCCTAAAAAGGAAGACGTAGCAACCATTAGTCGAAACGACTAAGTGGCTTCACATCCGCTCCCACGGCGACTCCTCGGCACCGGGCGAAGAGAAGGAACAAGAGTAGTATAAATATGCAAGTAAAGAAGTACAAGCAGGTGACAGCAGTGTAAGAGTAACTATATCATAAACTAACAGTTATTTAAGAGATATAGCAAAGTAACAAGTATAAGTAACAACAGGAAAGTAACTTAACTTATAAGAATGCTCATACAAACTTATAAGTTAAGGATCGGGTTACATAAAGGTAACTCATCGTATAAGAGTGCCCATACAAACTTATACGATGAGAATCTTGTTGTGCAATGTTATGAAATGATATGTATGCTATGCAATGACTCACCCATGATCACACCCATGTAATTGCTATGTCGACACAGACTGTAGTTCCCACTTTTCGAGCAGGTAGCTAACCTCTCAGGCATCAGCCGCCGTGGCCAGGCGGTGACAGTAGAACGGGCACATCTACTACTAGGCGGGTATCCACACTATTTCACCTAGGCCTCCATACGCCTCAACGCTCAGAACACAACAATGGAGCCCATGCGTACTATGGCCCAGCGGGGTCTTGGGTAGATGTGCACCAAGAACACAACCCGAACTGGCCTTGTGTGACCCGGAAGGGGCCTCAGAAGTAAGCACGAGGACACAGCCCAACCGTTCACTTGACACGGAAGGGGCCTCGGGTAGTGAACACCGAGGACACAGCCCAACCGTCCAAAGTCTAACAGTCAACTCCCGTCGGTGTGACGATCGGCGAGCCCGTAGAGCTGTCACACTATCCTTAACCCAGGATTACGACACTGCGTGTCGACTCACACCACATGAAATTTCACACCACCGTGGCATGGAAGGGGCCCCGGAAAAGGCACGAGTACACAGCCCAACCATCCATCCATACCTTATCTCAACACAAACCAAACAAATGACGGTCAACACCGCACTTACATCCTTTCGCAATACTAGCTGTAGGAAGTCGACGCTCTAAGTATTGAACTACTAACTCATTTCATTACTCAAACATACCCATGACCATAATTTATTCCTCTACATGACTTTCCAAATGATATCAACTTATTATAAACATGATGCGCATATAGAGATTTATCAACCTTTCCAACAAGACAATTCGTTTAAGTAAGCTTGCTTCACAGTTTGATTATATGAAATCTGATTATTAGACTTCGCCAATCATACAACTAAAATGATTAATCATAAAATATTTTATTCAAGCCAAGTAACTTGCAATATTAAATCCACCGAATTCAAATCCATTTTATATAAAATCCCAAACTTTAAGTGCAGAATTAATCTGGACAACAACTTTGACCGGAGATTTCCGAAGTTATAGGAATCCGGTGAAGACATGTAACCCCTTGATGGAAAGGTATTTCCATGGGCTACAACCTTCATATTCAGACCTCAACCCAGATTTGAAATTATCCTATTTGAAATCGGACTCGAAGTCCGCTGCGTACAGAACACAATTTCTGCATGCAGGATTTGCTGAACACCATTTTCGTTCAGACTTTTCCGTGGCTAAAGATATCTCCTGAAGTCGTGCAGCCACTCGTTGGAAAGGTATTTCCAAGGGCTTCAACTTTCGTGTTTAGTCGAAAGCCAAGATATGGCCATATCCTTTATGAAAATGTCGTAGAAGATCGCTGCGCCCAGAATACAGATTCAGCACGCATTTTGAGGCGGAACGAACGGCATCGGTTCATCTTCCTCCTCAAGTCGATCCTCTCAAATCTCCTCCAGAAATTTCCTTCACCCTTATTCAACCTCATGAGGCCAATACTCTTAACGAAACCATCACCCATCATCACATAGAAGAAGAGAGTGGTTGAAGAGATCTAAAACCTAGAACACAAGTCCTAGCATGGCCAAACCTAGAAGACTTCTTCTCTCCATCAAGACTCTCTTGAGCCGATGTCTCTCCTAGGAAAATAACTATAGATCTAGCACCAAGGGAGAGGGTAGGACACTCACGTCGGTTCTAGCGGTACCACCATTTCTGCCATGGATCTCGTAATTCTCTTTGGCGGCATCTTCTCCTTCGCGGCGTTGGCGGATTTTCCCTCCCTAGAACTTGATCCAGCAAACTCTCCTTCTCTCAACAGGAGTTTCTCTCAGAAACAGGGATTAAGTGAGCATGAAAACAGATAGGGTTTTCTTTTCCCCTTATATATGAAAATTGACACGGGTAGGGACACGCCCGTGTCCTTACCCGTGTCCTGCTTGGGCGAAATGGCAATGACAGTTTCCGTGTCGTTTCAATACTTGACACGGGTAGGGACACGCCCGTGTCCCGACCCGTGTCCACATGACACGGCCGTGTTCCCTGGTCGGGTCCTTCTCTGGATGCATTTTGACGAACTCAATTCGACACAACGACACACGTGTAGGGACACGCCCGTGTCGCTGCCCGTTTCATACAATTCGTTGATCTCGACACGTAGTTCGTCGATCTCGACACGCTCTGTTGAGTGTAACTCGACACACACGGGTATGGACATGCCCGTGTCGCTACCCGTGTCATGCGATGTCGACACACCTCCTCGATCTCGACATGCCTCGTCGTGTTCAACTCGACGCACACGCACATAGGTAGGGACACGCCCATGTCTCTACCCGTGTCGCTTCACACGGGTAGTGACACACCCGTGTCACTACCCGTGTCCTTCTCTGGACATACTTGAGTCATCGACTCGAGAGTCGGCCACTCCCATACGGGTAGGGACATGCCCGTGTCTCTACCCGTGTCCCATGCTTATCTGATTTCTCCTCCTTTTCACATGTGCTGCCCTGTTGTCAGCACTCCCCATGATCCCTAGTCAGCTCTCCTGACTCAAAAACACGCACAAGGGGCCTAGTGCGATTCGGGACGTTACAAATCTTATAAACAAAATAAAAGATTTCGTCCACGAAATCAGGCTTAAGCTATGGGGAGAAAAGCATAACAGAAAATACAATATGCTTTTAAATAAAATTACCTTGAGCAAACAACTCCGGGTAGCGTTGTTGCATCAAATCCATTGGCTCCCATGTATACTCCTCCTTCCCATGATTAGACCATAGCACTTTCACCAAGGGAACACTTTTGTGGCGCAATATTCTCGTCTCGTTATCTACAATCCGCACCGGCTCTAGTCGTACAGACCTATCGGACGCCACATCACCATCAGTAGTGGGGGTATATTGATCGGGCCGTAACAGCGTCTTCAGAAGCGACGACACATGGAACACGTCGTGGAGGTTCTCTAGCTCTGGCGGCAACTCCAACCGATAGGCCAACGGGCCAATCCTTTCCAATATGGTATAAGGCCCAACATACCTTGGGCTGAGCTTTTTCACACCACGCACACGTGACACTCCATGCATCGGTCGGATCTTGAGGAACACTTTATCGCCGACTTGGAACTCCACCATCCTGTGCTTTTCATTGTAATACTTCGCCTGTCGACTTTGTGCCTCCAACATGCGATCCCGTATTAATCTGACCGCCGCATCAGTATCATCTATATATTCATTTCCCAATGCCTTCGGATCTTCATCCTGCACCCAAGACAAGGGGTCCTGCACCTTCTTCCGTAAAGGGCTTCATGGGGCGCCATACCGATGCTCGCCTGATGGCTATTATTGTAGGAGAATTCCACTAGGGGCAAGAGTCTTTACCACAGCTCTCCTCTGTCCAGCACAGATAACCTCAATAAATCCTCTAGTGTTCTGATGGTCTGCTCAGACTGCCCGTCCGTCTGAGGCTGGAATGCAGTACTAAAGGTTAGGCGCGAGCCCAAATACGCCTGCACCGCCTTCCACTCCTTGGAAGTAAACCGACCATCCCGATCCGAAATAATTGTCTTGGGCACGCCATGAAACCGTACGAACTACTCCACAAAGAGGCATACCAAAACGTCCACGTGTGCTTCCTTCTTTATTGGAATGAACGGTCCACCTTTGTCAGTCGATCAACAATAACCCACACTGAATCATTCCTGGAGCGGGAGCGAGGCAGCCCATGGACGAAGTCCATGGAGATATCCTCAAACTTCCACTCGGGGATGGGCAACGACTGCAACAAACCACCAGGACTCTTACATTCGGCCTTCACCCTTTGACAAGCTTCGCAATGTGTAACATAGTAACGAACATCCTTCTTCATTCCCGACCAGCACATGGTCTTCCGTAAGCCGGCGTACATCTTGGCAATACCCGGGTGTACAGAATATTGAGAGCAATGTGCCTCTCTCAAGATATCCTCCCGGATTTTGCCGCCCTTGGGAATATAGAGCCGGCCACGAAAATAAATGAGGCCGTCTTTTAGTGTGTACTCATCGGTGCTCCCATCTTCAATTGCCTTGATTGTCGGGGCCAAGACCGCATCCATTCCTTGCTCCACTCGAATCCGGTCCCGGATATCACAAACTATGCTCATGCTTGCCAAATACTCTACATACTCTGCCGAAGGAGCCTTGAACACCAAAGTAATATCCATCTCCTCAATCATCAGAGCCAACTCCATACTCATCAACTGTGACTCTGGGCTAGAGCCTGGCACTTTTCTACTCAAGACATCAGATACCGAGTTCGCTTTCCCGGGGTGGTAGTTCATGGTGAACTCATAGTTGCATAGAAATTCCAACCACCGCCATTGTCTCAGGTTCAACTCCTTCTGAGTGTGGACATACTTCAAGTTTTTGTGATCGGAAAAGATCTCGCAGTGGATGTCATATAGATAGTGCCTCCAGACCTTCAAAGAGAACACTACTGCTCCCAACTCCAAATCATGGACCATGTAATTAATTTCATGTTTCTTTAACTATCTTGAAGCATATGCGATCACGTGCCTGTGCTGTATCAGTACCGCTCCCATCCCTTGATACGATGCGTCGGTGTAAACCTGAAATCCTTCCTTCCCAGATGGAAGTGCAAGGATGGGTGCAGAGGTAAGCCTATCCTTCAGCTCTTAGAACGCCGCTTCACATTGGGGAGTCCACTCAAATGGCACACCTTTCTTCGTCAATGAGGTAAGAGGAAGGGCAACCTTTGAAAATCCTTTCACAAACTTGCAGTAGTACCCGACAAGTCCAAGGAAACTCCTCACATCGGCTGCCGACTTCAGGGGTGACCACTCTTTCACGGCTCGCACCTTTGCTGGATCCACTGCTAATCCTGCTCCACTGATCACATGCCCTAAGAAAGCAACCTCCTTGAGCCAGAATTCACACTTGCTAAATTTGGCGTACAAGGCGTGCTCCTTCAATTTCTTCAACACCAAGGTCAGGTGCTCGACATTCTCCTCCTCCGTCTTTGAGTAGACCAAGATGTCGTCGATTAAAACAATGACGAAGATGTCCAAATACGGTTCAAACACATTGTTCATCAGGCTCATGAAGGCCGAAGGGGCATTTGTGAGCCCAAACGGCATTACTGTGAACTCATACAAACCATATCTTGAACTGAAGGCCGTTTTCTGGATGTCCCCTTCTCGAATCCTCAACTGATAGTATCCAGAGCGCAAATCCAGTTTGGAAAACCAATGTGCTCCCACTAGTTGATCGAACAACTCGTCAATCAGAGGTAGTGGATAAGTGTTCTGCACCGTCAATCGATTGAGTTCCCGATAATCTATGCAGAACCGCAGGGTTTCATCCTTCTTCTTCACGAACAGTACAGGAGCTCCCCAGGGTGATGAACTGGGGCGAACGAACCCTGACTCCACCAGTTCTTGCAATTGAACTCTAAACTCCGCGAGTTCTTTCGGGGCCATTCTGTACGGAGCCTTGGATATAGGCTTGGCACCTGGTACTAGATTAATCTGGAAGTCAACCTCTCTATGCGGGGGCAATCCTGGACAGCTTCTCAGGAAATACCTCGGGAAAATCCCGCACTACCCGTACATCCTTCACTTCCAATGCTTCTTCCTTCAACTCGAACCAGACCATGAAGACCTCGTCCCCCTTCATATGGGCTTTTACGGCCTGAACAGAAGATAACATCATACGAGGCGCGAAACCAATACCTTGGAAGATGACGTCGGAGACTCCATGTCTCAAATAGATTCGCTTCTCCGCATAGTCGATCCTCGCGAAGTGCCAGTGCAGCCATGTCATGCCCAAAATGATGTCAAACTCCGGCATTCTCAGGACCGTGGCAGGCGTATCAAAGGCCTTCCCATCAATAAATAACTCCAACTCGCACTTGGCGGTTGCAGTCATCTCCGAGCCGTCCGGAAGGCGTACTCATCGGGCTATGCCGGTAAAGTATTGTACACCCTCCATGTCTTTTATGAAATCCTCGGACACAAAGGAGTGTGAGGCACCGGTATCGAACAGCGCATAAGCCGTCTTCCCGCCAATTATCACGGTGCCTAAGTACCAACAACCAAAACTTATTGATAGGTGTCTAGTAAGTCTTAATCAATTCAAGTTAGACCATGAAAATATGTTAATTAATTAAATCATACCTGCAATCACATCTTGGGGGTTCCGTTCCTGCGCCATGTCAAGCGCGTACACCTGATCCCTAGCAGGGCCAGGGTTACCTCCTCGCGGTCCTCGTCCCCGACCACGTACTTGACCCCGCCCTCGAGGAGCTGCCGGCGGGAGAGCGAGAGGGATGTTTCCATATAGCTGCGGGCATAAACGTCGGATGTGGCCCGGCTGGTTGCATTCGAAGCACACCAGCCCACGACGCCCTTCAGGTTGTTGAAATTGCTGAGGCTGTGGTGATGGAGGCAACGCAGGCGGCTGCAAAACCGGATGCTCCACCCTATAGTTTCGGTGGACACGCCCTCCACCTCTTTGATATCCTCTTCCTCCTCTGAAGTCCCGCCTCCTTCTATTGCTTGGGCCGGCTTCCATCACGTCCTCCGCAGGTCTCTTACTACATCCCACCTGGTCCGCCTCCAATCTTTTCACCATATCAATGATCTTCGCCAAGCTACCATCCGCTATAAACAAAAGGGACTGCCTTAGGGGATCTCGCAGCCTTTTGTAGAAGCGCTTGACATAACCTCTGTCATCCAACTCGTAAGAATCCGCAAACCTTGCGAGATGCTGGAATTCCCGCTGGTATTCCGTAACCGACTTTGATCCCTGCTTTAGTAGAAGAAACCTCTGCTCAAGCTCATCTCGGGCCGATGTAGGGATAAAGTGCTCCAAGAAAACACCCGAGAATTCACTCCAACTTATCTCTGTGTAGATCCGGCCTTGGAAGGTAGAGCCCATGAGGGACTTCTACCACCTCTTAGCATGTAAGTCCAAGACGGACACCGCCAACGATACAACCATGTTGGTCGGGCAACGAATCCCCGCCAATAGCTCTTGGACCGTGTCAAGCCATTCCTCCGTGCGTACGGCCGACTCCGTCCCGAGGTAGGCGGGAGGGGAGAGAGCCCGAAAGGTGCTCAGCCAGTTAGAACCCGGATCCTGTTGTTGCACCGGAGGCTGTTGCGCCCTAAAAGCATCGAGGATGGCAGTGAGCGTCTGCCCCAACTCAGATTGTTGGAACTGAGTGGGAGTGGGTATGGAGGGCGCAGGAGTGCCTCCCATCTGCTCAACGAGCGCTGGAATCTACACATAAAATGCAAATGTATGGTCAGGTTGGCTAATCTTAAGGTCAAAGTTGGACATACTTAGCGTGAATTACATATGGGCACACCACTGCTTCCGCTAAGTCAGTTTGTCCCCAAACTGACTAATCAAACGGGGGTGGCACCATTGTTGAATGACTTCTTTAGTTGAGGATCGTGGCAATCTGATACCATTTGAATGACTTCTTTAGCCTTGAATGACTTCTTTAGTTGAGGATGGCAGTGACGTCGAGGAGATGTTCTTCCGATAGATCTGATGGAGACTCCCCTTGCGGGAAGCTCCAAGCCCGGCCCCTCCATTAATCACACCTACATACCCACCTCCTGGGCCATGTATTACTTCCCCGCGACCTCCCAGGTCGACTCGGTCCTCATTCCTCCTCCTCGCCGGAGCTTGGAATGCTACCTTCCCCACCGAGGGATCCTGCCTCTGCTGCTCTCTTTCTGCCGCTCCCGCCTCCAGCCTCCTCCTTGCTTCCCAAAACTCGGGGCAAGCCAAGGTCCCGTGCCCCTCTACCCGATGAATATCGTAGTAGAGGGGAATCTCTGCCTCCTGGCGCATCACTCGCTACTCCCTCCGACGCCGCTTGTTGTCTTGGCGAGCGATGGACCATCGTCTCCCTTCTTCCTCCTCCTCGGCCTCCCTCCTGTAGATTTCCATTACTCCTCTCTTCCTGGTACTGCTGCCTTGCTGATCTCCATTGGGGGCGATTCTCTGGATATTGGAATCGTCTTTCCCCCTTCCTCCTTCCCGAGCTTCCACCAGCCTTCTCTCTTCCTGCCTTCGAGGCCTCTCCTGCCTCCTCTCTTCAACCCTCCTAGGTTCTTCCTTCTTCCTTCTCTCCTCTCTCCTTGGTTCTTCCTTCTTCCTCTCCTCTCGCCTTTCCGGCATCCTCCTTGACTTCGACCCCGAAGGTCCTGCTCCCCTCCTCTCCGTCACAATCTCCTCATCCAGCCTCGCCATAAAATCCTTGTTCTTCTCATCTCCCCGAACAAAAGTGTTCGCCTTCTCTATCATTTCTTCAAAAGATCTCGGGGGATTAGACCTCATCTCCAGACTAAACAATCCTTGCTTCAACCCGAACTTCAGGGCCACCATCAAGGTAAAGCTGTCCACTTCCTCCACCTCTAAAATCTCCTCCTGAAAGTGTTGGGTACATTGGAAAATGTGTATCAGATTTGAAGAAGCCTCACCCTACTCAATGATATGCATCAAGGTGTATTTGATGTGTTTTGAGTTTATATGTGCAGGTTAAGTAATTGCAGGAAATGAAGAAAAATTTCTAAGTCCATGTGTCGACACCTAGAGAAGCAGTGTCGACACTTATGAAGGCTTGTGTCGACACTGGAGAAAAGCTGTGTCGACACTTGGAGTAAATTGTGTCGACACCAGGAAAGGCAGAGTCGACACCAGAAGAAATGTGTCGACACATACAGGCAGTGTCGACACACTGTGAAGAATAGTCGACAGAATCAGTGTCGACACCAAGAGGCAGTGTCGACACACCAGAATGCTTAGTCGACACCAACTGTGTCGACACCAAGAGGCTGTGTCGACACACAGAAGTATCTGTCAACATCAACTGTGTCGACACACAGGACTTGTGTCGACACACAGCAAGTTTCAACACAGTTAAAGTAAAGAAGTACTTGTGTCGACACAAAGGAGATGTGTCGACACACAGCAGAATTCAACTAAGTGTTAAAGAAGAAGTATTTGTGTCGACACACAGAATCAGTGTCGACACATTCAACAGAAGGCTTGTGTCGACACACAGAATCAGTGTCGACACATTCTGAAGAAGCAGTGTCGAGAAGCTGTTACAACAACAAAAGAAGTTGTGTCGACACCACCAAGGCATGTGTCGACACTTAGTCTACTTGTGTTGACACTTAGTCTAATTGTATCGACACATAATGAAGATCAGTCTCGACACTTTCAGACAGATAGTATTTTCAAGAAGTGACTGGATGACTTGACAGTTGCCATTCTAACCGGTCAACTACTACTGTCAAAGCTGTCAGAAGGTTGTTAGAAACCGGATCAGCCGGTTACTATGGAGGAAGGCTATATAAAGGCTTTCTCCTTCAACAGAAAGGGACGATAAATCATTGAAGAATACAAATTCTGAGCAATTCAGATAGAAGTAATTATACAGAAGATTTTCGACAGAAGATCTAGAAGAAGCTGGAGAGAGAGAGCTCCATCTAAGAAGAGCAGTTGCTGAACCAAGCTGCAAAGAAAGATTCAGATTAAGATCTGAATCTTAAGTCAGAAGCTGATTGAAGATCAACTTCACAGAAGATTCAACCCTACTGAGTTCAGATTCAAGAAGCTTTGAAGAAAGCTAATGGAGGTTGATCTCTGCCATCAAGTTCTTCCAAGAACAGATCAAGAAGCCATCCATCCCTTCTCTCTTTTCAGGGTGGTGGTTATATACTTTGTTTAATCAAATTTCTGTAAGATCTATTATAGATCTGAGCTGTAAGCCTATTTTATAAAGGCTGAGTGTAAGAGATATAGATCTCTGAGTGTAGGTCTTGTTGAAGACTGAGTGGTAGGGCTTTGTGCCTGAGTTGTAGGAGACTGTGTTCTCTGAGTGTAGGCCTTGGTGAAGGCTGAGGTAGGGCTGTTTGCCTGAGTTGTAGGAGTGGGGACACTCTGAGTTGTAGGAACCTGTTTGGGGTTCTGAGCTGTAAGATCTGAGGATCTAAGGTGAAGTGCAGAAGTTAGGCCGAATCTAGTACACTGCTAGATAGGCGAAGGGGAAAGTGGATGTACCCAGACCTTGGGGAACCACTATAAACACTGTGTGCACTCTGTGATTGATTGTTGCTGTGATTGCTGTGCTGTGTTAGTAATAGAATTTGCAAATTCTGATTAAAGAACAGAACAGATTTTCTGCCTTAAAAACAAAAAGAAAAAGTACACCTATTCACCCCCCCCCTCTAGGTGGTTAGGCACTAATTCTTTCAAGTGGTATCAGAGGGAGGTTCCTCAAAGAAGGACTTAACAGTCAGAGTGAGATCCTTAAGGCAGATTTAAGAATCAAGAAAGAATCAAGAAAATGGGTTCAGGTGAAAATCACAAGGAACTAGGTTCAATGAAACTACCCATATGCAGAAAGGAAATATTTGGTATCTGGAAAGAAAGGGTCAGGCTGTTTATGGAGGCCTCTGATACAAGGATCTATATTACAGTCAAAGAAGGTCCTTATGTCCCAATGAAGATTTCAATTCTGGATGCTAACCAAAGAATTCCTAAAGATTATTCAGAGATGACCAAGGATGAGATCATCTTGGCCACTATGGATAAGAGGGCCCAGAACATTATAGTAAGTGTCATAGATGATTCTACCTTTCAGAATTTGATTCACTGCAAGACTTCAAAGGAAATGTGGGATACTTTGATAGTCTATATGGAAGGGTCTGAAGAAGTAAGACAAGACAGAAAATCTATGCTAAACCAGGAATATGAAAGTTTCAGACAAGGGAAATCTGACAGCATAACTGAGTGTTACAAAAAGTTCTATAGGATAGTGAATGAGTTGATGTCCTATGGAAGAATCTTCAGCACATATGAGCTGAATGATAAATTCCTGAGATCCCTGACCAAAGATTGGGACACTAAGATTTGTGTCATTAGAGAAGTGGCCAAACTTGCAGAAATTTCTCCTCCAACCTTGTTTGGAAAGTTGCTTTCTTATGAGATGCAACTAATGGCTAGGAAAGAGGAAGAGAAGAGTACAAAAGGTGAGCATAGAGAAAAATCTGTGGCCTTCAAGGTTGAAGCCACTAAGAAAAATAGGAGGATGTCTCCATCACCTCCTAAGATTGTTGCTGAAACTGCTTCAGAAAATTCACACAATCAGAATTCAGACAGCAGTGATTCTGATGAAGATTTTGCAGCATTTACAAGACAGTTTCAGAGATTTCTGAAGAAGAAGCAGTGGAAGTCAAGGCCTTCCACATCTAAGCCTAAAGATGACTATTATCAAAAGAGGAAGTCATCCAGGAAAGACAGGAGCAAGTCTAAGCCAAATAAGTCTACAACATCAAAGATTGTTTGCTACTGTTGTAATAAGCCTGGACATGTAGTGGCTGAATGTCCAGATAAAAGAAAGGAGTCTGGTGATAAAAAGAAGACTCAACACCAGAGCAAGAAGGAAAAATCCTTTGTTGCTAAGAAGGAGAAGTCATTGTCAGATCAGTCATCTTCAGAGTCAGAATCTGAAGTTGAGGCTTACATTGGTCTGTTTGCTGCAGATGAAGAAGAAGAGTTTTTACAAGTGCTGAACTCTATATATGAACAGGAAGATCATCAGTGCAAGGGACTGATGGCTGTATCAGAAGAAAACAAAAGCCAGGATCAGCCTGGTCCCAGTAAGGTACAATGTCTTTCAGATTGCAGTACTGAGTCAGAGTCAGCAACATCTGCATCAAGTGATGTAGATGGGTCTGAGTCTGGAGGTGATATTCATCAGTTGATAGATGAATATAGAGATTTATTGCAGGCACTTAAGAAGAGCAAAAATCTGGTCAAATCACTGACTAAGGAAATTGCTGATCTTAAGATGGCTGCATCTGATTCAGAAAAATTGCTGGATCAAAAACTGAATGAGATTGCCAGATTGAAAAACATAACTGTTATTCAAATGGGCACAATCACATTCAAGAATGATCAGATTAGAAATCTGGAGGTTAGACTTCAGAAAGAGAAAGAGATAGTGGCTAGCTTTTCTAAGCCTAAATCTGTTTTACCATTGATTGATGAGTTTGTACCTCAAAAGGGTAAAGCTGGATTAGGGTTTAAGAAAACTGCATGGACTGCTAAGTCCAAATCTAAAGGCAAAGCCCCAGCACAAAACAAGAAGCCTGCTGTAGATAATTCAGCTAGGGTTGTACCTAAGCAAAGGTACAACAAGTTTGAGTGCTGGTGTTGTGGCAAGGTAGGCCACTTTGCCTTAGATTGTTGGCACAATTCCAGTGTCAAGGAGAGTAGCAATCTGCCTGCTAAAAGAGCTACAGGTAGATTTGTTAAAGTACAGACTAACTTGCACCAAGGACCCAAAAGTTATTTGGGTTCTAAGGTTAAATAATCTGTGTTGCAGGTGAGTCCAAGCTGTCATGCCCCAATATGGTACTTGGACAGTGGATGTTCCAGGCACATGACTGGAACAAGGGGGCTGCTGAAGGACTACACACCAATCATGGATGGCCCCAAAGTAACCTTTGGTGGTTCTGAAAAAGGAATCATTAAAGGATTTGGTAACATTTCTAGTAACCTAATTACTATCACTCAAGTGGCCTATGTGAAAGGTTTGAAACACAACCTTATAAGCATAAGTCAGCTGAGTGACTTAGGATATGACATTTCATTTGTTAAGAATGGATGTCATATCAAAAGGTCAAGTGATCAAATGGTCATATTGACTGGATATAGAAAGAGAAATGTTTATTGTCTTAATTTTGAGTGTGAGAACAATGTTTCTCCTATTTGTCTTGTAGCTGATGAGAGAGTCTCACATTGTGTTAAATGGCACAAGAGGCTGGCTCATCTTAACTATAAGACTATTGGCCAACTCTTTAGCAAAGAGTTAGTGAGGAATGGTCCTCAAGTTAAGTGTATAAAGGATGGGATATGCTCAGCTTGTCAAAAGGGCAAGCAGACCAAATCCACCTTTCATAGCCTTGAAAACAAGGATTCAGTGAGGTGTCTTTACCTCTTGCATATGGATCTGTTTGGTCCTATGCCAGTTCATAGTCTAGGTAGGAAGGTCTACACATTTGTGGTGGTAGATGACTATTCTAGATATTCCTGGGTGTTCTTTCTAAGGCAAAAATCTGAAACCCCAACTGTCTTATATAGTTTTGTTAAACAAATTCAGAATGAGTTGAACAGTACAGTTGTCAAAATCAGAAGTGACCATGGTACTGAATTTCAGTCTGAAAGTATGACAAGACTATGTGAAGAATTTGGGATTTTTCTGGAATTTTCCTCACCTAGAACACCTCAGCAAAATGGTATTGCTGAGAGGAAGAATAGAACATTGATAGAGGCTGGTAGAACTCTATTGAGTGACACTTCTCTCCCAGAATATTTCTGGGCTGAGGCAGTAAACACTGCATGTCATGTGATCAATAAGGCTACTATCACCAAGAGCCACAAAAAGACTCCCTATGAGATTGTGAAGGGCAGAAAACCAAACTTGTCCTATTTTAGGATCTTTGGTTGCAAGTGCTATATACTTAACAATGGTAAGTCTTATCTAACCAAGTTTGCTGCCAAATCCCAAGATGGGATATTTGTTGGGTACATCAACAATAGTAAGGCTTATAGGGTCTACAACTTGGTTACTCAAGTTGTAGAAGAGTCTATACATGTAGTCTTTGATGAAACAAGACTGATTAACTGTGAGTTGCCAAGTAGTGCTTGTAGTTCTACATGTTTAAATGAGAGAATGGACAAGCTTACCATTACAGAAGATTCTACTGCAAATCAGCAAGTGGAAAATGATGGCTGCTGTCCAGGGGGAGTGCAAGACACTCTAGATGCTGAAGAACACCAAGAGGTGCAGCTTAATGAAGAGGCTGGAGGTGTTCAACCTGAAGATAGACTACCTCCAGCTAATAGACACTTAAAGGATCATCCACCAAATCAGATAATTGGTGATCCAAGACAAGGAGTGCAAACAAGAAGCAGGAATCTGAGTACAGTTCTTTACTCCAGTTTCCTATCACAAGTGGAACCAAAGAAATTTGAAGAAGCAGTTCTAGACCCACATTGGATTGATGTCATGCAAGAGGAGCTGAATCAGTTCAAAAGATGCAAGGTATGGAAGCTTGTTCCTAAACCAAAAGACCACAACATCATTGGAACAAAGTGGATCTTTAGGAACAAATTGGATGAGAATGGGATCATTGTGAAGAATAAAGCAAGACTTGTTGCAAAAGGATATAGGCAGGAAGAAGGTATTGATTTTGATCAAACCTTTGCCCCAGTAGCAAGACTGGAAGCAATAAGGATGTTCCTTGCTTATGCAACATATCAAGGCTTTAAGGTATTTCAAATGGATGTAAAGTCAGCTTTTCTAAATGGAAATCTGAAAGAAGAAGTCTATGTAGAGCAGCCCTCAGGTTTTGTTGATCCTCTCAAACCTGATTATGTTTATAGACTTAGGAAAACATTGTATGGGTTAAAACAAGCCCCAAGGGCTTGGTATGAAACCCTGTCTAGGTTCCTCATTGAGAACAAATTCTCAAGGGGGAAAATAGACAAGACTCTATTCCTTAGGGAATCTAAAGGAAAGATAATCCTAGTCCAAATATATGTTGATGACATAATATTTGGGTCTACTGAAAGTAATCTTTGCAAAAAGTTTGCAAAACTTATGCAAGGAAAATTTGAAATGAGCAGTATGGGGGAACTTAAGTTCTTCTTGGGTCTCCAAGTAAGACAGACTGAAGATGGCCTGTCCATATGCCAGTCTAAGTTCACCCTGGAGTTAATAAAGAAGTATGGTATGGAATCATCCACTACCATGAGAACTCCTATGGGGACAAGTATGTCTCTATGCAAAGATGATGCAGGGAAACCTGTAGATGAAACTTTGTATAGAGGGATAGTTGGCTCCCTTCTATATCTGACTGCTAGTAGACTAGATATCATGTATGCTACATGTGTCTGTGCTAGGTACCAAGCATGCCCTAAAGAATCTCATCTGACTGCAGTCAAAAGGATTTTGAGATATCTTAAGGGCACACCTTATCTAGGCCTTTGGTACCCTAGGAATGGAGATTTTCTACTGACAGGCTATTCAGATGCAGATTTTGCAGGTTGCAAAGAAGATAGGAAGAGTACTACAGGAACCTGTCAATTTCTAGGTGGAAGACTGGTGTCTTGGAGCAGTAAGAAGCAGACCAGTGTGGCAATATCCACAGCTGAGTCAGAATATGTTGCTGCAGGAAGCTGCTGTGCACAACTTTTGTGGATTCAACATCAGCTAGTAGACTATGGTATTCAAGTAAGTAGAACACCTTTGCTTTGTGATTCTACAAGTGCAATTTCTATAGCTAATAATCCTGTCTCACATAGTAGGACTAAGCATATAGAAATTAGATACCATTTTCTTAGAGAACATGTTGAGAAAGAGGACATTTCCTTAGAATTTGTTAAAACTGATAATCAAATTGCTGATATGTTTACTAAGCCTCTTGATGAAACTAAATTCAATAAGTTTAAAATTGAATTAGGAATGTTGAACTTAGATTAGTTTGATAAAATTGGCCAAGTAAAATGGTGTCGACACAAGGAGTTGTCTGTGTCGACACATAGAAGTTGTGTCGACATTCCAGAGAAATGATGTCGACACATCTGGAAAGTCTGTGTCGACACTTCAGAAAAATAGTGTCGACACATCCAGAGTAGGTGTCGACACATCCAGAAGTGGTGTCGACACTTAGGTTCTATATAGATTTCGTCGAGTAGAGTTTCGACTAATCGTCGAGCGTAGATGTTTAAGTGTCGACACATATATTCTGTCGACTATATTAGTGTCGACACATAGAAGTCCACTTATGTCGAGACATTAGAAGTAAGTGTCGACACTTTTCAACAGTGTCAACACATTTAGAGTATTTTGACGCGCCTTTTCACCTTCGTTTTAGTAAGGTATAAATAGGTCTTCAACATTGTCTGTCGACACGCTCTCCATTGTTTCGAGACCAAACCTTTGTGTCGACAACTCTCTCTTCTAAATTCAAGATTTCTCTAAACCCTAATGGCGCCTAAGCTCGAGGAGAACGTCAATGAAGGATATGAGCTAGTACACAATGCATTTGACCATGCGGAACCAGAAATCAAGGATGTTGTAACCCTAATTACTGAGAATGGGTTAGAATTTCTAGTCTCTGAGCCAACCAAGATTTGGAAGAAGGAAGTACTCGAATTCTTTGGTGCAGCTACCCTTGATGAGACTGGACTCAAGATTAAAACCATAGTCCATGGAGTAAAAGTAAAACTCACCCAGAAGAGTCTAAGAAAAGTTCTATATCTACCAAGAACTAAAGAAGAGGAAGATGTACCTACATCTAAGACTAGGGATGCACTGCAATGGTGTGGACTAGATTCAACCATGAAGATTGGCTCCGTTTTTAACAGAAAAGGCATGAATATGCAAGGAAAGTTCTTGTCTGAAGTGGTAGGAAAGGTGATACTATGCAAGCCAGGTGGGCATGATAGGATATCAGCTCACATGTTCAGCTTAATGACAAGAATTATCTTTAAGCTAAAAACTGATTGGTCAGCAGTGATGTTTGAAAAGATTAAGGAAAGTCTGAAGAAGCCTAATCTGGGTAGGATAATGAGCTTGTACTTAGCTGGAACAATTCCAGAAGTCATGAACCAAGCTGCTGGTTCTAAAATTAACCATATGAGGAGGATGGATATCAGAATTATCTCAAGATGGGATAGGGTGTTAACTAAGGACATGCCTACTCCTGAGAAGGGAACACCTCCACAGAAGAAGAAGAAGAAAGCCATAATGGCTCCTGAATCATCCAGTAGCTCAGAGGAGCAAGTAGTTTTCAGTTCTAATGAGGAAGAAGCTGATAATACTGGAAGGTCACCAGTAAGGAATGAAGATGCACAGAGGCAGGGGGAGAAACCATCTGCTAGCCCCATCCACCTGGATACACTCCAGGGGGAGCCTCAACATGTGGAAGAGCCAACTCACTTAGACAGTGAAATGACAACTAAAACAATCCTTGAGGTAATACATGAAGTTAATCAATCAATTTTCCATATTAAGGATGAAGTATTAACTGAGTCTTTAATTGATGTTGATCAGCAAACTCAGTTAAATAATCAACCACAAGATGTTGACATGGAAGATACATCAGTTGCTGATAATGCTCCTGAAATAAGAAACTCTCCTGTCCCTACTCAACATGAGTTTACTCTAGAAGAGCTGTTTCCTGATATTGAGGGGGAGCATGCTGGTTTTGAGGGGGAGAAAGCTGTTTTTGAGGGGGAGCAAGTAGGAGCTCAGGGAGAGAATACAATAACTGAAACTGAGGAGCAAAGGACTCAGGGGGAGCTACCAAGATCTGAGAAGGAATTGCCTCCAAGTCCTAAGGAAAGGGTTGACATAGCTAGTACTTCAGATTCTGAGGATGCTGCTGAAGTTCAAGCAAAGAAAAGGAAGCTCATGGTCTTCAAAAGAAGAAGCCAGAGCTACAAGAAATCATTACAAACTGTGGCTCCACAACCTGCCCCTACAGCTGACTACAACACATTGTTGGTGGCCTTGCAGATCAAAATGGATGAGCAAAGGAAGGCTCTAGAAAAGTATATGGATGAAGGCCATAAATCACTTCAATTTGATCTGGCTCAGGACATAAAGTCAATAAGATTTGAAGTTAATCAAAATAAAAAGAAAATGACTGACTGTTTCCACAAAGGGGGCAATGCAGTGGTTTACCTAGCCACTCACCAAGAGAAAATCAAGACACAAGTGGATGATATAGCAGTTAAGCAGGGCTATGTCTTAGAAAATCAAATAAAGATGAATGAAAACTTGACTGAATCACATAATGTGATTGTCACTGAGATGAAAAATATTGCTACTACACAGACTACAGCAAGGGCTACAACCAAAGCAGAATTTGATAAGCAATTACAAGAAGGAATAGCTGCTGTAAAGACTGCTCTTGAGGATTCTCAAAAGAATATTACTGCACAGCTACAAAAACTGAAGCCTTTCTATAAAGATGGTGTTAATTATCTTAATGCCCAAATCAGATTTCAGAAAGATGATCTCAGAGATCATATTGAAAGAGAAGTCATAAAGGGGGAGAGGGTTTTGGTCAAAGCATCAGAGCCACACTTGGATATCCACCCCTGTGTGATGATGACAATGTAGCTGAATCTGGTATAAACATATTTTGTGAAGCTCTGAATCTCAAGGTACATCTATGTAATCCTGAGGGTAATAAGAATATTATTCTTTTGGAGGAGTATTGAAAGAGCAAGAAGCTCTATTGTCAAAGAAGAGGTTCAGAGAACAGGCTGAGTTAAAGCCAGATTTTGAACAGTGGAGCCCAACTTCTAGGAATATTATACTGACTGCTTGGAAAGCTGCAAAGGACAATATCCTAGAAAGGGGCAAATGGTACTCTGACCAAGAATGGAGAAAGCATGAAGCCAGGCAAGAGGCTATTGTACAGTATAGAAGGAAGGCTAAACTTGGGAAGCTACCTCCTAATGCACAGGAGCCTAGCAAATATTTCCCAAAGCCTTATCATTATTTTGAAAGACAAAAGATAAGGGCTGAAGAGCTGAAAAAGAAAGATCTAAAGGGCAAGAAGCCTGCTGATGACTCTGATGTTCCTGTGCAAGCCAAGATTCAATCAGGCAAGGGCATTGTCATCAAGGAGCCAGAGCAGCCTTAGATTAGATTGTCTTAAGTTTACATCTTTGTAATCTTGTGTAAAATCCATGTAAACTTTTGGTTAAAGATAGTATTGGAAGTTGAAACAAAACTATAATGATGCTCATTGTGTTAGCATACTTATTCTGTGATGTTTTGTGTTACATGTTTTGTTTAGTATTTACCCTGTCATATAATGTTGTTATACATCATATTGTGTATTTGTTATGTATGGTGTATATCATTGACTAAGGGTTATGACTTCTCCAAATAGGGGGAGATTGTTGGGTACATTGGAAAATGTGTACCAGATTTGAAGAAGCCTCACCCTACTCAATGATATGCATCAAGGTGTATTTGATGTGTTTTGAGTTTATATGTGCAGGTTAAGTAATTGCAGGAAATGAAGAAAAATTTCTAAGTCCATGTGTCGACACCTAGAGAAGCAGTGTCGACACTTATGAAGGCTTGTGTCGACACTAGAGAAAAGCTGTGTCGACACTTGGAGTAAATTGTGTCGACACCAGGAAAGGCAGAGTCGACACCAGAAGAAATGTGTCGACACATACAGGCAGTGTCGACACACTGTGAAGAATAGTCGACAGAATCAGTGTCGACACCAAGAGGCAGTGTCGACACACAGGAATGCTTAGTCGACACCAACTGTGTCGACACCAAGAGGCTGTGTCGACACACAGAAGTATCTGTCAACATCAACTGTGTCGACACACAGGACTTGTGTCGACACACAGCAAGTTTCAACACAGTTAAAGTAAAGAAGTACTTGTGTCGACACAAAGGAGATGTGTCGACACACAGCAGAATTCAACTAAGTGTTAAAGAAGAAGTATTTGTGTCGACACACAGAATCAGTGTCGACACATTCAACAGAAGGCTTGTGTCGACACACAGAATCAGTGTCGACACATTCTGAAGAAGCAGTGTCGAGAAGCTGTTACAACAACAAAAGAAGTTGTGTCGACACCACCAAGGCATGTGTCGACACTTAGTCTACTTGTGTTGACACTTAGTCTAATTGTATCGACACATAATGATGATCAGTCTCGACACTTTCAGACAGACAATATTTTCAAGAAGTGACTGGATGACTTGACAGCTGCCATTCTAACCGGTCAACTACTACTGTCAAAGCTGTCAGAAGGTTGTTAGAAACCGGATCAGCCGGTTACTATGGAGGAAGGCTATATAAAGGCTTTCTCCTTCAACAGAAAGGGACGATAGATCATTGAAGAATACAGATTCTGAGCAATTCAGATAGAAGTAATTATACAGAAGATTTTCGACAGAAGATCTAGAAGAAGCTGGAGAGAGAGAGAGAGAGAGCTCCATCTAAGAAGAGCAGTTGCTGAACCAGGCTGCAAAGAAAGATTCAGATTAAGATCTGAATCTTAAGTCAGAAGCTGATTGAAGATCAACTTCACAGAAGATTCAACCCTACTGAGTTCAGATTCAAGAAGCTTTGAAGAAAGCTAAGGGAGGTTGATCTCTGCCATCAAGTTCTTCCAAGAACAGATCAAGAAGCCATCCATCCCTTCTCTCTTTTCAGGGTGGTGGTTATATACTTTGTTTAATCAAATTTCTGTAAGATCTATTATAGATCTGAGCTGTAAGCCTATTTTATAAAGGCTGAGTGTAAGAGATATAGATCTCTGAGTGTATGAAGACTGAGTGGTAGGGCTTTGTGCCTGGGTTGTAGGAGACTGTGTTCTCTGAGTGTAGGCCTTGGTGAAGGCTGAGGTAGGGCTGTTTGCCTGAGTTGTAGGAGTGGGGACACTCTGAGTTGTAGGAACCTGTTTGGGGTTCTGAGCTGTAAGATCTGAGGATCTGAGGTGAAGTGCAGAAGTTAGGCCGAATCTAGTACACTGCTAGATAGGCGAAGGGGGAAAGTGGATGTACCCAGACCTTGGGGAACCACTATAAACACTGTGTGCACTCTGTGATTGATTGTTGCTGTGATTGCTGTGCTGTGTTAGTAATAGAATTTGCAAATTCTGATTAAAGAACAGAACAGATTTTCTGCCTTAAAAACAAAAAGAAAAAGTACACCTATTCACCCCCCCTCTAGGTGGTTAGGCACTAATTCTTTCAGAAAGCGGTCGATGTAATGACCCAAACTCTCATGCTGCCCTTGGACGATTTTGAAGAGGGCCGTCGCTTCCTTCTTCCTCTTCTTCGATGTCGCGAACCTCGCCATAAGGCCCCGACGCAGATCTGAGAAGTAGTACACGGACCCTGTCGGTAGTTGATGGAACCAATCCCTAGCGTTCCCCTTGAGTGTGATGGAAAAGAATCTGCACTTGAAGGCATCAGACATGTTGCGGATGGAGACGACGTCTTCAAACCACTGGAGGTGTATGACGGGGTCGTCTCTGCCGGAGTAGTGAGTGAGAACGGGTTCCCTGAACCCTTCTGGAACTGGAGCGGCGAGGATCTCGTCATAGAAGGGGCTCCTCCCTCCCTGGCGGTGACGAGTTTCATCCTCGCTTGAGACGTCGTACTCGCCATAGTGCCGAGTATCCCTGCATCTCGCCGGCGACATTGGATCCCGAAAACGGACCCCCTGGACACTCGTCGGGTAATGTCGCGACTGTATCGGTCGCTCTTCCCTTGCCCAAGAGGGCTCCTTTCCAGCTCGCCTCGGCGGCGCTTCCTCTTCTAGCGGCGTCAGGCGACGGGGAGAAGTCGTCATGACCTCTGGGCGCTGAGCGAACCCGACGAGAATGGTTTGCTCAATCTTCTTAGCGAACTCTTCGAATGTGGCCACCGTTACAAACTTGGCACCTCGCGCGGTGTCTCCTCCTACTGCCGAGTTGCCGACCAACTCTCCTTGCTCAAAACGCCTCTCGTCGCTCTTTTGAGTTTCGGGGCGTTACACAGGCCTAAGACTCTCATTATGCGCTCCAACTGACCGCACTTTCAGGTCTTCGAGTCGGACGGATATAACGCAGGTACGGATCAACCACCCCCCCCCTCGTTGCTCAAGTCGCCTTGCCATCACCGAATACCAACGTACTCGCGGCTAAATATAAGGTGCGGGTCGGTTTCACCTTTCCTATTCGGCACGAGGCCTTTTCAAGAGCTCATCAAGCTCACAATAGCCACACTGTCCACCAAGGACTGGCTTCATAATAGCCACAATGTCCACCACGGACTAGCTTCACAATCAATAAGGGGAGTTCATGCTTGCATCCTTCATGATCGCTTAGCGGGTTCCGCAGAACTCACTTTCTGCACCCTACTCCGCCCAAACCCTGCAGCATCCTGCAGTGCCAGAAACACTGGTCTTTTAAAGCTTACAGCACACACACTTGCGGGTATTTTCCTGGGCTTCCACACCAGTACTTCATGCTACTATCCTTTACAGGCACAACCCATCAAGCATCACAAGCATCACAAGGGTCTTTTCTTGGACTACCACTCCAGTACTTCCTGCTACTGCCCTTCACAGGTCCAACTCATCGACTCCATAAACTACACGTTTCATCGTGGAGTCTTCTCAGGTATGTAAATGCAACATCACCAATCCATACCAACCTGTCCAGATGGGCTTCACACAGCATGCCTATTCCGTACTACACACTTTCGGATCTATATGCAACACTAGTGGGGATTCCAAGAATCAACCCAAGGAAATCCCATCACAATCCACCCTCTGGTGGAGGGGAAATCTATGCACATGCCAAAAGGAAGGACTTCACATGTCCAAGAAGGAAGATCGTTACCCTTGACGACCTCTTTGGAGCCATGGAATTCTAGCCGGCTGGAAAGCACCGCAGTGGCTTTGCCTTCACAACGCTGGCCTCAGATCTCCAATCGGAACTCAGCAGCTCCACCGGTGGCCGACTCCTCTCTCCTCCTCCTTGCTCTCTCTTCTCTCTAGCTTCCTTAGAAAGAGAATGACCAAGTTTACAATGAGAGATATTTTCTCTTTCTCGGCCTTAAAGCAGCAGGGAGAAGCCTGGGCCCTTAGATCCAGATGAAGGAAATGGACGGCCACAATTTTGCCACAAAGGTCTTATTTTTTGGCTGACATGGCCTGTGACATGCCCGTGTCACAAGCCGTGTACCTTAAGCGGCACACAACCGACTCATCCAGAAGAGTACACAGCCATGTGACACGCCCGTGTCACATGCAGTGTGACTTGACACGGCTTCAGACATGCCCGTATCTAGCCCGTGTACCTCAGGTGGTATGCAACCATCTCAACTCGAGCAAGACACAGCCATGTGACACGCTCGTGTCACAGACCGTGTGCCAAGAGACACACCTGTGTCCTTCCCGTGCTCACCAGGCCTCACTGCCCAAGCAAAATCCAGAAAAGGACACGGCCATGTGACACGCCGTGTGCCCTTAAACGGCTGTAGACACGCCTCCAGTGTAACAGCCCAAATTCAAGAAACGGAAAAAGATTGGGTAACACGGCCTGGGACACGGGCGTGTCCCAGGGCGTGTCCTGCTTGGGTTGAGTGCGTTCGACGAATTTCGATCGACGAAGTTCGGTCGACGAATTTTCGGGAGGTACATGCCTGTGACACGGGCGTGTCGGGGGCATGACCCAGGGCGTGTCCTCCCCTGGTCGACGACTCTCTCTAGGTCGACGAACTGCGCTCGACGATCGTCGGGTAGAGGGTACACGGCCTGTGACACGGGCGTGTCACAGGGCGTGTCCCGCTCATACTCGAGTAGCTCTCGTGTAGGTCGACATGTACTCAAGTAGGTGGAAAAGTACTCGAGTAAGAGGGGGTGACACGGGTGTGTCATCCCTGTGACGCGGGCGTGTCCTGTCTGGGTACTCGAGTAGTTGGTTTTCTCTCGAGTAAGTCCTCTCGAGTAGGTCTCGAGTGGGTTACACGCCCCATGTCACGGGCGTGACATGGGCTGATACGGGCGTGACATGGGCGTGTCACCTTGGTGTGGACAAGGTTGGATAAGGCGGTTCGTGCACCGCTTAGGGGACACAGCCTGTGACACGGGCGTGTCACAGGGCGTGTCAGACCCGAGCGAGCGATTTTCGGAATTTTTTGGCCGTTCCTTTTCTTCCTATGGGATCTGATGGCTCAGATTGCTCCTTGCTGTTATATGGCCGAGAAATGAGGATTATCTCTTCATTTTCTTCTTCTTCTTCATCTTCTCATTCCAAGAGAGAGAAAAAGAGAGAGGGCAAGGGAAGGAAAGGAGGAAGAAGGAAACCAGCTGCTGGAGGAGCTGTGGAGTGCGGATTGAAGATCCGAGAGCGGTTTCGTGAAGGCAAAGCCGAGGCGGTGACTTCCATCCGGCTACTTCATGGCGCCGAAGCGATCTTCAAGGGTAATGATCTCCTTCTTGTACGTCGAAGTCCTTTCTTTATGCATGTGCGTGGAATCCTCCACCAAGAGGTGGATCGCGGAAGTGATTCCTTGGTTGAGTTTGCATCTAGAGCCGGAAGTGTGAGTACGGCATAGACATGCTGTGTGAAGCCCATCTGGACGGATAGTCTGGATTGGTGATGATCATGGGTAAACCGGAGACGAATTCGTGGATTTGATGTTGTGAAAGGTTTATGCTTTGATTGCATGGTTGTGTATGGATGAATGGATATTGGTTATGGCTGTAAGGAGGCTTTGGTTAAGCTCCTGGTTATGTTGAGAGATCAATGGATAGCATGGCTGGGGGAAACGTGGAATGAACCTCACATGTTACACCACATGGTGTGGGTTGATCTGGATTAGTGAGGATCGATGGGTGGCAATGTTTGGGAGGAATTGAGGTGGACCCAACTTGCTGCACCACATAGTGTGGGTCGATCGGATATAGGTGAGGGGTCGATGGGTGGCAATGTCAGAGGACCCTTGATATACCTGGCTGCCACACCACATGGTGTGGGTCGATCTGCTCTGGTTGTTTGTGAATGCTGCGAGGTAGTACCTCTGAGTGGTATGGACGGGATGTCGCCAATAGTGAGATTGGTGGACTAGGCTTGAACCGCCCAACCAACAAGTGAAGAGCCTCGATCGGCGGTGTATGACTGGTATATCCGGTACACCCAGAAGGTGCCCTGAGTGCACGGAGCGTCCGGTGGAAATCGACGTTTGTGATATGGACTGTGATTAATAGATTGATAGAAATGATGATGGTTATGCATACAGGGAAGGAACCACTGCCCCGTGTAAGGGGTGGGGTCGTTATAAGTGGTCAGCTAATGCTGACCGTTACTTTGTTTTCTGTTTGGATGGGATGGTGAATTGCAGGTGTTGCTGCTGGAATGGCAATGTGCAGAACGGTAAGATTGGTGCTAAAGGCCCTTGAAGGCCGTGCGAAGAAACTTGGTTGGATTTCATGTGTGGCCGGCCTGCATGCCGATGTACGAAAATGTATTTGTGCAAAGAGAAATCTGTAAGGCCTTAAGGCCAGTGTGTGTGAGTTGTATACATTCCTGGTTTTGATATATAAATGTGGAGTTTATATAGTAGTGGACATTCTCTGAGTTGAGTTCATTTAACTTAAAGTGCTATGCTAGAATGTTTTGAGATAGGATGCGAGTAGATTTTGGTTTCCACAAGTAATTCCGCCGTTTGTCTGTGACATATGGCGTGGGGCCCCGGCCGGACCCACCATTATATGCCATGTGACGAGTGGGGGCGTTACAAAGTGGTATCAGAGCCAGGTTGAGATTGTTTGGGAGGAGAGAACATAATTGAACTCACGAATGTCCACTAGGAATGTATGTCATGCACGGGAAGTGCGTGAGTGTGTAGGCAATGTATACGTACCGTTATGATATGAATGATTAATGGTGTTTTGTACATTACTAGGTGGCGAGGAGTGGTGCTGGGCAGTCGGAGCCCCAGTGATCGGATGAGAGTGCAGCACCCGGTGAAGCGCCTACGCCTCCTTCGGCGGAGACCATACGGGTGGTGACGGAGACAGTGCTTGCGGTGTTACAGGCACAGCCTATTGGACAGGCAAGGCCTGCAGGAGTACCAGTATAGACTGGTGCACGACAAGAGCGTGTTGCAGCTGTGGTGGAGGTGCAAGCAATAGACGAGTCATTGAAAAGCTTTATGGAGTTTCATCCACCTACGTTTGGTGGAGCACGTTCTCCAACGCAGGCGGAAGATTGGTTGGCTCGAGTAACGAGGATCCTGACTGCAATCAGGACGACAGAGGAGCAGAAAGTGACGTTAGCCACTTTTCTGTTGGAAGGTGATGTGAGACTGTGGTGGGACGAGATGGAGGTGCATTACTTGGTAGGCCGTGGATTAGCGGAGGTTTCAATGGATGAATTCTCCCGATTATTTTTAGCCAAGTATGTGCCAGTGTCGCAACAGATTGCGATGGAAAATGAGTTTCAACGCCTGGTGCAGGGTGAGGCAGATATTGATACATACCTGCATGAGTTTACTAGACTGGGGAGATATGCGGGGTCTACCTTCGCGGAGGAAGCACGGAAGACGAATCGATTTTATGAGGGACTGCGGGATGAATTGAGATTGGTACTCCCGAGTTCAGTGAACCAAGGCTTCCAAGCGTTGGTTGATACGGCTCGTGCTTTGGAAAAAGATTTGAAGCGGGTACAAGAGAAGAAGAGACTGGCAGTGGAAAAGCCAGAGTTTAAAGTGCCGCAATTGGAGCAGTCGGAGTTTCGAAGATGAGAAAAGAAAAAGTTTAGGCCTATGGAATCAGCTCCGTCGACTGTTTCTTCGGGGGCGACTTATGGGCCAGGACGTGTTGATACACGTATATGCTATAAGTGCGGGAAGCAAGGACACATAGCCAAATTTTGTTTGAATGCCCCTGCAGGAAGTGAGAAAAAGACAGGTGCGTCTTATGAAGAAAAAGGTAAAGCAGTGGCCGAGTCATCTGCATCCCGGACGCAACCTCGATTGCATAATTTGGAAGTGCAAGAGCCGCAAAGCTCACTTGGTGAAATTCAGCCTCGAGTGTTTAATTTGGCTCTTTCACGAGAAATGCAAAATCGAGAGGTTGAGCGGAAGTAAGACTAGTGACTTGTATCACGTGGATGATGTGCCTATTGTATATATATGATGACTTACGAGTAATGTTCCTGATCATGTACCTGCTGAGGATATTTTTGTACATATCATGTTGTATATGTCATGTGACATGTTGACTTGTTGGTGCACACTTGTGATATGGAAGTGATCGTTCGATTATGATACGTTCGATGATGTGTTTGTTTTTGATCACTTTATAAATTTTGTGGTTGCATGTACACAGAGGGAAGTGAGGGATATGCTGTTGTCTGTGTTGTATGTTGGTTTTGTTTGTGCGATGCCTTGGGATGAGACAAGTCGTGGCCGCTGAGCTCAAACCCGGCTTGCTTTGTTCGCGTGCATGGGTGCGAATGGTGTAACATATGTTTTGATGTTATAACCATTTGGTTGCTGTTTTCTGTGCAATTTCGTGGACGAAATTTCTGAAAGGAGGGGAGGGTTGTAACAACCCAAATTCGAGAAACGGAAAAAGATTGGGTGACACGGCCTGGGACACGGGCGTGTCCCAGGGCGTGTCCTGCTTGGGTTGAGTGCGTTCGACGAATTTCGGTCGACGAATTTTCGGGAGGTACACGCCTGTGACACGGGCGTGTCGGGGGCGTGACCCAGGGCGTGTCCTCCCCTGGTCGACGACTCTCTCTAGGTCGACAAACTGCGCTCGACGATCGTCGGGTAGAGGGTACAGGGCCTGTGACACGGGCGTGTCACGGGGCGTGTCCCGCTCATACTCGAGTAGCTCTCGTGTAGGTCGACATGTACTCGAGTACGTGGAAAAGTACTCGAGTAAGAGGGGGTGACACAGGCGTGTCATCCCTGTGACACAGGCGTGTCCTGTCTAGGTACTCGAGTAGTTGGTTTTCTCTCGAGTAAGTCCTCTCGAGTAGGTCTCGAGTGGGTTACACTCCCCGTGTCACGGGCGTGACATGGGCGTGTCACCTTTGTGTGGATAAGGTTGGATAAGGCGGTTCGTGCACCGCTTAGGGGACACGGCCTGTGACACGGGCGTGTCATACCCGAGAGAGCGATTTTCAGGAATTTTCTGGCCGTTCCTTTTCTTCCTATGGGATCTGATGGCTCAGATTGCTCCTTGTTGTTATATGGCCGAGAAATGAGGATTATCTCTTCATTTTCTTCTTCTTCTTCATCTTCTCATTCCAAGAGAGAGAAAGAGAGAGAGGGCAAGGAAGGGAAGGAGGAAGAAGGAAACCAGCTGCTGGAGGAGCTGTGGAGTGCGGATTGAAGATCCGAGAGCGGTTTCGTGAAGGAAAAGCCGAGGCGGTGACTTCCATCCAGCTACTTCATGGCGCCGAAGCGATCTTCAAGGGTAACGATCTCCTTCTTGGACATCGAAGTCCTTTCTTTATACATGTGCGTGGAATCCTCCACCAAGAGGTGGATCGCGGAAGTGATTCCTACTTTGATTGCATGGTTATGTATGGATGAATGGATATTGGTTATGGCTGTAAGGAGGCTTTGGTTAAGCTCCTGGTTATGTTGAGAGATCAATGGGTAGCATGGCTGGGGGAAACGTGGAATGAACCTGGCATATTACACCACATGGTGTGGGTTGATCTGGATTAGTGAGTATCGATGGGTGGCAATGTTTGGGAGGAAGTGAGGTGGACCCAACTTGCTGCACCACATAGTGTGGGTCGATCGGATATAGGTGAGGGGTCGATGGGTGGCAATGCCAGGGGACCCTTGATATACCTGGCTGCCACACCACATGGTGTGGGTCGATCTGCTCTGGTTGTTTGTGAATGCTGCGAGGTAGTACCTCTGAGTGGTATGGACGAGATGTCGCCAATAGTGAGATTGGTGGACTAGGCTAGAACCGCCCAACCAACAAGTGAAGAGCCTCGATCGGCGGTGTATGACTGGTGTATCTGGTACACCCAGAAGGTGCCCTGAGTGCACAGAGCGTCTGGTGGAAACCGACGTTTGTGATATGGACTGTGATTGATAGATTGATAGAAATGGTGATGGCTATGCATACAGGGAAGGAACCATTGCCCCGGGTAAGGGGTGGGGTCGTTATAAGTGGTCAGCTAATGCTGACCGTTACTTTGTTTTTCTGTTTGGATGGGATGGTGAATTGCAGGTGTTGCTGCTGGAATGGCAATGCGCGGAACGGTAGGATTGGTGCTAAAGGCCCTTGAAGGCCGTATGAAGAAACGTGGTTGGATTTCATGTGTGGCCGGCCTGCGTGCCGATGTACGAAAATGTATTTGTGCAAAGAGAAATCTGTAAGGCCTTAAGACCAATGTGTGTGAGTTGTATACATTCCTGGTTTTGATATATAAATGTGTAGTTTATATAGTAGTGGACATTCTCTAAGTTGAGTTCATTTAACTTAAAGTGCTACGCTAGAATGTTTTGAGATAGGATGCGAGTAGATTTTGGTTTCCACAAGTAATTCCGCTGCTTGTCTGTGACATATGGCGTGGGGCCCCAGCCGGACCCACCGTTATATGCCATGTGACGAGTGGGGGCGTTACATCCAGCGTGCGTTTCGTCGACCGAAGTTCGTCGACCAGAGGGGGACACGCCCTCTGACACGCCCGTGTCGTAGGGCGTGTTTCCTCTCGAGAACTCGTCGAGTGCAGTTCGTCGAGCACTCGATAGGCTGCTCAGCCGTACAGAGCAGGACATGCCCTGGGATATGCGCGTGTCCCAGGCCGTGTCGCCCAACTTGAACCCAACTTTAGATTTGGGGTGTTACAGATTATGAGGTGGTAATCGCAGGGTTACGTCTGCAAGGGTGCTGGAGGTGCATGACGTGGAGGTGCTAACAGACTCCCTGGTGGTGTCCTCTCAAATCGACGACAAGTTCGAGGCAAGGGAGCCTACTCTCCAGTTGTACCTAACAAAAGTGAGGGGCATCATCGGCACGTTCCGAACGTTTTCCATTCGACCTGTATTGCGAGAAGAAAGTGAACAAGTGGATCAATTGGCTAAGTTTGGACCCCGTGCGGGAGGAACTATAACCGACCTATTCCACCCTTTTATTGAGGAAGGGGAGTTGATGGAGGTGAACCAGCGCCCCTCATGGATGGATCCCTTTACAGTTTTCTTATCTATAGGAGAATTCCCGGAGGGTCTGGAGAAGAAGCGTTTCAAGTATAAGTTGGTGTACTACCTGATGCGCGATGGGGAGCTTTACAGGAAGGCCCTCTCAAGATTTTTGGCACATTGTGTTGCCGAGGAGGAGGTCCCGAGGATCTTGGAGGAAGTCCATTCCGGTGAGTGCGGGAGCCACTCAGGAAGCAGTACCCCGGAAGGAAGAATAGTGAGATAAGGGTATTTTTGGTCGACCCTGGGCCGGGATGCCTCTAAATTTGCAAAGAAGTGCCAGTTGTTCACTCCTCTCCAACTACTGTCGGCTCAGAGGCTTAAAAGCATCACTGCGCCCTGGTCCTTCGCTATTTGGGGAATGGATCTCGTGGGGCCCTTCCCCCAGGCCAGCGGACAGAAAAGGTTCTTGTTAGTTATGATCGACTATTTTTCTAAGTGACTGGAGGTCAAGGCGTTGGCCAAGGTGACCTCTCAGGTGATTCACAACTTTGTATGAGGAGAGATCATCTATCGGCATGGGTTGACTCAGGCCATTATTGTAACACCCCCATCCGTTTACATAGTATATACTAGAAGGTCCGGCCGGGGCCCCACAGCATATACCACAAAATAGGCGGTGACGTCACGGTATGATACCAGAGTAGCGCAGCGCACCCTAACACATTGCATTCTAGCGGAAGCCTATAACACTACACTTGAACTCCACACCTGAATGTCCAACATATAAAACCTCCACATTTTATACATCATAGGAATGTCTTACAACACACATAAACAGTTGGCCTTATGACCTTACAGAGCTTTCAAACAGTGGCCTCAACCATTGGCACGCAGGCCGGCCACATCAAAAGAAAACATAACACTTTCATTTCTTTTAGCCTTCGAGGGCTAGCAGTGGCAGCAGCAAAAGAAGCAGGGACTTCAGCCCTTATGCGTCCCGCTCGGTTCTCCAGCACCTGCACAGGGACATTCCACCCAAGGGTGGCAAACAGAGGCAACAGTCAGCATTCAACTGACCAAATTATAACGACCCTACCCCTTTCTCGGGGCAGCGGTGTTCTTCCCTGCAGGCATAGCATATCACAAGCATAGATATATATCTCATATAATGTGCTTTCACGCACACATGCCATCACAATCGTCAGCCACCCGGCCCGACGGTCCGTGCACTCAGGGCACATTCTTGGTGTACCGGCGAACCAGTTGCCCACCACCGTATCAGGGTCGCAACCCAACGACAACTCACTTGAGCATTTACTCCATGGCGTGCAGCCAGTTTTATAGTCTTAGTGAACCGGGCTTGGCCCGTAGCCCCCCATTGTATCACGGCGCGCAGGCCTAAGACTCTTGCTATGCGCTCCAACAGACCGCACTTTCAGGTCTCACGTCGGACGGACATAGCGTAGGTCGGATCCTCCACCCCTCGTTGCTCAAATCGCCTTGCCATCACCGAGCACAACGTACTCGCGGCTAAATCAAAGGTGTGGGTTGGTCTCACCGATCCTGTTCTGACATTCAAGCCTGGGTGTTTTCCTGGGCGTACAAGTACTTATCATTACACCCATTCGTATCACACATCATTAGCGGATCTTTCCTGGGCGCACCCGTACTTCCTGCTACTCTCTTTACAGGTATGATCCAATAGCACAAGCATAACACAGATATTTTTCCTGGATTACCACTCCAGTACTTCCTGCTACTTCCTTTCACAGGTCCAATCCGTCGACTCCTAAACTATGCGTTTATCACGGAGTCTTCTCCAGTTCGTATGCAACATCACCAATCCAGACCAACCTGTCCAGATGGGCTTCACACAGCTTGCATATTCCGTACTCAAATTCCAGATCTATATGTCAAACAAGAGGGGATTCCATGAATCTACCCAAAGAGTCCAACAACAAACCACCCTCTGGTGGGGGGGGGGGAATCATATGCATATGCCAAAAGGAAGCCTTCACATGGCTAGGACGAAAAGTTGTTACCCTTGAATACCGCTTCGGTGCCATGAACTCCTAGCTGGCTAGAAAGAACCGCTACAGCTTTTCCTCCGCAAAGATGGCCTCGGATCTCAGCTTGACACTCTCAAGCTCAACAGAGATCAACCCCTCTTCTTCTTCTTCCTTCTTCCTCTCTCTTTCTCTCTCTAAGCTTTTTAGAAAGATGAAGGCAAGAACATAATGAGACTTCTTTCTCAAATCTCGGCCTTAAGGAAGCAGGAAGGTCTCTCAGCCCTTAGATCCCAGCTGAAGAAAATGAACGGCCACAAAAAAGCTGTAAAATCACTTTTCGGGTCCGAAATGCCCTGTGACACGCCCGTGTCACAGGCCGTGTTCTCTAAGCGGTGCTCAAACCGCCTTATCCCGAAACAGGTCACGCCCAGGGTACACGCCCGTGTCAGCCCAGACACGCCCGTGTCATAGGGCGTGTACCTCACTCGAGTCATAATCGCGACCTACTCGAGAGGACTACTCGAGTAGTTAGTCATGACACGCCCGTGTCACATGACCGACACGCCCGTGTTCCTTAGGTACTCGAGACATTTCTACCCACTCGAGACATTTCCTCGAGATCTACTCGAGTCATCATAGAACGGGACACGCCCGTGTCCGAAGGATGACACGCCCGTGTCACCACTACTCGAGTCCTACTCGAGACCTACTCGAGATAATCACTCGAGTAGTCGTTTGGGTCGGACACGCCCGTGACATGCCCCATGACACGCTCGTGACATGGGGCGTGTTCCTCCCGAAAACTTCGTCGAACGCATTTTTTGTCGAACTCTCGACGTCTCCGCACCCGAGCAGGACACGCCCTGGGACACGCCCGTGTCCCAGGCCGTGTCACCCAAAATTTTCCCATTTTGAACTTTGGGCTGTTACAACCCTCCCCTCCTACAAGAAATTTCGTCCTCGAAATTCGTATATGGGAAGGTAACCAACAACCAAAAAGTTATAACAGTCAACGTTCATGTTACAACAAAAGTTTTCACTAGGTAATCGCTTTACAAAATAGCTCGGGAAACTCCGCTCGCATGGTCTGCTCTCGCTCCCATGTAAGCTCCTCACGGCCGCAATTGTCCCATCGGACTTTGACCATCCCGACCGTCTTGTTCCGCAACTGTTTCTCGGCTCGGTCCTCGATCTGAATGGGCCTCACTTTCGTTGTTAGCCCATACTCCACCGGCACACGATCGTCCGCGATCACTTGAGCTGGGTCTTTAACGGCTTTCCGCAACACCGAGATGTGGAACACATCATGTAATCCACTCAAGTCTGCCGACAGAGCTAGCCGATACGCAGCTTCTCCGACTCGCTCAACCACTTCAAACGGACCCAAATATCTTGGACTCAACTTTTTCAGGCGTCGAATCCTGGATACGCCTTTGAAGGGTTTGATCTTCAAGTATACCCAATCGCCTACCACGAACTCCACATTCCTGGTGCTTGGCGTTGTAGTATTTCGCTTGTCGATCTTGAGCGATCAATAGCCTCTCTCGAATAGTACGTATTGTCGAATTTGCTTTATCGACTTCATTACGCTTATACATGCTGGCTTCGCCCGCTTCTATCCAAGCTAAGGGAGTACGACACTTTCGACCATACAGAGCTTCATACGGCGCCATGCCGATGCTCGCTTGGTAGCTGTTATTGTAAGCGAACTCCACCATAAAGAGATGATCTTCCCATCTCTTCCCAAAGTCGAGGGCGCACATCCGAAGCATGTCTTCCATCGTTCTGTTGGTCCGTTCAGTTTGGCCATCAGTTTGGGGATGAAAGGCCGCACTGAATATCAACTTCGTGCCCAACAATTGATGAACTAACCTCCAGTCATTCGATGTGAACCGCCCATCTCGATCACTTACGATGCTCCGAGGAACACCGTGTAGCCGCACAACCTGGTCAACATACAATTTTCCAAACTTTCTACTGAATCATCTCGTCTGTTTGGTAGGAAATGTGCCACTTTCGTTTGCCGATCAACAATCACCCAGATGGAATCGTTTTCGAGCTGAGATCTCGGCAACCCGTGCACGAAATCCATGGAAAATTTCCACTCTGGAATCGGCAACGACTTCAAATAACCGCTCGGTTTCTGGCATTCCGCCTTCACCATAGCACATGTTTTGTAACACCCCTATCCGTCGCATAGCATATAGCAGTAGGTCCGGTCGGGGCCCGACGCCATATACCACAGACAGACCTGGTGGTTACTCAATGGAAACCATCCAACCAATCCAACGTCCTACACAGAGTCATTCTAGCGGAAGCAATTTTAATAGATGCAAATACAAGAACCCAGCACTAGCATGAATGTCCACTAAACAGAACCAAAAGGAATGAAGTACAAATACACAAGTACTGGCCTTATGGCCTAACAATTGTTTTCCTCCAATTTCATGTTTTTCAAACCTCGGCACGCAGGCCGACCATACATGAATAAAAGAAAACACTCAAAATTAGGCCTTTGAGGGCCGGCTCAGCAACTTGGGCTTTAGCCCGCTATTTACCGCTCGGCTCCGCAGCACCTGCAAGCACAATCCACCGCAATGGTGGCAAATCAAAGCAACGGTCAGCAATGCTGACCAAATTATAACGATCCGCCCCCAATTCGGGGCGGCGATGCTCCTTCCCTGCACTTTATTAGCATAACCAAGCAGTATATAAATACATTGCATCACAGGCGTTGGCACGCACGGCCACACGCCCCGTGCTCTCAGGGCATATTCTCTGTGATCACGGTCTAAGCCCGCCGACTCACCACCGTCCCCTGGACGACAATCTCTCGTGAGCATTTGGTCTTTCTGGCCACTGCCTAAGACCCTCCATATATGCCAACGGTAAGTGCCAAGTCACTTTAGGTCTCTTTAACCGAACGACATAGAGCGGGTACGGTTCCGCCTGACCTGTTGCTCACACCGCAACGTTAATTTAAAAACATATGCACGGGTCAAACTTTCCCGAGTCCCAAATCGTTTACATTCATCACATAACCCAGTTATGTTTAAGTTGGCTCCCAGGCCCACATGATGGCAGAACCACGCGTCCGCCCAGTTTTTCGGGTGCACCTTGGAGTTAATCCCCAAGGCTCCCTGTTGCAATCTACCTCGTAGAAAACCCGAAAAACAAACATTCGCACGGAGTCTTCTCCGGCCACCCTTATGCAATGCAACATCACCGATCCAGACCAACTTGTCCGGGTAGGCTTCACACATCATGCCTATATTCGTTCTCGATTACGGACTCTACATGTACACAACGGGGACTATTCATGTCTACCCGAAGGAATGCCTTAAACTCACTGCAAACTCGCGAGAGTGGGCTTCCCTATGCAAAATAAGTAGAGCTTCACATGCTCAAGTAGAGAATCATTACCCTAGCATTCTTCCTTGGCGCCATGGAAATGTAAGTGGATGAAAAGCACCACACTCTTTTTCCTCCATAGATCCGAAGTCGGTTCGCAATTTGGAGCTCCGAAGCTCCGCCGGTGACCGGATCTAGGCTTCTTCTTCCTCCTTTGCTCTCCCGTCTCTCTAGACTTAGAAAGAGAACCACTCAAGTGAAATTAGTTTCAAAGGCCCAATCCAGGGTATATCCCAGTAGGAACAACCCCCAATCGTCGGATCCCAAAATAAGGAAACGAATGGCTACGATTCGTAGCTGAAAAGTGAAACCTGGGCCGAACACGGCTTGCGACACGCCCGTTTCCAGGGCCGTGTCCCTCATTCTCCATCAAAATCGACGCGTCTCGAAAAACACACGGGCATCCAACACGCACGTGTTCCACCTGAAATGCCCGTGTCAGCCAGTACACGCCGGTGTTCCCGGGCGTGTTCCCCCATCAACACAGGACCAACACCAACCCGAGACTCACACGGGTCTTGGACACGCCCTTGTCCTATTTGACACGCCCGTGTCAAACCCGAACACGCCTGGGCTCCAGGCCATGTTCACTGTCTCGACACTTCGTCGAGCGCAGTTCATCGACCACCCGACACGGCCTTGGACATGCCCGTGTCCTAGGTCGTGTTCCCTATATCGACACATCGTCGAGTGAAAATGTCGACTTCCCGGGCCGATCGTCGACACGAGCTCGACACGAGCTCGACACGCCCTGAGACACGCCCGTGTCTCAGGCCGTGTTCGCTGCTCGACGATCGTCGACTCCAAATTTCGTCGATCTCGCGGCCAAATCGTCGACTCGAGCCTGACACGCCCTGGGACACGCCCGTGTCCCAGGCCGTGTGCCCCCTGCCAAATTCCAAATTTGGCCTTGAACGCCTCCCGTCGCTCTATTGAGTTTCGGGGCGTTACAACTCTCCCCCTCTTAAAAGAATTTCGTCCTCGAAATTACATAAAGGAAAGAAACATAAAACTTAAACGGTACCTGAGTGAAACAACTCCGGGTACTCCTCAAGCATAGTCTGCTCTCGCTCCCAAGAGAGCTCCTCTCGACCGCAATTGTCTCAACGGACCTTGACCATACTGATCTCTTTATTGCGTAGCCGCTTGACTTCCGAGTCCTCAATACGTACGGGCTTGACCTTCGTCGTCAACCCACTATCAACCGGCACTTGATCGACCGCGATCACTTGCGTAGGCTCTTGCACCGAAAAACCCTAAGTCCGCAGCGGAAAAGTAAAAAAAAACATCTATTTATACAAAGAGATGGGATCAAAGGCCATATATCAAGAAGTTAACATACAATACATCATGTAGACCACTCAACGGAAGCTCCACTGACAAGCTTCAGTGAGAACCGGTACGCTGCTTCACGTGGAAATCACGCTCTGCAGAACCTCAAACGCAAGTCACAAGAGTCACCTTGGGAGCTACAACACTCTTCAAGCGCCGCACCTGTCGGGAAGGAGAGATTCACCCTTGAATGGCTTGATCTTCAAGTACATTCCCACGATCGGAGAGGAGGAGGCCAACGATAAAGGCGGCGAACTCCACGTTCCAGTCGGCTTGGCATTATAGTACTTAACCTGGCGGTCCTGAGCGATTAGCGGCAACCTCTCCAGGTCGATTGGTTCTCACCAAAGATGTAGCATCCTCCACCTCTAGTCGCTTATACAAGGCTTTGAGATTCACAGACCACCCGAAAAATTTCCATCACCAGGACAACGACGTGCGACATTTTCTTGAAAGTACCGAGAATAAAGGGCCTCGAAGGGCGCTCACAAACAATGAATGCTCAGAGCCAAGCTCATTGCTCCCCAAGCAATAAGAGTTTATAATTCCACCAAGTATAGGTGATCTTTTCCCTTTGCTTCATCCAAAGTCCAGGACATGCAGAAGTACCCATGTCTTCCATTCGTCCACCCTCGGTCGACTATTATTACCAGTCATTTGCCCAACCCGACATCCTTTAAGGCAACACTTTGCTCATGACCCCAAGGCTGATTGGTAACCTTTACCAACACAGTATCATCCAACTTCTCACCTCTCTTATGTGCGACCCAAGGCTCATATGCATGCACCAGCCTCCATCATTCAAGGAACAGAACCATCTGGTCACTCACAGATGCTGCCACACCTTGAAAGTACAAATGATCAAAAACCTCCAAACAATAGCTTTGCAACTTTTCTAGCAACTGCTGATCATCCTTCTCCCCAATGCTGGAATGAAATCAGTGAGTTTTAACTCATAACCTTTATGACCCAAATGTATCAGCGTTGTCTTTGTTCCCCTTTTGCCCTTGGAAAGAATCCGTGTCACCTCGTAAGCTCAATCCATAGTGATGTCTTCGAACTTGATTCCACTATACGGACTTAGAAATGGTGGATATTCAAGAATCCTCAACCAAGCTTTTGCCATGCATTTCTCAGCCAGTTCAAGGCGCAGTTTGATGCACTTCGTCACGTAGAGACCACATCCTTTCTTCAGTCCTGGCTCACCGACACAAATTTCTTAACATGCCCAACAACCACCCTTATACATCTCTCAAGGAAGACTTTAGATAGCATCAAAGCACGCTCTCCTCCTTGATGAATGCTGAGTGACTTCAGGTATGATGCGCCTCGTACAACAATTCCACCCGCAAATTGCCTTGTGACACGTTTGGGATACACAACCGACCGTCTTTCCAAAGTAATCCGTCCTCCACAACGAATACCCACGTGGGAATGACTTGATACCCATCATGAGAGCCTCTATCATGAGTTGCTTCATGTGGACATCCATATCCAACGCCTGTTTCTATGAATCCGATCAGCCAGGTCATATTGGAAGCTTCTTCAGTCCAATTCAATACTGCTTCCCAGCACTTGATTGCTTATCATATAGAAAACGCAAAAGATCTCCAACGCCTCCAACTCCCGAACCAACAGCTCGTCATGGACAAATAGCCACAACCAATTGGCTTGGGCTACATCAACGCGTCCTCCACAAGCATTGCTCCTTACCATTTAGGCACGTACCCATGGATCTTGAACGTATAGTCTCCCCAGGAACTCCATCCATCTACGCTGCACTCGCATGTTCAGATCCTTTCTGATCAATCAAATACTTCAGGCTGAAGTATGTCTTGTGATCGGTGTAGATATTGTCAATCTTCATCACCAGTACAAATAATGTCTCCACAGCTTCAAGGCAAAAATCACGGCCGCTAATTTCCAAGTCATGGACCAGATAATTCCTCTCGTGCACTTTAGTTGTCTCGAGTCTGTTGTAGAATACGCTATAACGCTTCCAGCTCACAGCTCCTCCATTGCAGTAGCACGCAACCCAAACCACTGCCCGAAGCATCGCTATAAATCTCATAACCTTCGGCTCTTCCTCCCACTCCAAGAACAATCCTTACTCAATATTTCAGGCGCCATGGTCAACCGACATCACCGGGGTTTAACCTGCTAGTCCTCAAAAGCAAAGGAGATGTCGTGCGCACTCCGGCATGATTGTCCATTGCCGAACATATGGAATCAACTTCATGCTCATTCCTCGTCAAAGTAGTGAGAGGTAACGCTATCCGCGAGAAGCAAAAATCCTTTCCTGGACTACGAAGCGCTTATACCTTTTCGATAGCCGGCAAGCCCCGGAAAGCTCCGGACTTCCGCTACGGTAGAAAACCGAGTATATCAGGCCACTCTCGTATCACAACAATCTTCGCCGGATCCACTGCAATACCTTCCCAATCACTCACTATATGACCGAGGAACGCCACTGAGGACAACCAAAACTCGCACTTCGAGAACTTGACGTACAATTGATTCCTCCTTAGCGTCTCCAAAACCAAATGAAGATGCCTTGAAGCCTGATCTTCCTCACTCCATATATGCGAGTACACCAAAATATGGCGTCGATCTGAAGACGATCACAAAACCCTCGGGTTGGTCCAAGTACTCCAAGTGAAGGTGTTCATCAAATCCATTTTGAACACTGACGGATCTCGCATTCGTCAGCCCAAACGGACTTTACCATGACCAGGGGTAAACATTCGTAATACCGTATCTTGTAGTCGCCCTGAATGCTGTCTTAGGGATATCACTCTCCCTTATCGAACCCCCAGCTGATCCACCAAGTAACATACATAGTCCATTTGATATCCAACTTAGAGTCCATTCATACACCATCGACCCGCAACCATTACTGATCAAAAAGACTCATTGATCCTTGGTCTACCAGATTGGGTACTTGTTCTTGAGCAGGTTCCGTTAGCTACAACATTTTTGTTTCAGAATCCAATTCCGGTTCATTCACTACAAACTTCTTCAAGCTCTACCTTTTCAGTCTTTCTTGATAAGAACTCTTTCTCCAAGAAGACACCAGTCCTTGCGACAAACACTTTGCCCTCAGACGGTAGGTAAAAGTAATACCCTTTCGTTTCCTTAGGATATCCCACCAGATAACATTTATCCGATTTGGGTTCCATCTTGTGACACAGGCATTTGACGTCTCACGTATGCCTCACAGCCCCAAATTTTAATGAACGACATACTAGGACGCTTCCCAGTCCATATCCACATATGGTGTCTTCAGAACCGTTTTCGTACCACTGGAAGTGCGATTCAACGTCATTGCAGCAGTCTCTAAAGCAAAACCCCAAAAGGAAACAGGCAAGTCTGCATGACTCATCATCGAACGCCTATCACCATGTCTAACAGAGTACGATTTCTCCTCTCAGACACACCTGTTCTAGGTGGAGTGAGCTGTGATACAATACCACACTCTTTTAGATGATCACGGAACTCATGACTCAGGTATTCGCCACCTCGATCAGATCGGAGTGCTTTAACCCTTTTACCCAACTGGTTTTCTACTTCATTCTTGAACTCTTTGAACTTTTCAAAGGTCTCGGATTTGCACTTCATAAGATACACATATCCGTATCTACTGAAATCATCAGTAAATGTAACAAAGTAGAAATACCCACCTCTAGCCATGGAACTCATGGGTCCGCATACATCACTATGTACAACACCCAAGAGATCCTCAGCCCTCTCAGTATAACCAGTGAAAGGAGCTTTAGTCATCTTGCCTAACAAACAAGATTCGCATCGCTCAAATGATTCATAATCAAATGAGTCCAAAAGTCCATCTCTATGGAGCTTGGATATGCGCTTCTCATTGATATGACCCAAACGACAATGCCAGAGAAAAGTAGGGTTCGAGTCATTTGTTCTTAGTCTTTTATTATTTTCTACATTACAGATCAGATGGTCCAAGTTCAAAACATAAAGACCATTAAAGGTAATTGGGCATACAGCATAACAAACATCATTCTTAAATATAGAACAACTGTAACCTGTTCTTAATTATAAAAGAAAATCCAATCATGTCCAAACATGAAATAGATATAATGTTTCTAGTTATGGCCGGAACAAAATAACAATTATCTAGTTCTATTACAAGCCCACTGGGCAAAGAAAGACGGTAAACCCCTACGACTACAGCACCGCAACTCTTGCTCCATTGCCGACGCGGAGTTGTCCACCTCCCGGCTTCCTACTCAGCAATCTTCTCCTTCCCAGTTCCTGCACATTTGTACAAATGTGAGAACCACATCCGGGGTATCCAACCCGTACCCAAGATGAAGGAGCAGAAAGGTTTATCTCTATAACGTGAATATTTGAAGCGGAAGTCATACCTCCCTTCATTTTCTGCAGACCTTCAATGTACGAAGGATAGTTAGGCATCCTCCAATGACCAGCCTTGCCACAGTGGTGGCATTTCCCTTCCTTCACCGTGCTTTTCCTTTTCATCAGTGCAAAAGATTTGGGCTCAAGATATGACTTAGGTCCCACCTTCGTCTTCTTAGACCCCTTGGCCTTGCCCTTGCCCTTATGCACCATCAGTATGGGGCTGGCAGGCTTAGCATATTGACTTCTTCAATTGAGTAAACTCGTGGCAGATACTCAATCCATGCTAGGGTCTCGGGCAGTGTCTTGTCTATTTCATTCATGTTGTAGTTCAAGACGAACTGCTCATAACTGTCTCGGCAACGATTGCAGGATCAGATCTGTGGCCAACTCTTGACCAAGAGGAAAACCCAGCCTTTCAAGGTTCTCTATATACCCAATCATCTTGAGTACGTGAGTCCCTACTGAGTCTCGAACTCTGCCATCTTGCACTGAAACAACGTTTTTGTGATGTCAAGACCTCTCTTCACACGAGCCTGCCCTTGAAACATTTTCTTGAGATGCTCGTCAATCTCCTTGCACCCCATGTTCTCATGTTGCTTCTGAAGCTCAGAGTTCATAGTGGCACCAAGCACTACTACCTGCATTCAACATCTAAAGCATCGTCAGTATACTTCTTATAAGTATCCTTCTCAGCACGGGAAGAGTTCCCGGTCGGCACCTCGGGGGCTTCTTCTTCCAAGACATAGAGCTTTCGCTCTTGCCTGAGAACAATTCTCAGGTTCCTGTACCAGTCCATGTAATTAGTCCCACTGAGCTTATCCTTCTCAAGGATGGCTCTCAGAGACAATGTGGAGTGTGAAACACTTGCCATGGAATTTTACAAGAATTTATGCAGAATAAAATCAGCAAATACATTTGGACTTCAATTAAAACATTCCCACTATTTTATTCGAAATGATAGCCCTCACTAACAATTCGGAGAGTTCGTGCGAGCTACTCTCTTAGTGGACGAGATCCGTATTTCACCAACACAATGAGTCAGCTTTGGCTTTCCTCTCACGATGCGGTTATTTAGGTAGGCAACGCTTGCCAATTGCATCCTCATGCAATTCTTGTATGGTTGGTGAATAACTCCTTACTCACATCCATCATATGGTGCATGCCAACCCTATGCCTCTAGGCACTTAACCTTTGAGGTCACCTAGTTAAGCTGGACCCGATGTCGATAGTGGGATATCACAATTATTCGCTCGCACCCTTACCAAGATAGATTAATGCACCTTGCTTTGACAAGCCCACACTTCATCGATCGAGGCAGGAAGAGTGTCATCCATCGGAAGGCATCTGAACACTTAATATTTGATGAAAGGATTTTAATTATAGGTTAACAGTTAATCATGATCAACATTTGATCAATGTGCACATCCAAGGAAAAATAAATTTTTCTAAAACCACATGCATCCCTTATATGCACAATCTGACACCATCAACGTTTGATAGAAGGAAGGGCTAAATCTGAACATCCGGAAACTTCCAAATCCTCAGATTTACATGCATTGGACAAAGGCAAAGACAACTCAACTTAAAGCAGTAGACAAGCTCATCTCTCTATGTTGGATTCAAAATCCAAAACAAAACCGAGGGATGGTTACTGCTAAGGAGACAACAATTTCTAACAATTAGAAATTACCACAAAATCCCAGACGTTCTTGGCGGGGTACCAAGACTAAATCTAGACATTTAGAACACTTCTAAATCCCTAGGTTTACGCGCACTGGAATAACAAAACTTCCAATTCAACAATCATGGCTGCAACCTCGCTTTGATACCACTGTTGGGTTTTTCTATGTGGATGGCACAACGCTTGTGCACGCAGCAGAAAAGTAAAAAAAAAATATCAAGAAAACCCAAAAGAGATGGGATCGGGCCATGGTAGTTGAATCAAGAAGTTAACATACAATTAGACAAAAATTACCTCGGTGGCGTTGAGTCACAACTCAACGGAGATGCTCCAAGCTTCGTATTCCTGCTGGTGGCGAGTTCTACGTGGAATGATGTCCACGTCTCTGCAGAAATCCACATGAGCGGGTGAGCACCGATCTATCCGTCGCACGGATTATCGGGAAGGAGAAATACCGCACCTTGCTTTTCCACGGACTGTTAGGTTCTGCGCCAGGCCTAAGAGCAACGCCGGCGACGATCGCCAACGGAGGCCAAGGTCACTTTAGGTCGACGAATGACATAGGCGGCGGAACCCTTCCGTCGGCGGGATTCGGGATTGGCGGAGCGAACGAGCGCCAGAACACTTCCGTCGCGGGATTAGGTTCGATCAGCTGCCAGAGAGACTACCCGAAAAACCCTAAGTGTCTATTTATACCAAAGGCATAAATAGACATAAGAACATCGCTATCCGCAGACCACCCAGAAAAATAGGGTTCCAGAATCGGCGAGAATCACCAAGCAGATTCGGTGAGAATCAATCGGCGAGAATCAGTTAGGATCGGCGAGAATCAGTCGGCGAGAATCAGAATTTGCGAGAATCACAATCGGCGAGAATCACCCGGATCGGCGAGAATCAGAGTACAGCACTCGACGATTCACGCCGATCGTGGTTCTACGATTCACGTCGATCGGCGAGAATCAGAGTATCCATTCTCGACGATTCTCGTCGATCGGCGAGAATCAGAGTACCCATTCTCGACGATTCTCGTCGACCCTCGGTCGACTATTCTTACCAGTCCTTCAAGGCAACATTTGCCCAACCCGACGATCCTTTAAGACAACACTTTGCCCATAACCCCATTCAGGTCGGTGATTGGTAACCTTTACCAACACAGTCAATCATCCAACTTCTCTACCTCTCTTATTGCGTAGCCGCTTGACTTCCGAGCTCATATCGCGTTGGCAGTGACCTTCGATTCATGTTTGACCACTTCAAGATCACCATGGTAACTCCAACACTTGCACCGCCTTCCGTAGCACCGATATATGAAATACATCATGTAGACCACTAAACTCCACTGACATCTTCAACCGGTACACTGTTTCACCAATCTGCTCCAGAACCTCAAACGGTCCAAGGTACCTTGGGCTTAGCTTCTTCAAGCGCCGCACCTGTGAGACACCCTTGAATGGCTTGATCTTCAAGTACACCCAATCGCCAACAGCGAACTCCACGTTCCAGTGCTTGGCATTATACTACTTAACCTGGCGGTCCTGAGCGATTAGCAGCCTCTCCCGAATGGTTCTCACCAAAGATGTAGCATCCTCCACCTCTAGTCGCTTATACAACTTTGATTCACCCGTTTCCAACCAGGATAACGACGTGCAACATTTTCTACCATAAAGGGCCTCGAAGTGCGCTATTTGAATGCTCGCCTGGTAGCTATTGTTGTAAGCGAATTCCACCAAGTATAGGTGATCTTCCCATTGCTTCCCAAAGTCCAGGACACACATGCGAAGCATGTCTTCCATTGTCATATTGACCCTCTCGGTCTGCCCATCCGTTTGTGGATGAAAGACTGTGCTAAAACTCAGCTTTATTCCCAACATATGCTGCACCAGCCTCCAATCATTGGACTTGAACTGCCCATCTCGATCACTCACGATGCTGCGGGGCACACCATGAAGCCGTACAATGTTATCCACATATAGCTTTGACAATTTCTCAACCGGATCATCCTTCTTATGCAGAATGAAATGTGACACCTTCGTTAGACGATCTACGACCACCCAAATGGCGTCGTTTTTTGTGACCTTGGCAATCTGTGCACAAAGTCCATAGTAATGTCGTCGAACTTCCACTCCGGAATAGGCGATTTCCCTCCCGGCTTTTGGCATTCCGCCTTCACCGAGGCGCAAGTTTGACACTTCGCCACGTAGAGCGCCACATCCTTCTTCAGTCCTGGCCACCAGAACAATTTCTTAACATCCCGGTACATCTTCGTGCTCCCCGGGTGAATTGAGTACTTGGTATGATGTGCCTCGTACAACAATTCCACCCGCAAATTGCCCACATTTGGGACGCACAGCCGACCGTCTTTCCAAAGTAATCCGTCCTCCACAACGAATTGGGAATTTGACCCATCGAGAGCCTCTATCATGAGTTGCTTCATGTGGACATCCATATCCAACGTCTGCCGAATCCGATCAGCCAGGTCATATTGGACTTCAGTCCAATTCAATACTGCTTCAGCACATGATTTCTTATCAACGCAAAAGATCTCCAATGCCTCCAACTCCCGAACCAACAGCTCGTCATGGACCCACAACCAATTGGCTTGGGCTGGGGCCCGACAACTCAACGCGTCCTCCACCGCATTGCCCTTACCAGGCACGTAATGGATCTTGAACGTATAGTCCCCCAGGAACTCCATCCATCTACGCTGCTGCATGTTCAGATCTTTCTGATCAATCAAATACTTCAGGCTCTTGTGATCGGTGTAGATATCAATCTTCACACCGTACAAATAATGTATCCACAGCTTCAAGGCAAAAATCACGGCCGCTAACTCCAAGTCATGGACCAGATAATTCCTCTCGTGCACTTTCAGTTGTCTCTAGTCATATGCTATAACGCTTCCATGTTAAAGTAGCACGCAACCCAAACCACTACCCGAAGAATCGCTATAAATCTCATAACCTTCGATCCCACTCGGCAAACTCAATACAGGCACCATGGTCAACCGACATTTTAACTCCTCAAAAGCTCGCGCGCACTCCGGCGTCCAAACGAACATCTGCTCATTCCTCGTCAAAGTAGTGAGAGCTAACGCTATCCGCGAGAAGTTCTCTACGAAGCGCCTATAATAGCCGGCAAGCCCCGGAAAGCTCCGGACTTCCGCTACGGTAGAAAACTCAGGCCACTCTCGTATCACAACAATCTTCGCCGGATCCACTACAATACCTTTCCCACTCACTATATAACCGAGGAACACCATTGAGGACAGCAAAAACTCGCACTTCGAGAACTTGGCGTACAATTGATTCCTCCTTAGCATCTCCAAAACCAAATGAAGATGCCTGAAGTGATCTTCCTCACTCTGCGAGTACACCAAAATATCGTCGCCATGAAGACGATCGCAAAATGGGCTCCGTGAAGGCCTCTTCCGTGAAGGTCCTGAACACTCCATTCGGGAACACTTGGCATTCGTCAGTTTCCATAAGCTTGTCATAAGCTCCAATGCCCGTATCTTGTACTGAATGCTGTCTTAGGGATATCGCTCTCCCTAATCCCCAGCTGATAGTAACTAGACTTGATATCCAACTTAGAGTACACCATCGACCCGACCAACTGATTAAAAAGATCATTGATCCTTGGGATTGGGTACTTGTTCTTTTCCGTTAGCTTGTTTAACTCCCGATAATCAATACAAAGTCTCAAGCTCCCATCCTTCTTCTTTACAAAGAGGACCGGCGCGCTCCAAGGAGACGAACTTGGACGCACAAACCCTTGCTCCAACAACTCTTAAAGTTGCACCTTCAGCTCTGCCATTTCCTTAGGCGCTAGCCGATACGGAGATCGTGACACAGGCTTCGCACTTGGCACTAGCTCAATAGTGAAATCTATCTCCCATTGAGGCGGGGCTCCAGGAAGATCGGCGGGGAACACATCAAGGTACTCCGCTGCCACTGAAATACTATCCAACGTAGGCTTTGGCTTTGCAACCTCCACTAGTGTAAAGAACAGCTCTGCACCAACACGAACCGCCTTCACCAGCTGAAGAGCAGACATCAACGTCTTGCTCGACCCTTTCAAGCCCGTAAAAGTCGTCTCACGACTTGCACCCAACTTGACTTCCTTGCGACCATCTGCTCCGGCTTCCTGATACTTATGACATGATCCGCCAGCAAATTCTGGGTGAGGCAGAATCTCCTACCTTAGATGACACCGCTGCCCACATCACCGTTGTCACCTCTCTCCTTTAGCGCCCTCTTCCGCCCGCTCCTCCTCCACCAGACAATTATGCTCGTCAAACTCAGCGGAGTGGCTCTGGTAGCCGCAGTAACCAGTCTGGCGGACGTACTTCTTCCCGCTACCTCTGCTCTCACTGTGGCCGCACCGGATATACTTCCGAACGGTGCTGGATGAAACATCCCCATCTTCGCCCCTCCGGTGACTCTTCCGCCTCCTCTTCCAAGCCGTCTGCCTCTGTTGTCACATCCTCAGGTAGTGCCCACGTGGTGACTCAAGGTAAATGGCTCATTGACTCTGGTGCAACTAATCACATGACAGGCAATCCTCAGTGCTTCTCTCTACTCAAACAACATGATCGGTTGCTCCCGGTTCTCGTTGTAGACGGTTCTCCCTCCCCGGTTCATGGGTCGAGAGTGGTTCATGTTACTTCGTCCCTTCGACTAGCGGACACTCTCTATGTGCTCAAGTTTTCGTGCAATTTATTGTCGGTTACCTCTTTATGCAAGCAGCTTTAGTGTTCTGTGACATTTACTCCGACTTCTTGTTATTTTCAGGATCTGAGCTCCCAACGGACGATTGCTACTGGGACTGAGAGCGGCGGCCTCTATTTCCTCGACAATGTTTTCGCCTTGTCCGCCTTCTAATCTTCTTGTACGGATCTTCTCCAGTGGCATCTCCGCCTCGGTCATCCTCCACCACGGTTTCTACATCAGCTTCTGCCCCACCTCCCTCCCTCCAGTACTCCTCTCCACGGCGATGCTTGTCAACTAGGCAAGCATCACCGTTCCTCCTTCCCACCGAAGCAAGGTCGGGGCTCTACTCGTCCGTTTGATCTTGTCCACTCCGATGTCTGGGGACCTGCTCCTACCCTCACCATTGGTCGGGGTAGTTCTTATTTTGTAACCTTTATTGATGATTTTTCTAGATGTACATGGGTGTATCTCTTACGGAGATTGCTCTGAACTTTTTGATGTATGGCTCTCTTTTTATCAGTTAATTAAAACTCAGTTTGGTGTTTGTATTAAAACCTTTTGCTCCGACAATGCTAAAGAATATCTGAGTCATGCTTTTACCTCCTTTTGTGTGCAACATGACATTATTCATCAGACTAGCTGTGTTTATACCTCCCAACAAAATGGGGTGGCGGAACGCAAAAACCGTCACCTCCTCGATGTTCGCTCGCACCCAGATGCATGTCCCTCGCTCATATTGGGGCTATGCTGTTCTCCTTGCCTGCTACCTCATCACTCGCATTCCCTTCACAGTTCTCCACGGGAAAACCCCATTCTCCATTCTGTATCCGGGCAAGGAGCCTTTTCCTCTCCCTCTCTGAATCTTTGGGTGCACTGCATTTGTGCATGCCCCATCTGCCACCCGTGATAAGCTATCCCCTCACTCCACCAAATGTGTCTTTCTGAGGTACTCCACCACTCAGAAAGGCTACTGTTGCTTTAACCCCGTTCTTCGTCAGCAGTTCGTCTCCGCTGACGTTACCTTCTTCGAGAATGCCTCCTACTTCTCGGCTGACTCCTCTTCTCTTCCCCCAGCTTTCTGATTCTCCTGCTATTCCTTTTCGTTCCCTCATCTCCTACCGCGATATCCACCCCTACGCCGTCTCCGTCAACTCCTCTCCCTCCGCCTCTCTCTCCCACTTCTCCTCCACCGTCTCCCTCATCTCCGTCGCCGTTGATCTCTTCTCCCGGGCCAGCTCTATCTATCATGGATGCTCTGGATGCCGAGGGAGCTGCCGACCTGGATCTTCCTATAGCTCTTCGCAAAGTGGTGCAGACGTGTACCCTACACCCCCTTACTGCTGTTGTTTCATATGATCTTCTTACCTGTTCTCGCAGGGCCTTTACGCTAGCTATCTCTGCCACTGCCACATCTCGTTCCTACCAGGAGGCACTTGTTATTCCCCACTGGAATATGGCCATGGACGAGGAAATGGAAACCCTCACGGAGCGGGGTACCTGGACTCTTGTTCCTCCTCCCTTCGGTACTGATGTTGTTGGCTGTCGCTGGGTCTTTGTGGTCAAATTTGGCCCAGACGACACGGTGGACTGTTATAAAGCTCGCCTTGTTGCTAAGGGCTTTACTCAGACATATGGATTTGATTACTTTGACACTTTCTCTCCCGTGGCTCGTCTCATCATCATACGAGTCTTTCTCTCTGTGGCCGTGAATAGAGAGTGGCCGATTTCCCAGCTGGATGTCAAGAATGCCTTCCTTTATGGTGATCTTCAGGAGGCCGTCTACATGGAGCAACCTCCTGGGTATGTTGCTCAGGGGGAGACACGAGTATGCCGGCTGAAGAAGGCAATCTATGGCCTCAAGCAGAGACCTCGAGCTTGGTTTGACAAGTTTAGCGACATCGTGGCGGCCGTTGGTTTTGCGCGCAGCTCTGCCGATCACTCGCTATTTATTCGCAAAACCTCCTCGGGCCTGGTGGTTGTTGTTGTGTACGTCAATGATATTCTTCTTACTGGTGATGATCAGGAAGGGGTAGCCTTGACAAAGCGGCATCTTCGTCAACATCTGGTCACGAAAGATATGGGCTCTCCAAAATACTTTTTGGGGATCGAAATCTCTCGGAAGCCCAACTCCTTAGTCCTCTCCCAGCATAAGTATGCCCTTGATCTATTAAAAGAAGCAGGATTGACTGGAGCCAAACCTGCCCGATGCCCCATGGCAATTGGAGAAGACAAAACCTGGACAGATGATTCGCCTCTTCTTTCAGATACTACGCGGTACAGGTGGCTAGTTGGTAAGCTCATGTATCTCACAGTGACCAGGCCCGACATTTCCTATATTGTGGGCAAGGTGAGTCAATTCATGCAAGCACCTAGGGAGTGCCATCTATAGTACGCCTTGCGGATCTTGGAGTATGTCAAAGCAGCGCCTGGGAAAGGATTACTCTTTCAAAAGAATGGTCATTTGAGGGTTGAAGCATACTCAGATGCGAGTTATGCTGATGACAAAGGGGATCGCAAGTCTACCTCCAGTTTCTGCACCTTTGTTTGGTGAAATCTGGTTAGCTGGAAGAGCAAGAAGCAGTCTGTTGTTTGCAGGTCCAGTGCTGAAGCAAAGTATCGAAGTATGACATCGACCACTTGTGAGTTAAAATGGTTACGGGCTCTCATGCTGGATTTAGGAGAGGTCTACAACCATCCTCTATCTATGTTCTGTGACAACAAGGCTGCCATATACATCTCCAAAAATCCGGTCTTCCATGAAAGAACCAAGCACATTGAGGTCAACTGTCATTTCATTCGTGAAGAGATTTTGAAAGAACAAATTTGCACTCCCTTCGTCACTTCTGATAAAGAGCTGGCTGACATCTTCACCAAGCCAGTATCTGGCTCGTTTCTTCATATTTGTGACAAGCTGAGCATGATCGATATATATGCTCTAGCTTGAGGGGGAGTGTTGAAGTTGGTGACCGGGAGGTCTGGCGGTCTGGCTTGGAGGTTTGATGACCGCACGGCTTTGCAATTCCCTTCAGCGGTTTGGTTGTTGTGTGTTGTTGTCTGAGGTCCAAGCGGTTTAGCGGTTTGTCTCTGGCGACTTGGAGACCGGGCGGACTAGCAGTCTCCCATGGCGATCTCCCTCTCTCTGGTAGTAGCAGAGCGGTTAGCCCTTCTGTCTAACCGCGCGGCTTGTGCGGTTTGTGTCTGTATAGTCCGCTTGTGTCCAGTATTTTTTTAGTCCAACATCTCTTATTTGTATTCTCTCTTCTCTCCTTCATTCTATATAAGGGAGGTCATACCTTTGTAATAGATACCTTTTTCAGATAATAAAGTTTTCAGTTAAACCATTCTAGTTTGTTTTTTGTTCGGCTTTTACATTCCCAACATCTGCTGCACCAGCCTCCAATCATTGGACGTGAACCGCCCATCTCGGTCACTCACGATGCTGCGGGGCACACCATGAAGCCGTACAATGTTATCCACATATAGCTTTGCCAATTTCTCAACCGGATCATCCTTCCTATGCAGAATGAAATGTGGCACCTTCGTTAGACAATCTACGACCACCCAAATGACGTCGTTCCACTTTTGCGACCTTGGCAATCCGTGCACAAAGTCCATAGTAATGTCGTCGAACTTCCACTCCGGAATAGGCAAGGATTTCAAGAATCCTCCCGGCTTTTGGCATTCCGCCTTCACCGAGGCGCAAGTTTGACACTTCGCACGTAGAGCGCCACATCCTTCTTCAGTCCTGGCCACCAGAATAATTTCTTAACATCGCGGTACATCTTCGTGCTCCCCGGATGAATTGAGTACTTGGTATGATGTGCCTCGTACAACAATTCCACCCCCAAATTGCCCACGTTTGTGACGCACAGACGACCGTTTTTCCAAAGTAATCCGTCCTCCACAACGAATTGGGAATCTGACCCATCGAGAGCCTCTATCATGAGTTGCTTCATGTGGACATCCATATCCAACGCCTGCCGAATCCGATCAGCCAGGTCATATTGTACTTCAGTCCAATTCAATACTGCTTCAGCACATGATTGCTTATCAACGCAAAAGATCTCCAACGCCTCCAACTCCAGAACCAACAGCTCGTCATGGACCGACAGCCATTTGGCTTGGGCTGGGGCCTGACGACTCAACGCGTCCGCCACCGCATTGCCCTTTCTAGGCACGTAATGGATCTTGAACGTATAGTCCCCCAGGAACTCCATCCATCTACGCTGCTGCATGTTCAGATCTTTCTGATCAATCAAATACTTCAGGCTCTTGTGATCGGTGTAGATATCAATCTTCACACCGTACAAATAATGTCTCCACAGCTTCAAGGAAAAAATCACTCCGCTAACTCCAAGTTATGGACCAGATAATTTCACTTGTACACTTTCAGTTGTCTCGTGCTATACGCTATAACGCTTCCATGTTGCAGTAGAACGCAACCCAAACCACTGCCTGAAGCATCGCAATAAATCTCATAACCTTCGGTCCCACTCGGCGAACTCAACACAGGCGCCGTGGTCAACCGACATTTCAACTCCTCAAAAGCTCTCGCGCACTCCGGCGTCCAAACGAACTTCTGCTCCTTCCTCGTCAAAGTAGTGAGAGGTAACGCTATCCGCGAGAAGTTCTCTACGAAGCGCCTATAATAGACGGCAAGCCCTAGAAAGCTCCGGACTTTCGCTACCGTAGAAAGCTCAGGCCACTCTCGTATCGCAACAATCTTCGTCGGATCCACTGCAATACCTTCCCCACTCACTATATGACCGAGGAACGCCACTGAGTACAACCAAAACTCACACTTCGAGAACTTGGCGTACAATTGATTCCTTCTTAGCGTCTCCAAAACCAAATGAAGATGCCTGAAATGATCTTCCTCACTCTGCGAGTACACCAAAATATCATCGATGAAGACGATCACAAAATGGTCCAAGTACTCCCTGAAGTTACTGTTCATCAAATACATGAACATTGACGGCGCATTCGTCAGCCCAAACGGCGTGACCATAAACTCGTAATGCCTGCATCTTGTACTGAACGCTGTCTTAGGGATATCACTCTCCCTTATCCTCAGCTGATAGTAACCAGACTTGAGATCCAACTTAGAGTACACCGTCGACCCGACCAACTGATCAAAAAGATCATCGATCCTTGGGATTGGCTACTTGTTCTTTTCCGTTAGCTTGTTTAACTCCCGATAATCAATACAAAGTCTCAAGCTCCCGTCCTTCTTCTTTACAAAGAGGACCGGTGCGCTCTAAGGCGACGAACTTGGACACACAAACCCTTGCTCCAACAACTCTTGAAGTTGCACCTTCAGCTCTGCCATTTCCTTAGGCGCTAGCCAATACGGAGATCGTGACACAGGCTTCGCACCTGGCACTAGCTCAATAGTGAAATCTATCTCCCGTTGAGGCGAGGCTCCAGGAAGATCGGCGGGGAACACATCAGGGTACTCCGTTACCACTTAAATACTATCCAATGTAGGCTTTGGATTTGCAACCTCCACTAGTGTAAAGAACAGCTCTGCACCAGCACGAACCGCCTTCACCACCTAAAGAGCAGACATCAACGTCTTGCTCGACCCTTTCAAGCCCGTAAAAGTTGTCTCACGACTTGCTCCCAAATTGACTTCCTTGCGACCGCAATCAATATAGGCCTGCTGCTCCGAGAGCCATTCCATGCCAAATATAACGTCGAACTCCACCAACGGTAGTAACGACACTTGCAAATTGAACTCTTGATTCCCAATGCGATTCTTAACACCGCAGATTTTATCCGCGCGCATCGAACACCCATTCGGTAACAACACATCAAACATGTCCTTCACCATTGAATAAGGCACTCCGATGCGCGATATGAATCGTTCGGACAAGAAGGAGTGTGAAGCTCCCGTATCAAAGAGTGCTCTCACTGGAAACTCACAAATCAAAACAAATCCTAAACAAGCAGTGGTAAGGTAACGTACACATAACAAGTATTTAAAGAAACTTAACATGTTACAAATTAAGCCGTACCTATCACCACATCCTCTTGTTTGATGGCCTCCTGTTGTCCAAGACTATAAACCCTTGGTTGAGCAGGAGGATAATGAGACGCGGTTGACTCCACCGCCTTGCCCTTCTCTTCATAAGTTGCTCCCGGCTTCCTCTCGGTCACAGGCAAAGTGCCCCGGCTTACCACAAGTAAAACATGCACCCGGGGTCCGACCCGTAGTGGCCCCAGAAGCACCGGAAGAAGGAGCTGGACCCGAAGTCCTAGCCTTCTTAAAAAACTTACGGTACCCAGACTTTGAAGTAGTACCTTGAACTCAGACTTCTTATCACCAAAGTTTTTCTTCGCTTGAACATTCTTCATGTCCTTCTCCAAGGACCGGGCCGTGTTGACCAAGGTCAAGAAACCCTGCGTCATCGGACCCGAGAGTAGTAGCCTCAAGTCATCTCTTAGACCTTTGTAGAAACGGTTGGTCTTACGCTCCTCATCCGCGATGGTGGAGCTAGCATACCGACCCAACCGAGTAAACTCGTGGAGATACTCATCCACACTACTCTCTCCTTGTACCAACCTCTGGAACTCATTCTCCAAAGCTATCCTCTGAGTCGAAGGGAGGTACCTAGCCAAGAACAGTCTCGAGAACTCCTCCATCGAGACGTCTGTATGTTGCCTTCCTCTCAATAGATGCAGCTCCAAACCCTCCCACCACAGCCTAGCGTCTCCATCCAACAGGAACGTAGCTATAATGGTCATCTGCCACTCATCCGTCTCCGTCGCTGTCAAGACTCTCTTCAAAATTATTCCTGGTTGCAAGTCTCCTTCCAAAAGACTTGAGGTTTTGGTTTTTGAGCACCTGAACAAAAAGCTCATTGGTGTCAGGCACCTGATCAAAAACCTGAGTGGATTCCTACCAGGGTGGTAGAAGAGTGGATGTACCCAGGTTGGGGAACCACTATAAATTTCTTGTGTCGTCTGGTTGCCCTTTTCTTGTGTTTTGGCTGTGTTGTTCTGTGATTGTTTAGGTTGCTGTGTTTATTTCCTTAATTGCTAATTTGTTCACTTAGGATTACAGCAAAAGCTGTAAAAAGTTTTTAGTGAGCACAATACTCTATTCACCCCCCCTCTAGAGTATTCCAGATCTAACTTGTACTTTCAATTGGTATCAGAGGCAGGTTGGTTAAAATACCACACCTTTAGAGATCAAGTGGTTGTACAGGCTAACACCTGAACCATAAAGATCCCTCTAGTTAGATTAGATTTATTTCTTCACAGACATGACCCAAAACAAAGATTATGCAAGCATCAGACCTCCAGTGTGCAATCTTAACAAGTTTGCCATCTGGAAGGCAAGAATCAAGTTATACATGAATTCTATTGATGAGGATATTTTTTCTGTTATCTTGACAGGTGTACCTCCAGCACCTGCAGCTTCTACAAGCACCTCTACCAACATGACTGCAGTACCTCCTCCAGAGAATAATGATGCCTATAAGAAAGCCAAAATTGCAGATGCAAAGGCAATGAATATCTTGGCTCAGACAATGTCAGATGACATATTTCAGAAGGTGGCTGAGTGCACCTCAGCCAAGGCCATTTGGGACTCCCTCAACCAAATGGTAGCTGGCTCAGCAGATGAAAGAAAAGACAGGAGATCAAATCTCATATCCCTGTATGAGAATTTCAAGAAGGATGAGGCTGAATCAGTTGCAGAAATGTATAACAGGTTGAGTTCAATCATCAATGAGCTCAAGACCTTGGATAAAGACATCACCCTGACAGAGGTGAATGATAAGATTTTGATGTGCTTCCCTAGCTCTTGGGATTCAAGAATCTGGCCTATCAAAGAAGCCAGAAGCCTAAATGAGATATCAACTGAATCTCTGCTAGGCAAATTAAAGTCCTATGAGCAGCTGATAAAATCAAGAGAAGCAGCTGAACAGAAAGTAACAACTCCAGTGAGAAAGGATCACAGTATAGCCTTCAAAGCCTCTGAGGAAAGTGAGACCTCAACATCAAATGAAGAATTGATGAGCCTCTTTGCAAAAAGATTCTACAAGATGGCTAGAAAGGATTTCAGAAGAAAATCATCCAGGCAGGATGATAAGCCCAGATTTGACAAAACACCAAACATGGAGGTTGTGTGCTTTGGATGCAGAAAGCCTGGACATTACATCTCTGAATGTTCAGAAAATCAGAAGGAGGAGAAAAACAAAGAAAGAGACTCCAGAAGAAAACACAGCAGCAGACCCTCTTCCAGCAAGTATAAAAAGAAAGACAAGGGCTTTGTTGCTGAGACATGGAGTGATACAGAGGAAGAATCATCCTCTTCCAGCTCAAGTGAAGAAGAGGAAGAAGCTAGATCCAAGGAGGTTTGCCTTATGGCAATTGATGCCTCCAGGAGCAATTCTGGATCAGAAGGAGAATCTGAAGATGAAGCAGCCTCAGACTCAGAGGCAGATCAGGTTCTTTCAAGCTTTGATTTTAATTCTGATTTATTTAAAGTTGAATTCAAAACTATGTGCTTAGATTTGATTAATTCAGAAAAAGAAATAAAAACCCTTAGAGAAAGACTAGGAAATCTTGAATCTGTCAACTCAGAAAATATTAAACTACAAGATCAACTAACTCTAGCAAATGAACAGATAATTCAATTAAAATCTGATTTATGTGAGGCCAAACAACTTGAGCAATCTCTCAATGGGATAAGTCTCAAGATGATGGACATAACAAGCACAGTTAATGCCAGATTAAATGGCAAGCTGGGCTTGGGTGCTTCATCAAGTTTCCCCCCCGTAATTAAGAAAAACATTCTAACAACACCCATTAAATTTATTTCTGCCAAGGGAAAAGAAAAGATAATGGACAAACCAATGTCTGGAAACAATCTAAAACCCATAGACAAGAGAAATAGAAATCAGAAAATAGCTAATAAAAACAAGGTTCAGCAGCATTCGTCGAACTCAGATCGACGAAATGTGGCCAGTTCGTCGAACCCAGATCGACGAACGTTGAACGCAAACTTCAAGTATAACTATTCGTCTAACTGCGATCGACGAACTTCGTATGGTTCGTCGAGCAGAGGTCGACGAACTTGGGGCACAGAAAATGACTATTGTCATTCTCTGAGCAGAGATCGACGATCTCAGCCCTATTCGTCGAACTCTGGTCGACGAACTTACAGAAAATCGTCGAACCCAGAAGGACCAAACTTAAATCATTTCTCTTACAGAAATTTTTAGCCAACTAATAAAACATTTAATCCAGTAGCTGATTGGGTAATTCCACCTAGGAGATATCACCCCTTAGGTTATAAATCCCAACCTTCTTTGTCAGTTATCTCCAGTTTTTCATTTCAACCAAATAAAGGACCCAAGGTAACCTGGGTCAAGAACAATTGAGTTTTGTTTTTCATTGCAGGTACAGGTGAAGAGCTGTCCAAGGGTAAGTCAGACCTGGTACTTGGACAGTGGTTGCTCCAAGCATATGACAGGCAGCAAGGCCAATTTATCCAATTACAAGTCCAAGCTAGGACCAAAGGTGATCTTTGGTGATTCAAAAAGTGGCCAGTCAGAAGGATATGGAGCAGTAAAGATTGGGACAGTTACCTTCAAGAAAGTAACATATGTAAGAGGACTTAAACATAACCTAATATCCATAAGTCAATTATGTGATGAAGGTTATCAGGTACACTTTAACTCTACCTCTTGTTCTATTATTAATAATGAAAACCAAACTGTTTTAATTGGAATTAGACAAGGTAACATATATCTAGTAGACTTTATTTCTGCCAAAACTGATGTTTGTTTACACAATATCACTAGTAACCAAAATGAGTTGTGGCATAAAAGATTAGGACATGTAAACCTTAAGAATATAGCTAGGTTATCTAAAGACAACCTTGTTAGAGGTTTACCTTCTGGCCCCTACAAGAAGGAAAACCTATGCAGGGCTTGTCAATTAGACAAGCAAACTAAAACTAGCTTCAAATCCATTAATAAAAGTGATTCACCTAGGATTTTGTATTTGCTTCATGTGGATCTATTTGGACCCATTGCTGTACAAAGCCTAGGATGGAAGTCTTACACTTTGGTAATTGTTGATGACTTCTCCAGATTCAGTTGGGTAGCCTTTCTGAGAACTAAGTCAGATACATTCAAGGTTCTTACAGATTTTCTCAGGACCATACAGATTGAGTTCTCTACTCATGTTGCATTGATCAGAAGTGATCATGGCACAGAGTTTGAGTCTCTTCTTATGCATGAGTTCTGTGAGAAGGAAGGTATCAGGCAGTGCTTCTCAGCTCCTAGAACTCCCCAACAAAATGGGGTAGCTGAAAGGAAAAATAGGACACTCATTGAATCTACAGGCACATTATTGGCAGATGCTTACATGCCTCTCTCCTTTTGGGCAGAAGCTGTAAACACTGCTAACTATGTCCTGAATAGAAGCCTTATACATAAGCTGAAAAATAAGACCCCCTATGAATTGCTTAAAGGGAAGAAACCTAAAATCACATACTTTAAAGTTTTTGGTTGTGTTTGTTACATTCACACTAACAACAAAAGATACATTAGAAAGTTTGAGGCTAAGGCTGAAGAAGGGATTTTTCTAGGATACTCCCAAGTAAGCAAGACCTATAGGGTTTTTAATAAATCCACTCTTAAAATTGAAGAATCAGTCCATGTATCTTTTGATGAAGCTAACATGTCTTATAAGGAGAAAGAGATTTCTACCAATAGCTTTTTGCAGGTTCCACAACTGTGTGAGTCTATGGATGGACTAAATCTTACCCAAGAGGTATCAACCCATCCTTCTCCACAGATTGCTGAAGACAGTGAAGAAGAGATTCAAGTGGAAGTGGCTGAACTTCCCTCAACAGCTAATAACATTCCCCAAGAGGAATTAAATACAGAAGTTATTGCTCAATAAACTCCACCAACTGATCTTGTCACACTTAGAGATCACCCCAGATCTCAAGTGATTGGATACATTTCAGCAGGTGTACAGACAATGCATCAACTCAACCAAAACTTGATGCATGCATGTTTTCTCTCTCAAATTGAACCTCTCTCCATCCATGAAGCTGAGCAAGATCCCCACTGGATCATTGCAATGCAAGAGAAACTAAACCAGTTTGAGAGATGTAGAGTTTGGGATTTGGTTCCAAGACCTCATAACTACCCAGTTATTGGAACCAAGTGGGTCTACAGGAACAAGCTGGATGCCCAAGGGAACATAGTGAGAAACAAGGCTAGGCTTGTTGCTCAAGGATACAGGCAAGAGGAAGGAATTGACTATGACCAAACCTTTGCCCCTGTTGCAAGGTTAGAGGCCATAAGAATATTCCTTGCCTATGCAGCTCACAGGAGATTCAAAGTGTTCCAAATGGATGTCAAGAGTGCATTTCTGAATGGAATGCTTCAAGAAGAGGTTTATGTAGAACAACCTCCAGGATTTTATCTCTCTAACTTCAACCCTCTTTTGTATTTAAATTGCATAAAGCTCTCTATGGTTTAAAGCAAGCTCCAAGAGCTTGGTATGAGACCCTAGCAAGCTTTCTTTTAGAGCATAAATTTACAAGAGGAACAATAGATAAAACTCTTTTCACTAGACATCATCTATTAGTACACATCATCTTTTCTACTGATCCCAAATTATGCAAGAGGTTTGCTGACCTCATGCATTCCAAATTTGAGATGAGTAGCATGGGTGAGCTTTCCTACTTCCTTGGTCTCCAAGTGAAGCAGCTCCCTGATGGTATCTTCCTCTCCCAAGCTAAGTATGCTAAAGAGCTTATTAAGAAGTTTGGGATGGGTGATGCTTCAGGAATGAAAACACCTATGGCTACTAATGCTGTTGTGGATTCTGATGCAGCAGGGAAACCTGTAGATCAGAAGCATTATAGGGCAATTGTTGGCTCCCTATTATACCTAACAGCTAGCAGACCTGACATTATGTTTGTCGCATGCCTTTGTGCTAGGTTCCAAGTGAGCCCCAAAGAATCTCACCTTATTTTCTTAAAAAGAATTTTGAGATATATAAAGTGTTGTCCAAATCTAGGACGCTGGTATCCTGTAGAGTCAGAGTTTGAGTTAACTGGATACTCAGATGCTGACTATGCTGGATGTAGAGTGGACAGGAAGAGTACCTCTGGAACTTGCCAGTTCCTGGGTATGAGACTTGTCTCCTGGTTTTGTAGGAAGCAAACATCTGTGTCTACATCAACTGCAGAAGCAGAATATATGGCTGCTGGCAGCTGCTGTTCACAAATGTTATGGATACAAAACCAACTCCTAGACTATGGTGTCAGCTTAAATAATTCAACATTATTTTGTGATAATACTAGTGCAATTGCTATAGCACAGAATCCAATTCACCATTCTAGGACTAAACATATTGAAATAAGACATCATTTCATTAGAGATAATGTAGACAAAAAGAAAATTAACCTAATCCATATTCCTACTGATTTACAGAGAACAGACATTTTCACCAAACCCTTGGATGAGAAAAATCATCTGTTCTTCATAAATCAACTGGGAATGATCAATGGAGAAGAGTTAAATTAATTTCTGTCTGCATTCGACGAATTTTCCAGAGTTTGTCGAACGGAGTTCGACGAATTAGGGAAAGTTTGAGAGATTCTCGTCGAACAGAGATCGACGAATTCTCTGTGTGGAAACAATTTTCGTCGACCGGAGATCGACGAACTTTGCTTCAGAAGATATTTCGTCGAACGGAGTTCAACGAACTATGTTCGATTCTTTTGGATGAGATCGACGAATTATTTGTCTACAATTTATTTCGTCGACCTCAGTTCGAAGAATTGTTTTCTTTTCGTGGAACGGAGATTGTCGATTCATATTCTGGAAAACCTTATATCTAGGTTTTCTTCGACCTCCGTCCCGCGCTTTCAGTTCTTTTGCTCTTGATCGCCGTTTTCTCTGTCTTTCTTGCAGATCATCAATGGCGATTCCAGCAGGAGCTTTGGCTGCCATGAAATTTGACACTGGTTTCGACATGGATTTCGATTCATTCCAACACTCTGACCCAATCTTCCTCTACATTCTGGAACTATTAGAGGAACTTGGTCTCAAAGATTTCATGACCAGAAGGATTAAACTACATGGAACTGAAATTAGAGAATGAGTATACACGTCTACTGCTTCTGAGGATGATACATTGACAGGAACTATCGGGAGTACTGCTGTTTCCCTATCTCCCGCCGTTCTCTCTGAGATTTTTGGATTGATAAATAGAGAAGATGATATGGAAATGGATTCTGAAGAATACAGTTCGATGCTGAAGTTGATGGGGTTTTCTGGAAGCAACCCTAACAAGTAGTTAAAGAAACAACTGTCTGCCGCCTATCAGTTCCTGGCGGATATTGTGGGAAAAATACTGATGGGACAAGCACACCGCACATGATTACATTACCCGACATCAATTCCTTATCATGTGTGCGGTGGTGAATAAGCGTCCCGTGGATTGGAGCAAGATTTTCTTTGAGTTGATCAAGAAGAAAAACAGCAAGAAAGAGGTTTGCTTTGGAAGAATCTTGGGGATCTTCCTCAAGGAAAATGCTGGTGAATTCATGGTCTCCCCGACCATCTTCATCAATGTCAGCAAGCGCCTCACCTGCGCTCTGTTTGGCAGATGGGAGAGGACAATCTCCAAGCCGTCCAAGGCTTCATCCTCTTCCATCTCTGCTTCAGAAGGCACCAGGGCTGTTAAAGCCACTCCCACACCTGCTGAGGAGATCCGTCCCCCTCCACCATCTCTTCCAGCACCCCTTCCAGCAAAGCAGCCTCCTAAGCCTCCTCATGTGCCTACTCCTCCTCCATCTCCACCACTGGACATCACCAACATTCCATCTTCCCCTCTGCAAGCTAATCAACAACCAACCCCTCCAGCTTCACCCCATGACACACATAATCTTACACCTCCCCAGTCTCCACTTCCCCCACACTTATCCTCCATTCCATCTTACACCATACCCTCAGACATTGCCATGCCAGATACCACCATTCCATCTTCATCACCATCCACTCATCACATATCTGCTATTCCACCCTCCATTCCATCCTTAGTTGCACCCTCCTCCACACATAATGCAACATCCTCTTCCCCTTCCTCCTTTGATTCAACTACCATATCCTCTATTCTCACCATTCTCTCTCCCCTCATCAAAACCCTTATCACAGAGGCCATTACACCTCTTGTGAATTCTATTAATTCTTTATCTGCTCAAATTTCTGTCCTTTCTGCTGCCCCCTCCTCAGTCCAGGGCCTGGCCTCAGTCCCCACTGAACCCAGGCAGGGGGAGATGCCTGATGATGAAGCAGCAGCTCAAGCTTCAGATAGAGCTTCTCCAGCAGATACAACTTCAGAAGTTTTTTCAGATTGCACAGATATAGAATTAATTGATTTGATTAATTTTATTAATACTGATATGGATATTGCTGACATGGATACTGCTGAAACTGTTGGTGATTTTTCTCTCAATCCCACAGTTAATCTACAAGAATTACTGCAACTTTTTGATATTGTACATAGGCAATCTCTTCCAGCAGACTTTACTAAGCCACAGTTGGCTCTTGTGCCCTACACTTCTCCAATAAGTCCAGCAGTTGCTAAGCAACTCTGTGACAGTTTTGTTCTTCCAGTTGTTGCTCCAACCTCTCCAGTTATTCCAGAAGATATCTCAGCCCCAAGTTTTGTTATGGACGACTCTCCTATGCCAGATTTGGATGAGCTAATCCTGGCTGATATTGAAGAGGAAAATAAGGCAGCAGCTGAAAGCTCTGTCCCCCCTATTCCTGATTCCTGTACAGTCTCCTCCTCTCCTGTTGCTGAAACTCCAGCTCCTGAAACTTCAACTTCTGCCCCTTCTATAGAGAAAGCTGTTATTGATGATAAAGCCTTAAAAGCTTTGGATGCTCTTTATGATAACCCTCAGGGTTCTGATACTGAAGATGATGATGATGATGATTCAGATGAAGATGCTGCCAGTAAGAAAAGGAAAATGTTATCAAAGAAAAGGAAGGCTCCTCCTCCTCCAGCTCCTAAGCCTAATCCAACTGCTGACACTCCTTATTACATTCTGCATAATGTTACTCCATATAAGGGAATGCCTGCATGGATGTGGCTATCCAAGAACCAGCAGAAGGATAGGAAAAGAAGTAGGAGATATTCTCCTCCTCCAGTTCACAGATATAGGAAGGATCCTCCTCCTCCTCCAGCAGCTGGTGCCTCTGGCTCTAGCTCTCAGAGATCTGCCCCCATGCAAACCTATCAGAGACATTCAGGGAGATCATCTGGAAGCAGCCAGCAGAGTCAACAATCCTCAGGATATCAACATCAGAAGCATCAATCTCAGCAGCAACAAATTTCTGAAGAACAAAAAGCTGACAGTCCTGAAAGGCCTTACTCTCCTCCAATTCCATTTGAAGATCCTGAAACTGCTAATACTGCAAAAATGGCTAGGTTCCAGGAATTAATTGGCCTATCATTGATCAATAAAGCCAAAGCTGAAGGTAAAGACATTTCAGGCTTAACAAATATGTCAAAGTACAGAAAAGAAGAGCTGAAAAGGTTTGACAAAGGCAACAAGCTATTCAATGTTGATGACTATATGAAGCTCCATCCAGAAGCAGTTGTCCCCAGAGCTACATCATTGAAGATTATTGGGGCAGCTGACATGACAATGACAAAGGCTCAGGCTTCAGATCCAAAGAGAGAAATCATTTTCAAAAAGCCAGGAGAGAAGACAGCAGAAGACAAATCTTTGCAGAAAAAGAAGAAGTAATCTTTATCTTGTTTTAATTTCTTTCTGCAATTTGTTTTTCAAACTATGTTATCTGTTAAACAAAGCCTGTGTGTATATATATATCTGATGCATGTGTTAGTAATTCTCTGCCAGATATATTTCTTTTCTTGCTTTGTTTATCTCTTTTGAGTCTCTTAGTGACCTCACCCAAATAGGAGGAGATTGTTGGATCCCTAGTTGATTTGGGCTAGGTTCACTAGATTAGGATATGACCCATCATGTATAGCCAGGGTCAAATTTGTGTCCTAGAGTCTAGGCCAAGTCTTTAGAGTCAACTTCAGATGGATCAGCTTTCAACAAGACCATCAGAGACTCAAGATTGAGAGGATTTCAAGACTAAGTGAAATGAGTTCGACGTTCGTCGAACTCAGCTCGACGAAAGATGTTCTGCGCTCGACGATTTTGAGATAGTTCTCTGTGCTGAGCTCGACGATCTTTGTTCTCTGTTCGACGAAGACTGAGTTTCTTCAACAAGCTAAAGTCAGGATAACTTCAGAATTTTTCTAAGTCCAACTTCAAGCTTTGGTCGACGAATGGGATTCTGAGCTCGACGAACTTGGACCTCAAGTTCATAACTTCTCAGGTCGACGAAGTCAACTTCTTAGGTCGACGAATTCAGTACTTTGCTCGACGATTTCTGCTCTACGATTTGATTCCTTCTCAGTCAAAGACTTCTCAGATTCTAAGTCCACAATCATTCTCAGCTCGACGAATTTGGATCTCAGTTCGACGAATGAAGATTGTCTGGTCGACGAACTCATCAGCTCAGCTCGACGAACTGTGAACTCAGCTCGACGATTGGTGTTCTTCGTTCGACGATTCCAGACTAGGTCTTCTCCAGTTTCCCGTCCCGGTTCTTGGAGATGATTCCAGAGTAATCAATGCCAGATCCTCTCAGAATGTTACCGTTAGAACGCACATTGATCTTGGATTATTACATGCCGTTTTTCCATGGGACAGTTAGGGAAATCATTGATTGCCGCTTCTTTCCAAGGCCGACTGCAATTACTGCTCAACATTCAAATTTCGAATGTTCCTCAGTCAGAAAAGAGACACAAAAAGAAAAAGATCAATCAGTAAGATAGACTACTAGCAACAGACACACAGACAGATTGCACAGAAGAACAATCATATAGAAATCAAAAGTTCTACTGCAATCAGCCCAGGCCAGAGAACATTTTCAATTCTACAGGACAACTTCAAAAGGACAACAAATCTCTATCTGTCAAAGAAGTTCCTGAAGCAATCTCTGGTCCAGGCACTCAAGCTTTCAAGACCTGTCACCCTGAAGCAGTGCTCCAGTTTTCCTGATCTCAGGGGGAGCAAAACTGCTAACATCAATCCACAGTCTTCTCAGTTGTTATTGAGAAAGAGAAGACACCATCACCTCTCTTCCAACTCCTGTACAGGGTTTTAATTCCCTTCAAAATTATTCCTGGTTGTAAGTCTCCTTCCAAAAGACTTGAGGTTTTGGTTTTTGAGCACCTGAACAAAAGCTCATTGGTGTCAGGCACCTGATCAAAAACCTGAGTGGATTCCTACCAGGGTGGTAGAAGAGTGGATATACCCAGGTTGGGGAACCACTATAAATTTCTTGTGTCGTCTGGTTGCCCCTTTTCTTGTGTTTTGGCTGTGTTGTTCTGTGATTGTTTAGGTTGCTGTGTTTATTTCCTTAATTGCTAATTTGTTCACTTAGGATTACAGCAAAAGCTGTAAAAAGTTTTTAGTGAGCACAATACTCTATTCACCCCCCCTCTAGAGTATTCCAGATCTAACTTGCACTTTCACCATCCAACCAATCCAACGTCCTACACAGAGTCATTCTAGCGGAAGCAATTTTATTAGATGCAAATACAAGAACCCAGCACTAGCATGAATGTCCACTAAACAGAACCAAAAGGAATGAAGTACAAATACACAAGTACTGGCCTTATGGCCTTACAATTGTTTTCCTCCAATTTCATGTTTTTCAAACCTCGGCACACAGGCCGGTCATACATGAATAAAAGAAAACACTCAAAATTAGGCCTTCGAGGGCCGGCTCAGCAACTTAGGCTTTAGCCCGCTATTTACCGCTCGGCTCCGCAGCACCTGCAAGCACAATCCATCGTAATGGTGGCAAATCAAAGCAACGGTCAGCAATGCTGACCAAATTATAACGATCCCGCCCCCAATTCGGGGCAGCGATGCTCCTTCCCTGCACTTTATTAGCATAACCAAGCAGTATATAAATACATTGCATCACAGGCGTTGGCACGCACGGCCACACGCCCCGTGCTCTCAGGGCACATTCTCGGTGATCACGGTATAAGCCCGCCGACTCACCACCGTCCCCTGGACGGCAATCTCTCGTGAGCATTTGGTCTTTCTGGCCACTGCCTAAGACCCTCCATCTATGCCAACGGTAAGTGCCAAGTCACTTTAGGTCTCTTTAACCGAACGACATAGAGCGGGTACGGTTCCGCCTGACCCGTTGCTCACACCGCAACGTTAATTTAAAAACATATGCGCGGGTCAAACTTTCCCGAGTCCAAAATCGTTTACATTCATCACATAACCCAGTTATGTTCAAGTTGGCTCCCAGGCCCACATGATGGCAGAACCACGCATCCGCCCAGTTTTCCGAGTGCACCTTGGAGTTAATCCCCAAGGCTCCCTGTTGCAATCTACCTCGTAGAAAACCCGAAAAACAAACATTCGCACGGAGTCTTCTCCGGCCACTTATGCAATGCAACATCACCGATGCAGACCAACTTGTCCGGGTAGGCTTCACACATCATGCCTATATCCGTTCTCGATTACGGACTCTACATGTACACAACGGGGACTATTCATGTCTACCCGAAGGAATGCCTCAAACTCACCGCAAACTCGCGAGAGCGGGCTTTCCTATGCAAAAGAAGTAGAGCTTCGCATGCTCAAGTAGAGAATCGTTTCCCTAGCATTCTTCCTTGGCGCCATGGAAATGTAAGCGGATGAAAAGCACCGCACTCTCCTTGCCTCCGTAGATCCGAAGTCAGTTCGCGATTTGGAGCTCCGAAGCTCCGCCGGTGACCGGATCTAGGCTTCTTCTTCCTCCTTTGCTCTCCCCTCTCTCTAGACTTAGAAAGAGAACCATTCAAGTGAAATGAGGGTTTCAGAGGCCCAATCCCGGGTATATCCTAGTAGGAACAACCCCCAACCGTCGGATCCCAAAATAAGGAAACGAATTGCTACGATTCGTAGCTGAAAAGTGAAACCTGGGCCGAACACGGCCTGCTACACGCCCGTGTCCAGGGTCGTGTCTCTCATTCGCCGTCAAAATCGACGCGTCTCGAAAAACACACGGGCATCCAACACGCCCGTGTTCCACCTGACACGCCCGTGTCAGCCAGTACACGCCCGTGTTCCCGGGCGTGTTCCCCCATCAACACAGGACCAACACCAACCCGAGACTCGCACGGGTCTTGGACACGCCCGTGTCCTATTTGACACGCCCGTGTCAAACCCGAACACGCCTGGGCTCCAGGCCGTGTTCACTGTCGCGACACTTCATCGAGCGCAGTTCGTCGACCACCCGACACGGCCTTGGACACGCCCGTGTCCTAGGCCGTGTTCCCTGTCTCGACACATCGTCGAGCGAAAATGTCGACTTCCCGGGCCGATCGTCGACACGAGCTCGACATGCCCTGAGACACGCCCGTGTCTCAGGCCGTGTTCGCTGCTCGACGATCGTCGACTCCAAATTTCGTCGATCTCGCGGCCAAATCGTCGACTCGAGCCTGACACGCCCTGGGACACGCCCGTGTCCCAGGCCGTGTGCCCCCTGCCAAATTCCAAATTTGGCCTTAAATGCCTCCCGTCGCTCTTTTGAGTTTCGGGGCGTTACATGTTTGACATTTGACCACATAATGAGCAACATCTTTCTTTAGCCCTGTCCACCGAACAGCTTTTTCAATTTTGTATAATATTACAAAATTAATTATATTATAAATAATACTAAATATTAATTATATTATATATTAATAGCGTTATACATAATAAATTTTATTAATTATAATAAAAAATGTAAAATGTATTTATAGTTAAAATCATAATAATTAATTAATGATATTTCATATTATTTATAAATATATTCTAATAATAATTGTCATACACTAGATAAATTATTAAATTGTGTCATCACTCATCAGTTTTCTATATTTAAATATTTTAAATTTAAGAAATTATGATGAATAAAATATTAATAAAAATCCCGACAATAAAAATGAGAAACAAACTAACAATGCAAACATCAATAAAAATTTTAATCTTTTTATAGGTTTTTTTTAAGACTTTCATAAATTTTAGATTATGTTTTATATTTAGGATTTTAATTTATTTGGAAAGAAGGGGATTTTCTTATAAATATGCATTCATGCATACACATTATGAGGAGATATTATATGTACATTCATTTGCCTTTAAGGAACAAAATGATAGGCTATGATAATATTTTATTTTATTGGTATGGTTAATAATTCTGAGTCCTTGAGTGGATTATGGCTCAAATTGACACGTCAGATGTTATCAACGATGACCCTGAAAGTAGACCTGTAAGCAGTTCAGTTTGGTTTGATTTTTGATAAAATCAAAACAAAATCGAATACTCTCAGTTTTCACACACCCCAAACCGAAATCGAATCGAATCCATACGATTTGATTTGATTCGGCTTGGTTCAGCTCGATTTGATTTGGTTTTTAAATCTCTGTTCGGTTTTTCGAAATGGTTGACTTAATAAAATTTATTTAAAATATTCTTTTTAAGTTCTCGTTAATTTTCTTTTGACTTTAAATAAAAAAATCATATTGATTTAAAGTTAATTTATAAATAATTATTTTTAGATTTGTATTTAAAAGTAATTTATTGTGTCACTATCTTTGTAGTGGGCAAGTAAGGCTCCTTTGCTAACTGAAGGCGGCATTTACATAATCTAGCCAGACTCATAGCAGTTTCAGCGGCAGTAACATAACCTAGTCAGACTCATATTAGTCACTACTTTTGCTAGATGAAGGTGGTGGTCGCATAACCTAGTTAGACTCATAGCAGTCACTAAGTCTGGAGGAGCCTCAAAATTGACATCCGGCCGCAGGCGGTCACAAAGTCCGGCAGTTAAGATGGAGACTTGCATCTTTGGGAGAAGTGTGATGTGCGCTAGAAGAAGCTGAAACTGCTCTAGATAATCTACCATAGAGCATGTCTGATGTAATGTTGTGAGGGCACCGAGGGGGTTACTATAGATGGGAGGACCGAAGTGCAGGTTCAAAGTCGCTTGAAGTTGTTCCACGACATATCCGACTCATCAGTGAGGAGACAAGTAGCACAAAGCAATGCTAAGTCGAGCAGATGGAAGGAGGCCAGAGGGAGTTGTTCAGCTGTTGGAGTTTGTTGGTGGCCAAAGAATTCATTGGTCGCATTTAGTGAATCAACCCAAGGGATCAACCTTTCCATCATAGGTTGGAAATTCCAAAATAGTGTATCATGACAAAATAGCAACCTTGGGGGGGGGGGGGGGGGGGGGGGGGGGAACAAGGACCGGTGACAGTGGTTCATGGACGGCTAGTGGCGGCGACATGTGGCGGATAAGTGGTGGTGTCTGATTGCTCCGAACTTGATCATGTGCGGGGGTGGAAGAGAGATCATCGATGTGTTTGGAAAGTGCAGTAATGACCTTCTGATACGATCCATGATGACAGTTTGTTCCGCCATGACAGCTTGCAACATGAATATAATCTGACTAATTTGATCAGACAAGTCACCCATAATGCGAGATACGGAGCGGGTGAGGGGACGTCAGGAGTGCTCTAAGGCGACTGGTTGGGAGTTGTCGCGAGAGCCGTGACGCTTCCCAGTTATGTCGAGGAACACAAATGTGATGCATCAATTGTTGTTTTGTCTCCCATTTCAAATAGAAGTGCTGACTGGGAAAAAATATGTATGGATGTGCACAGAATCAAGAGAAGGCACACGGCTCAAGAAGAAAAAGGGGCATGCGGCTCGGTTTTGGCGGCTCCATGGTGTGACGCAGCCGACGTGTGAAGCCTACAGACAGAGAGCGCATGGCTCAAAAACGACGACGTGTGAGGCCACTGGACATAGAGCGCAGGGCTCGAAAATGGCGAGCAAAGCCACTGGTATCGAGTATGCAGCGACGAACAGACAGACTAGTGTTAGATGGAGATGTCGCGGATGATGGCGGCTTTGACGGCGGGTGCTTCTAATGATGGACACGTCGGTGGCGGGTGACAATCCAGTCTGTGAGGTGGCTCATGCGATGATTAGAGAAGATGATTCTAGAACAACGTAGCGCTTGAGAACTGATCGTAGGAGGAGGGAGATGATTCCGCAGAAGGCAGCTGCGTGTTACACGACAGTCGAAGGCGGAGGAGGTTGGCATCATGAGTGTATGGAGGAAAAATGATGCAGTCGAATGGCTCTTGGGAAAGGAATGGTGTGGCCACTGAAACAAGTGGGTGTCGAAGGAGGAAATGGACGAAACAGTGTAGGTGAGCAGAGAAGACCACCCGAGGAGGGACTTGTGTCAGCAGAAAAAGACCAAGGCTATCATACCAAGTTGTTATGGGATTACTCGAAGGGATGCCAGAGCAGTGACCTGTGGAGCAAAGAAAGGATACGTGGAGCCCTAATCGCGGCTGTCTAAGCAGAGTTTGTCATTAGATGAGAGGACCACCAAATATCTGTAAAGGTATATTCAGACGAATAACGGGCTCGGGGGCTTTGCGCGTGGGAACTCTAGGTTTTGCTCTTTATAAACCTAGCTGGGGGCAACGGGGAGGGCGTTCCACATTGACTCCCCTCCGGATGTTTCGAGCAAACCTCTACATTCTCAAAACTTCCGCTTCCCCGTCGCCCTAGCCTCCATCTGAAGCCGCACGGCAGAACAAAACCGCCGACTCCTCCCCCCACTCGTCGACGTTTTCTGCCGGCTTACCTCTCATCGATCCCTTCTGCCGACCGTGCGAGAAGCTTTGCCGCTCCAGCCCGTCAACTGCCGCCTCCTCCCCGCCGATCGCACGATCGATCCATTCGTCTGGCATCGGTGAAGAAGGGAGTGGGAATTTGATCGGTAAAGGTTTGTCTCGTTCCCGTCGTCGGTGAATCGGGAAGGAGAAACTTCCTCCACGACGGCAAGGTTACGTCTGGAAGATCGTCGGAACGTGTAGGTTGGCGATCGACTTTGGTGCACAGTCCACCAGCGTTCCTCCTCATCTTCGGTTCATTGGAGAAGTACCAGTAAGGTTTCAGTCCAACGTTCATTGGAGAAGGTGCAGATCAAGTGATCTCTGCAGGAAATACCTAGCCCCTCTTGGATCCTGTGGCCGCCGGTGAGAAGAAGACCGGTGCACTGCCCCTTGTTCTCCCAGCCGCCTCCGCTGCCGTGATCGTGAAGAGACAGAGGTCTCGATCTAGTGAAGCCGACCAGCCCTCGATAGGGTTTGCAAAGCAAGTCAGGAGATGAGGAACTCTAGCTTCTCCTCTCCCGTGCCCATGAACAAATTGGAGAAGTTTACGAACACAGAGTTCAACGACTGGAAGTTGAACACCTAGTTCGCGATGAAGTACCTGAACGTCTTCTACACCATCAAGACTGCTCGTGCTGACGTTGCTGGGACTGAAGACAAGACACATTGGATCGAAGACGAGGACTTCTACAGGGATTACCGGCTGAACTGCCTCTCCTCCAACCTGGCCAAGAACTACATCAAGATACAGTCTGCTAAAGAGATCTGGGAGGCACTGGAGGAGCACTTCAAACAGGAGGAGGACCTCTCAAAGGCTCATCTGGTGGACAAATTCCACTCCTTCATCTTCGACGAGGAGAAAGCCATTCTCCCTCAGGTATCGAAATTTGAAAATTTAGTTGATTCCTTGCATAGTGAGTCTATTAGTCTGTCTGATAGCTTTGTTGCGGGCACGATTGTGTATAAGTTGCCCTACTCGTGGTACAATTTCAAAACGGAAATGTACCGCAAGAAGATGCAGGTTGGTCTGAACGATCTCAAGCGTTTCATACGCATTGAGGATGAGATGTAACACCCCAGATTTCAGAGCGGGAAAAGTTTGGGTGATACGGCATGGGACACGGGCGTGTCCCAGGGCGTGTCCTGCTCAGGTTGAGTAGTTGGGCACGTGGTCGATGAAATTTGATCGACGAAGTTTTTGGGAGGTCACGCCCTAGACACCAGCGTGACAGGGGGCGTGACCTAGGGTGTGTCCACTCTGGTCGACGAATTACGCTCGACGATCGTCGAGTGGCAAGCAGGGGTACACGGCCTGTGACATGAGCGTGTCACAGGGCATTTCCCCCTGTGTCGAGAGGTCGATACTTTTCTCTCGACAAGGTGTCAAGTGAGTTACACGCCCTAGGTCACGGGCGTGACTGGGCCGACACGGGCGTGTACCCTGGCCGTGTTCTATTTTGGATATGTCAGATTGAGTTGGTTCGTGTGCCGCTTAAGGTATACGCCCTATGACACGGGCGTGTCACAGGGCGTGTCAGGCCCGAAAAGTGATTTTGGCAGATTTGCTGGCCGTTCATTTTCCCTGTTCTGGATCTAATGGTCCAGGCTTCTTTCCTATGGATGAAAAGGCCGAGAATGGGATAAATCCCTTCATTCTCATCTCCTCCTTCTTCTTCTCCTTCCAAGAGAGAGAAAGAGAAAGGGAAAGGCCAAGGCAAGGAAAGGAGAAAGGAAAGCCAGCTGCTGGAGGAGCTGCGGAGTGCGGATTGAAGATCCGAGAATGGATTCATGAAGGCAAAGCCGAGGCGATGACTTCCATCCAGCTACTTCATGGCGCTGAAGCGATCTTCAAGGGTAACGATCTCTTTCTTGGACATTGAAGTCCTTTCTTTATGCATGTGGATGTGATCCTCCACCAAGAGGTGGATTTCGTAAGCGATTCCGTGGTTGAGTTTGCATCTAGAGCCGGAAGTGTGGAGTATGGTATAGGCATGCTGTGTGAAGCCCATCTGGACGGGTAGTCTGGATTGGTGATGATCATGGGTAAACCGGAGAAGACACCGTGGATTTGATGCTATGAAAGGTTTATGCTTTGATTGAATGATTGTATGGATGAAGGAATGTTGATTAAGGATGTATGGAGCCTTTGAGTATGCTCCTGGTTATGATGAGAGATCAATTGGTAGCACGCCTGGGGAGCGCGAGATAAACCCGACCTGTTACACCACTAGGGTGGGTTGATCTGGATAGATGAGGGATCGATTGGTGGCAATGCCCGGGGAACCGAGTTAAACCCGGCTTGCTGCACCACAGGGGTGGGTCGATCAGAAATAGGTGAGGGGTCGATTGGTGGTAATGCCTGAGGAGCACTGATAAACCCGGCTTGCCACACCACATGGTGTGGGTCAATCTGCTCTGGTTGTGTTTATGGATGTTGTGAGGTTAGTACCTCTGAGTGGTATGGACGAGATGCCGTCAGCTTGCGGGATTGGTGGACTAGGATTGAACCGCCCAACCAACAAGTGAAGAACCTCTAATCGGTGGTGTACGACTGGGATACCCGGTACACCAAGAAGGTGCCCTGAGTGCACGGAGCGTCTAGTGCATACCAGCATTTGTGACATGATTGTGCTTGGTAGTGTTGATTCATATGATTATGACAATGCATACATGGAAGGAACCACTGCCCCGGGTAAGGGGTAGGGTCGTTATAATGGGTCAGCTAATGCTGACCGTTACTTTGTTTTTCGCTTTGGATTGGATGGCTAATTGCAGGTGTTGATGCTTGAATTGAATTGCTTGAGCGGAGTGAAGGCTGCTGCTAAAGGCCCTTGAAGGCTGTGCGAATCGTGGTTGGATTTCATGGGTGGCCGACCTGCGTGCCGATGTACGAAAATGTATTTGTGTAAAGAGAAACTTATAAGGCCTTAAGGCCATGTGTGTGTGAGTTGTAATACATTCCTGTTTTGGATATATAAATGTGGAGTTTATATAGTAGTGGACATTCTTTGAGTTGAGTTCATGATAGTTTAAAATGTTGCGCTAGCATGTATTGAGTTAGGATGCGAGTAGATTTTGATTTCCACAAGTAATTCTGCCGCTTGTCCGTGACATATGGCGTGGGGCCCCGGTCGGACCCACCGTTATATACTATGTGACGAGTGCGGGCGTTACAAAGTGGTATCAGAGTCAGGTTGAGATTGTTTGGGAGGCGAGAACATAATTGAACTCACTAATGTCCACTAGGAATGTATTTCATGGACGTAAGGGGCATGTGTGTGTAGTCAATGTATAATTACCGTTATGACATGACTGCTTAATGGTGTTTTGTACATTACTAGGTGGCGAGGAGTGGTGCTGGGCAGTCGGACCCCAACGATCCGATGAGAGTGCAGCACCCGTTGAAGCGCCGACCCATCCTTCGGCGGAGACCATACGGGTGGTGACGGAGACGGTGCTTGCAGTGCTACAGGCACAACCTACTGGGCAGACAAGGCCGGCAGGGGTGCCAGTACAGACTGGTGCAAGGCAAGAGCGTGCTGCAGTTGTGGCGGAGGAGCAAGCAACGAATGAGTCATTAAAAAGCTTTATGGAGTTTCATCCACCTACGTTTGGTGGGGCGATTTCCCCAATGCAGGAGGAAGACTGGTTGGCTCGAGTAAAGAGGATCCTGACTACAATCAGGACTGCAGAAGAGCAGAAAGTGACCCAAGCCACTTTTCTGCTGGAAGGAGATGTGAGACTGTGGTGGGATGAGATGGAGATGCATCATTTGGCAGGTCGAGGTTTAGCGGAGGTTTCAATTGAGGAATTCTCCAGATTGTTTCTCGCCAAGTATTTGCCGGTGTCGCAGTGGATTGCGATGGAGAACGAGTTTCAACGCCTGGTGCAGGGTGAGGATAATATTGATACATACCTGCATGAGTTTACTAGACTGGGGAGATATGCGGGGTCTACCTTCGCGGAGGAAGTGCGAAAGACGAATCGCATTTATGAGGGACTGCAGGATGAGTTGAGGTTGGTCCTCCCGAGTTCAGTGAACCAAGGCTTCCAAGCATTGGTAGATACGGCCCGTGCCCTAGAGAAAGATTTGAAGTGAGTGCAAGAGAAGAAGAGTCTGGCAACGGAGAAGCCAGAATTCAAAGTGCCACAGTCGGAGCAGTCGGAGTTTAGAAGACGAGAGAAAAAAGATTTAGACCGGCTGAATCAGCTCCGTCGACTGTTTCTTCGGGGGCGCCTTATGGGCAAGGACGTGTTGATACACGTATATGTTATAACTGCGGGCAACAAGGACATATTGCTAAATTTTGTTGGACTAACCCTTCGGGGAGTGAGAAAAAGATAGGTGCATCGTATGAAGACAAAGGGAAAGCAGTGACCGAGTCATCTGCATCCCGGACGCAGCCTTGATTGCATAATTTGGAAGTCCAAGAGCCGCAAAACTCAATTGGTGAAATTCAGCCTCGAGTGTTTAATTTGGCTCTAATGCGAGAGATGCAAAATCGAGAGGCTGAGCGGAAGTAAGGATAGTGACTTATATCACTTGAATGATGTGCATATTGTATATATACGATGACGCACTAGTAACGTAAATCCTGATGATATTCCTGTACATATATGTGATATGTGATGAGGCATGTTGAAATGTTGGTACACACTGTTTGAGGGTCTCTCGATTGTTTGTGGCTAGATATCATTAGCTGAAACTGTGGATGAATGTGCACATGTGGAGGTTGTACAATACAATGGTTGTTGTAATATATTATTTTGATGTTATAACATTTTAGTTGTTGTTTTCCTTCCTGTACACGAATTTCGAGGACGAAATTTCTTCTAGGAGGGGAGGGTTGTAACACCCCAGATTTCAGAGCGGGAAAAGTTTGGGTGACACGGCCTGGGACACGGGCGTGTCCCAGGGCATGTCCCGCTCGGGTTGAGCAGTTGGGCGCGTGGTCGACAAAATTTGGTCGACGAAGTTTTTGGGAGGTCACGCCCTGGACACGGGCGTGACAGGAGGCGTGACCTAGGGCGTGTCCCCTCTGGTCGATGAACTGCGCTCGACGATCGTCGAGTGGCAAGCAGGGGTACACGGCCTGTGACACGGGCATGTCACAGGGCGTGTCCCGCTGTGTCGAGAGGTCGATAATTTTCTCTCGACAAGGTGTCGAGTGGGTTACACGCCCTAGGTCACGGGCGTGACTGGGCCGACACGGGTGTATACCCTGGTTGTGTTCTATTTTGGATATGTCAGATTGAGTCGGTTCGTGTGCCGCTTAAGGTACACGCCCTGTGACATGGGCGTGTCAGGCCCGAAAAGTGATTTTGGCAGATTTGCTGGCCGTTCATTTTCCTTGTTCTGGATCTAATGGTCTAGGCTTCTTTCCTATGGATAAAAAGGCCGAGAATGGGATAAATCCCTTCATTCTCATCTCCTTCTTCTTCTCCTTCCAAGAGAGAGAAATAGAAAGGGAAAGGCCAAGGTAAGGAAAGGAGAAAGGAAAGCTAGCAGCTGGAGGAGCTGCGGAGTGCGGATTGAAGATCTGAGAACGGATTCGTGAAGGCAAAGCCGAGGCGGTGACTTCCATCCGACTACTTCATGGCGCCAAAGCGGTATTCAAGGGTAACGATCTCCTTCTTGGACATCGAAGTCCTTTCTTTATGCATGTGCATGGGATCCTCCACCAAGAGGTGGATTTCGTAAGTGATTCCGTGGTTGAGTTTGCATCTAGAGCCGAAAGTGTGGAGTACGACATAGGCATGATGTGTGAAGCCCATTTGGACGGGTAGTCTGGATTGGTGATGATCATGGGTAAACCGGAGAAGACTCCGTGGATTTAATGTAAAAGGTTTATGCTTTGATTGAATGGTTGTATGGATGAATGAATGTTGGTTAAGGATGTATGGAGCCTTTGAGTAAGCTCCTGGTTATGATGAGAGATCAATTGGTAGCATGACTGGGGAGCATGCGGTAAACCCGACCTATTATATCACTAGGGCGGGTTGATCTGGATAGATGAGGGATCGATTGGTGGCAATGCCTGGGGAGCCGAGTTAAACCCGACTTGCTGCACCACAGGGGTGGGTCGATCAGAAATAGGTGAGGGGTCGATTGGTGGTAATGCCTGGGGAGCACTGATAAACCCGGCTTGCCACACCACATGGTGTGGGTCGATCTGCTCTGGTTGTGTTTATGGATGCTGTGAGGTTTGTACCTCTGAGTGGTATGGACGGGATGTCGCCAGTCTGCGGGATTGGTGGACTAGGATTGAACCACCCAACCAACAAGTGAAGAACCTCTGATCGGCGGTGTACGACTGGGATACCCGGTACACCAAGAAGGTGCCCTGAGTGCACAGAGTGTCTGGTGCATACCAGAGTTTGTGACATGATTGTGCTTGGTAGTGTTGATTTATATGATTATGTCAATGCATACAGGGAAGGAACCACTGCCCCGGGTAAGGGGTAGGGTTGTTATAATGGGTCAGCTAATGCTGACCGTTACTTTGTTTTCCGCATTGGATTGGATGGCTAATTGCAGGTGTTGATGCTTGAATTGAATTGCTTGAGCTGAGTGAAGGCTGCTGCTAAAGGCCCTTGAAGGTCGTGCGAATCGTGGTTGGATTTCATGTATGGCCGGCCTGCGTGCCGATGTACGAAAATGTATTTGTGTAAAGAGAAACTTGTAATGCCTTAAGGCCATGTGTGTGTGAGTTGTAATACATTCCTGTTTTGGATATATAAATGTGGAGTTTATACAGTAGTGGACATTCTTTGAGTTGAGTTCATGGTAATTTAAAATGCTGCGCTAGCATGTATTGAGTTAGGATGCGAGTAGATTTTGATTTCCACAAGTAATTTCGCCGCTTGTCCGTGACATATGGTGTGGGACCCCTGCCAGACCCACCGTTATATACTATGTGATGAGTGGGGGCATTACACGAGAACAGGACGAAGCACGCCTTGGAAGCTGTTGGCAAGCAGAAGGCTGCTGCAAACATGATTTCAAGCTCTAAGCGCGCTCCTCCCCCTCACAAGACCAAAACGTCTCGTAGTATCTCCTAGGTTACAGTACCGAGTAGACCCTCTAAGAAATTTAAGGGTAAATGTTTTAACTGCAATAAGTGGGGACACTGCGTATCTGACTGCAAGTTACCGCGGAAGGAGAAAACTAGAGCACCATAAGAAGGCAACCAGGCCCATCTGGTTAGCCAAGCTGAGCCATCTGACTTTTTTGCCATGGTTGGACACGCGCAGGCCAGCACGGAGTGGTTCCTGGATTCTGGGGCAACGTGCCATATTTGCAACAATGCTAATCTTTTGACAGAGCTGAAGAATGCAAAGGAATCAGTGAATGTGGCCAATGAAGGAACATCTAACGTTTTGAAGGTGGGGAACGCAACTCTGATGCTCTCCTCAGGTAAGTCCTTAATTTTAAAGAACGCAAAATTTATTCCTTCTTTATTTGTTAACTTAGTGTCTATAAGTTTATTGTGTGATGTCGGTATGTCAGTTAACTTCTGTAGTGGTAGAGTGACTCTATCAGTTAACTCTCACTACTTTGGATGTGCTTACGTCCAAAATAGGATGTACCGTGTGAGTCTAGCAAATGAGGTAGTGCAACAAGTTCAATTGAACTTAGTTAGCCCTAGGAATATACATGAGCGACTAGGACACGTAAACTATAGGAAAATGTTCCAAGTAGCTAGAACTCACAAAATCACATTAGACACTACGTCTCCACTTGGAAAATGTGAAGTGTGTGCTCAGACTAAGATCACTAGGAAACCTTTTGGCATGGTTACTAGGAGCACAACACCTCTTGAGCTTATACATTCCGATATTTATGACTTTAAGAGTTTTGTCACTAGAAGTGGAAGGAAGTATATGATCACGTTTATAGATGATTGTACAAGGTTTTGTCATATTTTTTGCTTAAAACTAAAGACGAAATGTCTGAAAAGTTTTGTTTTTTCAAAACCAGGGTAGAAAACCAATTAAGCATGAAAATAAAGAGATTTAGGAGTGATAGAGGAGGAGAATATATGTCCAGTGAGTTCAGATGCTTTCTTGCTTCACAAGGCATCATAGCAGAAACCACTGCTCCTTATTCCCCCCAATCTAACGGCATAGCCGAGCGCAAGAATATAACGTTAACAGAGATGTTGAACTCTATGCCGCTCACTGCAGGTATGTCTTTCGCTTATTGGGGAGAAGCAGTCTTGACTGCGAATCACATTCTAAATAAAGTTCCTCATGCTAAGTTAGAGGTTACACCCTACGAGCTTTGGTTTAAGAGACCCCCGTCTTTAAATATACTTAAGACCTGGGGCTGTATAGCCTATGTCAGGGTTTCTTACCCTAAACGGTCTAAGGTTGGACCTAGGATCAATAGCTGTGTGTACTTAGGTTGTGCCGAAGATAGTGCTGCAGATAGATTCCTTGATATTTCTAATAATATCATAATAGAATATAGGGATGCAATGTTCTTTGAGGATAAATTCCTCAAAGATAAGAACTTAACGATCCTAGGTATGCAAGTAACTATTACTGAGGAAGATCCTGAATCAGTACCGAGAACCTCCTATTCCGTTCCGGTAGATAACTCTGGCCTAGAGTCTAGGAGGACTTCAGTGAGAGCGAGAACCCCCAGAACCTTCAGTAATGATTTCGTCACTTACCACATTGAGGCTAATTCATCCACCTTTAAGGAAGCGATGAGATCAATGGATTCCCTACTCTGGAAAGAAGCCATTGAGGATGAGATGAACTCTCTCTTTCAGAATGGCACCTGGACGTTAGTTGATAAGCCAAAATGGGCTAAAACTGTAAGGTGCAAGTGGGTTCTGAAAAAGAAGCTAAATCCCGATGGTAGCGTAGCTAAGTAAAAAGCACGCCTGGTGGCTAAATGTTTCACATAAGTAAGCGGAGTAGACTATTTTGATGTATACTCACCCGTGTGTCACTTAGCAACCATTAGGGTTCTTCTTGCTTTTTCGGTCATTGAGAACTTTATTGTTCATCAAATGAATATTAAGACTGCGTTCTTGAACGGAGATCTGACCTAAGAAATCTACATGAGTCAACCTGAAGGTTTCATTGTAGACGGTCATAAAAACAAGGTCTGTAAGCTATTAAAATCGCTATACAGATTAAAACAAGCATCAAAATTATGGCATGAGAAGTTTGTCTACACTGTAAAGAACATGAGATTCATGTCGAGTCTCTCGGACAAATGTCTTTACATACGTCATAGATCAGACAAAGTCACCATAATATGCTTGTACGTGGATGATATGCTTATTCTTGGATCTGATCAATCCGAAGTGGATGACGTAAAGTCAGGTCTAATTAAAGAATTTAGCGTGATAGATCTCGATGTAGTTGACACCATACTAGGTATGCAAGTGAGCTTTGGGAAATATAACATTTCCCTAAGTAAGCCACTACATCCAGTCTATGTTGGACACGTGGGGATACATTGAACTTAAAGAAGCTGAGACTCCATATGATTATTCTAACCTCTTAAAGCCCAATGATGGAGCTGCGGTTCGACAGTTAGATTATTCTAAACTTCTTGGTAGTCTCATGTACGCTATGGTTTGTACGAGACCTGACATAGCCTTTACGGTCGGCATGTTAAGTAGGTTCACTAGCAATCCTGACCAAGACCATTGTGATATCCTTGATAGGCTGATGAGATACTTAAAGTACACCCGACAGTATGCTTTATGTTATAGTGGTCATCCTCCAGTTCTGGAAGGATATTCTGATGTATCATGATGCTCAGAAGTAAACGACAGCAAGTCCACTAGTGGATTCCTCTTCACACTAGGAGGAGCAGCTGTAGCCTGGAAGTCCAAGAGACAGTCGTGCATTGTACTCTCATCTATGGAATCCGAACTCTATGCTCTAGCTTCAGTTGGTGAAGAGGCAGAGTGAATAAGAGATTTGATGATGAACATTCCACTGTCGAGTTTGAAACTGAGTTCTGTTGCAGTTTACTGCGATAATCAGGCTACTAAAATGACTGTCACGAACACTTTGTTCAATGGCAAAAGAAGGCAACTTAGGATAAAACAGGCCTGGTTGACCTCTCTCACAAGCGAAGAGATTATTACCCTGGTTGATGTGAGATCAAAAGATAATGTTGCAGACACCTTGACTAAAGGATTAAATAGAGCTCTCACAATCAAAACATCGGGGGAAATGAGATTAAAGTTCATAAAAATATGAAACTTTTTTCCAATGTTTATGTTTTGATACGTACGAGCCTATAACTGCCAACATTCAAGCATCATATATATAACAGACTGAAAACCCCAAATAATTTCTTGATGAAAATCCAAGATGGTTGGATGCGGGTTATTCCACACTTGATAACCTAACGTCCTCTCATTGTAAGTTGATTCAAGAATTATTCAACTGGAAATTGAAAGTCATTGTAAATGTTAATCTAAACATTATTGATCACCGCATATTATTTCACTTTTGATAATGTTGCACGTGATGTGTGCCCACATGTGTTGGTGAGGCACATAATGATCAACAATGAGTAAGATAACGTGACTAATCCTAGTTAGAATGGATGAGATGATGACAAAGTTACTTCACCATTGCTAGAAGTGCTAAGCTCATTTAGTAAGAGCTAGTTTACTTTAAACGTTACTGCATATGTTTATGAATTCATAAATTATGACTCATGAAATTCCTTGCAGGCTACGATGGAGATTTTGGAGGAGAAGTAGACCTGGACATAGATGACGATGATCTACTAGATGAGTAGAATCATCAAACGTTTAATTCATGTTTTGTTTTGTTTTGTAATAACTATTCAGACTATATTTTGGGATAGAATCTGTGTGCTGGTTTGCCGTTTAGGCAAAACTTTTCTCATTTTGTTAATTAGTATGATCTGTCCTGAATGTTTTGTTTAGTTTGGATTATTATTTTGTCTACTCTCCAGCACCCCGAAACGTTACCGTTATTTGTCACGAATATAGGAGGAGATTATAAAGGTATATTCAGACGAATAACGGGCTCGAGGGCTTTGTGCGTGGGAACCCTAGGTTTTGCTCTTTATAAACCTAGCTGGAGCAACGGGGAGGGCGTTTCACATTGACTCCCCTCCGGATGTTTCGAGCAAACCTCTACAATATCTCACACAACGGACTAGAAATAAAACTTCTTCTATTCATACCATAATAGCCCAAGAGATTTAAAAAAAGATACAAAGGGATATACATGTAATTTCCTCAAGACGTGGCATAATAAAATACAACGATTAAAATATAAATAACCACACATAATACCAGACACAATAACTAATTGGGCATGGTGCCCATAAAGTCAAACTTAGATGAATGTTTACAAATTATAACAAAATTTCAAACATAATGCATGAGTTTCAGGAAAAGTTTGAGTTTTATCCTAGGCTCCTTTTCGCACCGCTTTTCTGTTCTGGTGAGTTCGGACAAAAAAGCCATATCACAAATTGTATGTTTGACATGACAGTGATTATGACCTCCACTAAGACAAGAAAAGTAGTTTTGAACATAAAAGTGGATGAAGTTCCTTAGACAAAGTCGGACGTTCACGAATAAAGGTTCATAACTACCACATTCATGACCGCCGATGCCCCGCCAAACAGAGCCCTAAGAACCATACAATGAACATATTAACTGCTTCAACCAAAATCAACAAACCAGTGCAAATATTAGAGATTCTAACCGCTAAACAAAATTAAAAGTCATTAGCAGGAATCTTCAAACTATGACACTTCCTTCTCCCAAGTTCCTCAATATATCAACTCACACACCAGTAATCATTAAGGCTCTGTTTGGCGCGGCTGCAGCGACTGGAGAAGCAGTGGTGGAATAATCAGCTGTTTTGCAGAGTGGTGGCAGAATCTGTGAAACTGTTTGGAAGAACAACTGTTTTAAACCAAAACTTTCTAAAAATAAATCAAACAATTCTTTTACAATAATTTATATAACTTATATTATTTTAAAATTTATTAATTGTTATAACGTTTATAAATTATAATATAAAATATAATAATAAAATAATATATGTAGGGGGGGGGGCTGCAGCGCTGCTGCTGTTTTTGAGTCGCGGAAACTTTTCGCCACTCAAAAACAGCAGCAGCGCTGCAGCCCCCGCTGAAAACCATGGTGGCTGATGTCACCGTGGTGACCTGGAAATTTGTTTGGCGGGGCGGTGGGAAAATCTGCGGCACCCCACTCCCAAAACGTCCCGCCAAACAAAGCCTAATGTATCAACTTACAAGTCCAAAAATTTAATCTCCGTCGGAGATATCTCTCGATCAATATTATGTGAATTGATGCCTTACATGCGCGTTCAAGTGCCGCGAAAACCATGCGACGACATAGGAGATTGAATGCGTCGAGCATTTTCTTTAGGGTTCAATAATGAGAAACCATTGATTTCCTGCAGAAATAGGATGATTGATCCAAATATTGATCAACGGTCAGTATTTAATATCGTATGAGCCGTATGATATCAGATCAACGGTCAGTATTTACTTATGTACTTAGAAATATGTGAGAGTAACTCACCTAAATTTTTTCCAATAATGAATAGTGATTGCAAGGAGCTAGTAACAACAGGAGATAAACATTTGAGTATATTTTTCATAAACAAGTTATGTATCACAGTTGAAATTGTTTGAAAATCTCACATGGTCAATATTCACAGGTTTGCCATCTTGTGCAAGTATCTCAGTAAGGTAATTGTTGAAGCCGAAAAATTTCTTACTCCAAATATCGGATCAAGGCAGTCTGAGGTTATCAGTTCAGCGGTTGGACTTGACGACTGACGGGCTAGGACGCAGAAGCAGTCGGACAACAAAAAGGACCCCAGGCACACTGCGACAGGGAAGTCCCACCCCCTACCCGGATGTTTAGAAGAAGCTTCCCTCCACAATCAAAAATGGTCGAGTATGGTACGAGGTAGACTAGCTGACAACTAAGTCACGACAACTAAGATGGATAATCGTAAACTCGCGACCTGTCTCTCTGAATAAGGGATCCAAAGGCTCAGCTTGAAGTCTTCGAAGTGAGGTGTTCGAGATTTTTTGCGAGATTCTGAAGTCCGTCTGCTCATACCCCTGGGGTCCTATTTATAGGTTAATCCAAAGGGAGGGGGGGTCTTATTTATAACCCCACCCCGGCGACTAGGCAACTTCTTGGGGGAGCTCGTTCAGCTGTGCGAGTAACCGACCTAGTCTCTTACCCGACGATTATGCGAGGGGAGCTCGTCATACTCGCTCAGGTCTTCTACCTTCTTTCGCGTTGACTCTGACTTCTGTCTTGACTTGCTGACTTTGACTCTTGCTTACCCGGCTCTGGAGGGGTCTACCCTCGACGAATATGAGTTGTACACAATTCCCACTATTTTCGAGCGATGTAGGAGCTCGGAAAGAAACATCCAACACTTATTCGATAAGTTGCTTGAGCGAGTATCTGAGTTATTTGCGACTGATGGATGCCTGCTGAACTCTGTAAATAAGGGGGGTCTTTGAGGCACACCTTTTGAACACGCACACGATGTCGAAGTCTGTCGAGGAAATCTACCAAGCAAGCATTATGGCTTTGTCTGGATTCCTTGAGCCAACAAGGCCAAAAAGGTCGCGAGAAAGTGAGTCCGCTGCCAATCTTCCTCCCCTCAAGAAGAAGAAAATTAAGAAGAAGTTGAAGAAGTCGCTTGCTTCCAAGTCTGCTAACTCGCCTCCGCCTATCGAGGATGTCCCCTCCCCGGCCGACCATCCCGACCTTCCAACACACACCCAAAAGCTCCTTGACGATCTCAGGTTGAGCGACTGTCACAACCCGCATTTTCACCGCAAATAAAGCTTATCAGAGTAAGGGAAAATGCGCGTCATGATGCCACGTCAGCAGGGGATAACTGCGGACGCTCAGGCAGACACCAACTAAACATGAAGAAAGGTTCTTTTAAAGTTATTTTAAGGAAAATCAGTTACGAGTAGAAGTTAGCCGTATCCCTCGGCTTAGTGGCTCATCGAGTCCACGGATTAAAATATATGATACGCTGTGAAAAAATACTTGATTAGATTAACTCAAACATCCTACATGAGAATAAACATCCCTAAAGGACAACTCATGTCATGCAGAACTCTAAATTTATTATAGTAGGAAAGATAGCTTTTACGGTCGCTAAAAATAACGGGTTGGAGTTTCAAATCATGTAATGTATTAAGTAATAGTAGTAGATTTTATAGTTGAAAATACCTAACATGCATTCCTAGCATAAATCCTCCCAGAGAGCAAGTAAACCACATCCACTTTAAAGAAATAAGCATCTAGCAAGTGGCAACATCAACAACTCTGTGGGCGTCAACAATCTGACACGAACCCACAGTAAAACAGTATGTCTGAACTAGGAAAAAGAAAAAAAAACTGAACGACAACTACCTCGCTACGGCGAGGTGCAAAACCACCACTGACACTGCCGCTAAGAGAGTCCAAAACCAGCTCCACTACCTGCTACGGCTCTAAACCTAAAGCATTCCAAAAAAACAGAACGCCTCAGCAAGTAAGTACAAATGGTGGCAGAAAAATTAAGCAAAGATAAACAAAGGTCAAAAGGGGTACCAACCCAAGACCAAAAAAATATTGACATAAAGTACGAATTAAGCATCAAATAGAAAAGGAACACTCACGTGAATCATCACGTACAATGCAAACACACCATAAGCTCAAGGCAATAAGGTGACGAACATGAGTAAATCATAAGAAAGAAAATCCATAACCTTTATTAACCACTTGTGGTCACTCTACCTAAAAATACGGGCGAGATGGTCACTTAGCTGGACACACCCCTCACGAAGATTAAATCCGTTTAACTGCGGGAGAGATTCATACACTCCACCATACACCGCAGATGCCCAAAACACCGGTAGAGTTCCAAAAGGTACTAATAAAGGAAACAACCTTGCGGAGGTGGTCACGCCCACTAACTCCTGAAACCAATGAAAAACCAAAGAAAACACAACACCAACATCTCGGGACTTGGCACATCAGATTCTACATGACATTTCTAGATTAAAGACACGATCGGTCAACCTTTGGAAATGATTTACAATCCTATATAGACACTAACACGTCCAACAACGATATAAGAAACAATTTAATTCACCAATAAAATATTCTAAGGACGTTTGTACGCAGCTAGTCAAGATTGGAATTACCATGACTAAATTTTATAATTTTTTTGAGTGATCTACAGGAATGACTAAACATAACCATAGTTTGGAAAAAACAACACAAATAGGCAAGAAAATTAAGGAACAAAGGCATAACGGTTAGCATCAAACCGGACGAGAAGCTACGAAGGAAAACCACCACTTGCCTTGGTTGTACCGGAAAAGGTTCTCCGAATCGCTCCGCGTCGTAGATCGGGGCAAAAGAACACGGGAGAAGTTGAGATCTAGACAAAAATGGCAGAAAAAAGATTAGGGCCGAAAAACCCTAACGAAAAAAACTCAAGGAATGAGGAAGAAATTACCACGATAGCGTAGCTCTCGGCGAGAGCTTTCCGGATCTAAGTTCGGTTGAAGATTTCGAGCACCGGAGAACCGTCGGCGGCCATCGGAAGATTCACGAAAAAGAAACTCTCTCTCGCTCGCTGCTCTGGTTCGGGAGAAAAATAACGGAGAAGATGAAGTTTGGTTCTAAAACCTAAGTCCAAGAATATATATATATATATATGTTTATAAAAAGTTTTGTCAAAAACGGGTTATTTCGAGCGGTTTTGCGAGAACCCAAAATAGAGATCTAGGATTACTTCAAATCAAAACGTGTCCAACATGAAAGTTGTAGATCTCATCGAGAGGAACAAATTTCATGTTAACCATGTTTTCATATGACACTGTGTTGACCCTCAAAACGATGCCCGAACTCAGACTGCATAGACTACTCGAGTAGAAATATGTTTACTCGAGATGGAGGGGCTTACTCGAGTTGGAGGGGCTTACTCGAGATGGAGACTCGAGTTGGAGGCTTGGGGAACTCGAGATAGACATAGGTACTCGAGATAAAAGGCTTAGGACTCGAGTAGATCAGGTCTACAGTCTACTCGAGATAGAAGGCATAGAACTCGAGTGGGTACGCCGAACGGGATATCTATGAGCAGTTTCGGGAAAATCAACAATAGAGGTCTAAGATGGCTCCAGATCGAAAAGTGCCCAATATGAAAGTTGTAGATCTCGTCGAGACGAACAAATTTCATGTTGACCAATTTTGCATATGACGCCGTTTTTACTCTCAAAAAGGCTCCCGAACAGAAACTGAAAAGAACCACTAGGGATGAATGAACGGGTACTCGAGAGAGAAAACACAGGTACTCGAGAGGAGAAAACAGCTACTAGAGAGGAAAATACAGGTACTCGAGTCGAATTAGGCGGTACTCGAGAGAAGAAAATGTTACTAGAGTAGATCCAGGATTCACTCGAGAAGAAGCAGAACCGCGAGCCGAATAAAATGAAACACGAGTTCAAAACGGAGGCCCGAACGCGAGCCGAATAAAATGAAATTTTCACCGTAGGCGAATACTGACGCTACGAATGCAACGACGAAGTCAAAATCAAAATCCAACAAGCCATTCCCGAGATATAAATTTTCCAAGTTTGCGATGAACATAAATTAATCAAAACTTCAATCGCGCGCCGAGACTCCAAAAAATGCTCGGATTGCGATGAAATTTGACGTGCAAGTATAAAATTACTCAACTTAAGTCTCGAATGCAAAAATTTTCGATTATAAAAGAAATTCGAGAAATCGGCTGACTGGACCGGACAGACGCGAAAATGCTATAATGGCGTTGCGCCCCAACTCTACATTAAAAGTAACGCCAAGATGTCATAACTATGACGATACCAATCCAATAAAACCAGCGAAAAAACAGGGGCGTTACAGCGACATTCCCGAGCAACCCGCTCCTGAAGTTTCTCTCCTCTCTTCATCATCTTCTACTCCTGCCCCAGAACTCGTCGGGTCCCAGGCACATCTACAGACAAATCTCGTTGCCTCGCAAGGTTGTCATCTTGCTGAAGACTGTATAAGTTGTTGATCGTCCTTATTCTTCCTTGCTGACTTTATTCTGTACTCGCAGCTCCTCCGCCGACTACTGTTGGCGAGCACCTGGATGTCGCTCCTCTGCGAGCAGCTCCACTGGTCTCCCTCAAAGCTCGGCAACAACCTCGATCCAGGCATACTGTTCGGATCAACGTTGGTCCTAAAAAGGAGCGAGAAAAACAAGTTCCTGAGGCGAGGATAAAGGATCTCCCGGTGCCGAAGACCTCGCAACATGGAGCGAGCATAACCCCTCAACCTGTGCCCGCCTCGGCACTGCCGACGGCGAATACTCCTCTGTCATCGCCGACTCCTCTAGCAAGCTCACCACAATTGAGGGCGAGCATTCCTCTTCCTCCACCGTCTCCTCTCCCGCCGATCAACGAAACTCACCCTGAAATCTGCCCTAAAACTACGATCCCTCAGATCTCGCCGTTAAGCTCATCGTGAGATCTGGAAAGAAGGTGACCGAGATATTTCCCACCGAGCACTGGAGGTCATGACACGGGAGGTCGTGGACAGGGGCAGGACGCCGAGCGCCCAGAAAGCTCGTCGTCGGGCCCGCGAGAATCAACTCACCGCTGCCGTCCCCTTGCCGATCTCGATCCCCTTGCAAGGTAGCTCGCCTGTTGCTGTCTTGGTCTGGTCTGCTGATATTGGCTTCTAACTGATTCAACGACTTCTTCTTATCATGACAGGTCGCACATCTACCACTGGAGCGAATTTTACTAATGCCCTCGGGCTCTCTACTCACGAGTATCGTCATGCTGCCGCCCGCGCCTACATCAAGCTGGAGGTCAAGTTCGACCAATTCGCCATCTGTGAGCCTTATCGCCAGATCTTGGTACTGGAGGTAAAGATGTCGAAGATGGAAGAGCTGTAGGACCGGCTGTCAGTTTACGAGGCCCGCTTCCATATAATTAATGAGCTGGATAGGCGACTATCAATGACCGATCATTGCCTACAGCTGCATCATGAGGAGTTGGTCGGTGTGGGTGCGAGCATGGGAATGGTTGGGCGACTGGAGAGGATGGAGGACCGGCTGTGGTTGGGAGACGATGTGATGGTGGTGTCCAGCGATCACTATCGGCGAGCGCGAGAGATGGGTTAGGTCGGGCGACATCAACCTCTTCCCGAGTTGTTTCTTTCTATTTGTCCTCGCCACTGGCGATATTGTACTAAATTGGTATATTCTTTGATTTAATGTGGCGAGTTTATATTGTGCATTTGGCCTGCTGATTTGTTTATGTTGATGTTTTTTTACTCTGTGTTGATACTCGTCTTCTCTCTACGATTTCTTGAGTTATCTATGCAGGTTTTGGCGATCTAGCGATCTTCAGAACGACGTTGCGCGAGATAGGATTCGTAACTATGGTTGATCTCTCGGTTAGCACGCGACTTAGGCTGATACTCGCACGAGATTGATATACCCCATGGTCTCTGTCTATAAATAGAAGGGGTAGGTGAGCCTTTAGTATGCTGTTGCGATTTCTGAACCTTGCTCGTTAGTATTTATTCTTGCTCGCGCCTTCCTTCTCGCTCAAGCTTCTCCGATGTTCCTCGCTCTTTCTAGCTCAAAAATGATTGGTGATGACGCCAATGCTCGCCGACAAGCTCATGCGATTAACTTCACTGAAGCCGTCTTCAAGAAGTGTGTCACGATTGAGCGAGATCTAGAAGATTTCTGCAAAAGGAATTTACCCGAGTTATTATCGGCCAAGCTCCCCGCCCGAACTGAGCGACTAAACACCTTCCTCGAGGGTGAGATAGTCCTGCCCCTCCACCACTTCGATGTCGGCCTGCGACTTCCTTTGTGGTCGGAGTACTACCAGAACCTGTGGTACTTCTGGATCGTACCCGCCCAGATCAACCCAAATGGGGTGGCGATGATCATGGGATTTCTCCACTTCCTTCGGGAAGAGAGAATTACCTTCGACCTCTCTGTCTTTAGGAAGGTATTCACCTTCGCTGCGACCGCCGTGGGTGTGATATTCTTCAGCAGCCACTTCTGCACCTTAGTCGACACGACGAACAAGGTTCACCGGTGGGGCGAATATCTAGTCGTCGTCATTAGTGACTTTGAAGGGGTGTCGTGAAGGCCGCACCAGCTGCCAGAAGTCGCCTTCTTGCCACCCATCCTCGAGGGTCCGCGCGAGAAGCTCTTTGAAGCCTTCTGCAGCCGACGATTCGACGTCATCCACTGACGACTGAATGTCAACATGCTGGACGAGGTCTTTCCTGACAAAGGTAAACTACTTGGCGAGATCTCTCTATACTCGTTGAGTTGATTCAGATCGTGGCTGAGATTTTGCTAATTATTTCACCACTTCTGTAGCTACTCATACACTTCCACAAGAACCACTTCCTCTGGCCAAGGAAGTCGCTTTGTCACGTCAGGGTTCAGTGAACCCACCTTCTGAGGTTGAGGAGATCATGCCTCCCACGGGCTCCAAGGACCAGTTGCGAGCTGGCGATAAGGAGAGCTCCTCGCAGAAGAAGGTCGACAAGGGGAAGGAAAAATCAAGTCCCATGATCATGTGAGGAAGCGAGCAAGTATCTCCCACAAGCTCTTCGATGGGAGGTAGTCTCCAATCGATGTCAGGGCACCATACTTCCACCCGAACAACAATCTCAGGCGTGGCAGCAAGGATGTTTTCGATTGCCTGCTAGTGTCTTGGGCTGAGGGCGAGCACAAGGTGACACTGAGCGCCAACCTACCCGCCAGGTCGGAAGACTGAGATGATAAGGGGGAGGCTTATAACGTCACCTTCACGTTATACGAGCGAGCTGATGCCGAGTCAATGCTGGATCTAAGTGATGGAGATTTTATAAGTTTTGAAAATGATCCAAACTAAACTCTCAACTAGGCAAGTGCACCTGTCGAAATTTAGTATAGGAAATATCGTATTTAAACTCGGGGACCGTTGAGTATTTGTACTCACAAGGAAGAGCTATTATTTTATCGATCGAAAAATTGGTTTTGCGAAAAACGAAAACGAACGTTAAATTAAGAGGAGAAATTCGATGAATAAAAGGCTAGCACTTGATCTGGAATCCCTTTGAGCTAGAATAAAATCCACGAAATTAAAGAGCACAAGCATCTAAATTATTAACTTCGACCGTGGAGGTTCCAAAGCTACGAAGCGCCTCTCTCGAGAATACACACTCGACTAACCTTAGGTAGATCGATTAAGACCTCTCGGCCAGTCGAAAGACCTAAGCTTGCTTTCGGCGGTGAACCTCACTAATGGAGTTGACTCCAAAGCGGAAGAATTTTGCGTTCCTCTCTCGAGGGGTGCAAAAAATTCTCTTTATCCTTGAGTGATCTACTCGTATCCACAACCTCTTGGTAAATCTAGGATACGAATCTAAGCTCGAATAAACATAATTTGCAACTTATGAATTCGAAGAAAATTTAAATCAAAGATAAATAAAAGTTTAGAAAATAGAATGCTTGCTAATTTGAGACAAAAATAAGAATTTTATTCCATTCCAAAGTTCATCATGATCAAGTGCTAATTGGGAAATTAGCTACTCATCATGATGGGAGAATTACATGAAAGCATAAAGAAAGACATGATTAAAGAACGACTTGAAAATAAAGGTTACACTATGAACTGAAAATGCAGGAAAAACAGTAAAGAAAATAGAATTAAGCTCCCAAAAATCTCCTCCTGAGCATCTGAAGCTATCTGGAATTTATAGAAAAAGTTGCTGGGCGGTCACGCCCCTAGGTCACGCCCGTGACCTAGGGCATGTCGGTCTCGGAACCGTCGTCTTCAAGTCCATTGAACGTTGGCGCGAAACCGCCAAAAGTCGTTAATTGGCGGTCACGCCCCTAGGTCACGCCCGTGACCTAGGGCGTGTCTTGACGGTTGTAGAAAAACTGCGGGAAGCAGAAACGGCGGGAATAACTCCGGCCGTTGTTGGAGGGGTCACGCCCATAGTCACGCCCGTGACCGTGGGCGTGTCTTGAGAAAACTCCCAGTGCCTGAAACTGTAGCATTAAGTCGGCACGCCGGGCTGTCACGGGGTTAGTCACGCCCGTGCCAAATGTGTCACGCCCGTGACCTGTTGTGCAAATAGAAACTGCCGTTGGCTGGAAGTCTGGACAAAGTACTGGATGTCACGCCTGGTGTACACGCCCGTGTGATCAGTGTCACGCCCGTGACGTGAGGGCGTGTACTGTTAATTGACGTGGCAGATAGCTCTTCCACGCGCCGGTTTCACTCCAGTATGGCACGCCCGTGACCTTGTCGGTCACTCCCGTGACTTTGGCGTGTACATTTGAAATTTTCCTGCTTTTGTCCAATTTTGTCTCCTGGTCAACCCTATAGACTCCAAATTGAAATTTGCAGACCAGATTGCCCTGAAATAAGAAATTAGAAAAATTCAATAATAAAATTACAAAATATAATTATAAACTAATTAATTATTAAATAAAAATAATATAAAAACATATACAAAATTAGAGTTATCAAATACCCCCATACTTACTCGTTTGCTTGTCCCGAGCAAACAACTTCTCATGGAGAGTAGAAAAATATTAACGCTAAAAATGAAAATTGAACATAAGGAGTAGAATGCGAAGTCGTATGCCTATGCTTGTAGTTATTATTGTAGAAAAATCTACTCAGCATACAAATTAGTTTTTTAATTTTCTAAAATGTGTTTCCACTTTTTATTTTTACTTCAAAGATGGAAACCCGTCAAATCTTCGAATCACGTTTAGGGAGAAAGTAGCGTGTTTGCTAAGATAACATTGCACAAATCGAAGATCGGGATACCCTCCAAAGAAATCCATCAATGTCGATGGCCATAGGCTTGCCCTTTCACACTCTCGCCACGACACTAGGTTAACTTATAAGCACAAATCAGTAGGACTTAAGTAGGTTGAAATGTAGGCTTAGGTTTTTGGTTTGGAAAAAAACAAAGATAAATGCGATGGGTAGACACACCAAAACCTAAAGAGAGCTTGCACAAAAGAAATAAATTGAAAAGAACGCCGCCAATTCCTTTGTTTTTTTTTCAATATGTTGAATATTTTTTCAACTTCCTCTTTTTTTTTGGTTTTTTTTTCTTCCTTTTTTTGTTTGTTTTCTTTTAGAGGAGAAGTGAAAAATAGAACAACTCTTGTATATTTTTTCAAAAGCCACCAAAATAAAATGGCTCCTAAGCACACATAAACTAGTTTTATCTATAATTTCAAGCTCGGTTTTAGGTGTGTAATTATGATGCTTTTTAGGCTTTGGTAAAGTGTTGGTGGAGTTATAACAAAAGGAAGGGTATAGGCTCAAATCGACTTAGCAAGGGTAAAACGTTAGGTACGGGTGCAAAGGCTCAAACTAGCCAAAAGAAATTCCTAAATCCTTTTCATGCCAATGAGTTTAACCTATGCAAAGTCTTGAGAATAGCTAGAGGATAAGTTCTAGACATCGAGAAAGAATACCTCTTTCTTGATCCACGAAATATCTCTCTAGTAAACTTCTACACACTCTCCTAAAATATTTTTAGATTTTACCGGTTTCCAAGTAAAAGTAAAATAAATTATTTCTACGCATTCAGAAAAAAAATCTAATTGTATGCTGAATATTTAATTCTACTAAAATTCTACTAACATGTGCACTTAACTAGAAACACAGCATGACCAACAGTTCTACTACAAAATTCAAAATTCAATTAAAGCATCAAAAATTTTCTAAACTTATGTAAAAGTTGAATACCTAGAATTTCGCATGTGAGTAAATAGAGAAATAAAGATCTCCCTAATTTTGAAAGTAATCCTATTTTTTTATTTTTGTATTTTTTGTAAAGTAAGCAAAAACAAAATTGCACAAGAAATAAAATATTTTTTTTTTGAAAATTAGTATGATTTTTTGTATGTTTTGCTTGAGAAATATACCCCCATACTTAAACAAGACATTGTCCCCAATGAAAAATAAATAAATAAAGAGAAAAGATAGGAGACTTCCCTGAAGCGGGTCATGCAGCACCAAAAAGTATCTGGAAGATAAAGCTGAAGCAAAACATATTTTTTTATTTTACGAAAAAGAAAAGATGCATGACAAAGGAAAAGAAAATGATAAAAAGAAAAGATACAATAGGGCGGTCTACAATCCCAAAGAAAAAGAAAGCAGGCTAATCCTCATCGCTATGCTGCCGCGGCTCCTGATAGTGCGTCCGGAGGTCTGAAAACTCACGCTCAATGCGTGCCATGGAGGAGGCTTGATTTGTCGCTAGCGTGGTAAATCGACTGTCAAAACTCACAAAACGAGCGTCAAAATCGGCCTGCATCGTATCTAAGCGTGTGTGAAGAGACGCAAACTGACGATCCCAATAACTCTGAGGGCCGAGCTCGGAAGAAGGGTCCTGCGGTGGTGGAGGAATCTGGGGAGAGTGAATAGTGCCGCTGGGACCGGCACCGTAATCGAGGTCAAGATCTCCACCACCGACTGCGGGGGGAATAGCCTCAAACTCTCCATCACGTCGCTGCGCTAAGCCGAGGGCCTGAAGGGTCTTGAACTAGATGACCTGCGGCGTCTGGACGCAGCTGAGGCGTGGAAGAGCATCCCAAATGCCGAGCTGCTTCGTGAGGAAAGTGATGAAGTTCCCGCCATGCACTGCTCCCAACCTCGCATTTTCGGCCGGGTGCCGAAAAAAAATTGCGAGCAGATAACCAAGGTTGAGGGGGACCCGGTAAAACATACTATATAAATATAGTAAGTCTGCCCGATTCACCACCCTGTGGCTATCACCGCGACCAGAAATAGTGAAGGTTAGGAGGTTGTGGAGAATACGTAAGGCGGGAGAAATGAGTTGGCTGCCTTTGGATTTCTTTGGGGTGTAGGGGGCGGTGTCACTACTGATTTCCGCCCAAAAGGCGAGAAGGTTGACATCGGTCGGGAAATCAGTAATTAAATCGAGATAGGCGGGAGATTGGGAAAAATCCTCCGAGCAGAAGCCCATGACGACATTGAGCTGGCGGATGGTGAGCTGATACACCGTCCCACCTATGCGAAAGACAATGAAGTCATCATTGGCCGCCCAACGGAACTCGAATGAAGCCAAGAACTCAATGGTGAGTTCAAGAAAGGCATGCTCGGAAATAGAGAAGAGGGAACTCCATCCAGGGGTGGATAGAAATCCCCGTACCAAATCCGCAGCTCCAAATGTGGCGAGGATCGCCCAATCTAAAATGCGGAACACGCCAAGGGGTTTGGCGCGTAGGTGCTCGCTGCGCTCCTGCTGTGTTTGGTTTTGAAATAGGAGCATGACTTCCGCTGCGGCGGGATCCGCTGGGTGCTCGGAGGAGGAAGCGGTGGAGCGAGGGTGGTGGCGAGGCATTTTGGAAGAAGGGAGAAGAAAGAAGGATTCGTGTTAGCCAAGGGAGAAGAGAAGGGTTGGATGGTGTGGAGGAAGAAGAGGGGAAAAAGCCCTATTTATAGGGTTTTCGGGTAAGTCACGCCCCCCTGTCACGCCCGTGACAGGGGGCGTGACAAGCACGGGATAAAAAGAAAAGAGGATCTGAGGCCTCCTGCCTCGGATTCCCTGGTCACGCCCCAGAGTCACGCCCGTGACTCTGGGCGTGTAAGGCGTGTCCGATGCAGGAATCCAATGCGCTGGCATTGGATTCCATGGCCACGCCCCAGGTCACGCCCGTGACCTGGGGCGTGTCGCATTAAAAAGTAACGCAAAGGAATCCGAGGCGTTGACCCGGGGTCACGCCACGGATTCGATGTCACGGCCCAGGGTCACGCCCGTGACCCTGGGGCGTGTGTTTGAAATGAGAAAAAAAAATTTCTTTTTTTTGGGCGAGTCACGACCGTGACTTGCCAGCGGCACGGGCGTGACACTAACTGTCACGGCCTTGACTGGGCAGGAAGTGAAGTTTTCTAGCTTCACTTCGTCGAACGAAGTTTCGGGCCAGACACGTCCGTGACCAATGATAGGCACGCCCGTGATAGTACCGAAAGACGAACGGAACGCTTCGCTCGACGAAACCACTCTCGGGTTTCGCTCGACGAACTAAACACGTCTCGGTCACGCCCGTGACCAATAGGTCACGCCCGTGACAGAGGCGTGTACGAGCAGAAAAAAAAAATTTTCTTTTGATTTTTTTCTTTTTTTTATATATTTTTTTAAGATTCAACTAAACGATAATAAAACAAAAGTTACCGACTTGAAGAAACGCGTAGACTTGACGCTCAACTCCGTCGATCGTCACGCCGAAAAAGATGTTCTTCAAACCTTCAAAAATTTAAATAAAATTAAAAATAAGAAGAAAAGATAAGCATGGGGTGCATCCCACAAGCGCTTTGTTTATTGTCGTTGAGCTCGACCAAAGCAGGACACTCATTTATGGGTTCGGGAGGTTAATTTCCTCCCGGTACTCATTAGTAGTATCGCCGGCGAGGAATATCTTCAACCGGTGCCCATTCACTTTAAATTCGCCTTTTTCCGGGTGCGAGATAAGCACTGTCCCATAGGGCCACACCTCTTTTACAATAAAAGGGCCGGACCATCGGGACTTGAGTTTGCCCGGAAAAAGTCGGAGGCGCGAATTATAGAGGAGAACTTGGTCTCCCGGTTTCAAATCTTTAGGGTGCTTAATTTTTTTATCATGATAAAATTTTGTGCGCTCCTTATAAAGTTTATTACTTTCATAGGCTAAGGAGCGCCACTCATCGAGCTCGTAAATTTGGAATTTCCGAAGCTCGGAGGACAAATTTTCATCTAGATTTAAAAATTTAAGCGCCCAAAAGGCGCGGTGCTCAAGCTCAACCGGTAAGTGACATGCTTTCCCATAGACCAATCGGTACAGCGTACAACCGATAGCGGTCTTGTACGCGGTCCGATAAGCCCAAAGAGCATCATCAAGCTTGACCGACCAATCCTTCCTACTAGTAGAAACCGTTTTCTCCAAAATTCGTTTGATTTCACGGTTAACTACTTCTACCTGGCCACTTGTTTGAGGGTGATAGGGGGTGGCTAACCTATGTGTAACGCCGTATTTAGACAAAACCTTAGCGAATTGTGCGTTACAAAAGTGGGTGCCCCTATCACTAACTATTGCCCGCGGTGCTCCAAATCGTGAAAATAGTTTTTTGAGAAATTGGGTCACGACTCGGGCGTCATTAGTGGGAAGGGCTTGCGCTTCCGCCCACCGTGACACATAGTCGACCGCTACCAAAATATATTTGTTTCCATGGATGTTGGTAGCGGTCCAATAAAGTCGATCCCCCATAAATCAAAAACCTCTATTTCTAAAAAAGTATTTAATGGCATTTCATCACGGCGGGAAATATTACCTGAGCGTTGGCATTGTTCACAACGACTTACATGGGCGTGAGCATCCTTGAAGATGCTTGGCCAATAGAAGCCCGCTTCAAGTATCTTCCGAGCCGTCTGATTAGCTTTATAGTGCCCACCGGCGGGTCCCTCATGACAATGCTTTAAAATTTGCGCGCATTCCTCATGAGAAACACACCTCCGCACTACTTGGTCCGCGCAAACACGAAAAACGAAAGGATCCTCCCAAAAATAATTTTTCAAATCAGAAAAGAATTTCTTCTTGTCTTGATAAGAAAAACCATTCGGGAGGAATCTCGCAATAAGATAATTTGCGAAATCGGCGAACCAAGGAGTGGGGAGGGTGATTACCTTATGAATGGCGAGAAGGCGCTCCTCGGGGAAAGTGTCGTCAATGTCCTCCTCCATGAGCTCCCCCGAATTGGGGTTCTCCAACCGCGAAAGATGGTCAGCCGCCAAGTTCTCCGCTCCTCTCTTGTCGCGAATCTCCAAATCAAATTCTTGGAGAAGTAAGATCCACCTAATCAATCGCGGCTTTGCATCTGTTTTTGCTAGTAAATATCTCAAAGCCGAATGATTAGTAAAAACAATAATTTTAGACAAGGTGAGATATGAGCGGAATTTATCAAATGCAAAAATTACGGCTAATAATTCTTTTTCGGTGGTCGTGTAATTTTCCTGTGCGGCGGTTAATGTTTTGCTTGCATAATAGATAGGATGAAAGTTTTTATTTATGTGTTGTCCTAACACCGCACCAACGACAAAACTACTAGCGTCGCACATTATCTCAAATGGAAGCTCCCAACTGGGAGCGATCATGATAGGAGCGTTAATCAATTTTTCTTTAATAAGAGAAAAAACACGCAAACAATTTTCGTCAAAAATGAACGGCGCGTCTTTTTCTAACAAGTGGGTAAGGGGCTTAGTTATTTTAGAAAAATCTTTAATAAACCGGCGATAGAAACCGACATGCCCCAAAAAACTACGAACGGCCTTAACATTTGAAGGGGGAGGTAACTTTTCTATAGTTTCAATTTTTACTTTATCTACCTCTATGCCCTTACTAGAAATTTTATGGCCTAAGACCAAACCCTCCCGTACCATAAAATGACACTTCTCCCAGTTCAAAACTAGGTTCGTGTCCTCACATCTTTGGAGTACACGGGAAAGGTTTGCCAAACATAAATCAAACGAATCTCCAAAAATGGAGAAATCGTCCATGAAAACCTCCATGATATCCTCCACTAATTCGTCAAAGATCGCTAGCATACACCTTTGGAAGGTTGCCGGCGCGTTGCACAAACCAAAAGACATCCTTCGATAAGCGAAGGTGCCAAACGGACAAGTGAAAGTTGTTTTCTCTTGGTCCTCGGGCGCGATTGAGATTTGAAAATATCCCGAGAGACCATCAAGAAAACAATAAAATGAATGCCCGAATAGCCGTTCAAGTATTTGGTCAATAAACGGCAAAGGAAAATGATCTTTACGGGTAGCATCATTTAATTTACGGTAATCGATGCACACCCGCCATCCGGTAACGGTTCGAGTAGGAACTAACTCGTTTTTATCATTAGGCACTACCGTTAACCCTCCTTTCTTGGGCACCACTTGGACCGGGCTCACCCAAGAGCTATCCGAAATTGGATAGATGATACCCGCATCTAATAATTTTATTACCTCGGCCTTGACTACCTCCTTCATGTTAGGATTTAGCCGGCGTTGAGGTTGAATAGTTTTGTGAGCGTGTTCTTCTAAAAAAAATTTATGGGTGCAAAAGGAGGGATTAATCCTTCTCAAATCCGTGATCTTCCACGCAATTGCGCGACGATGAAGTTTTAAAGTATGAGATAATTTAATTTTTTTCTTCATTGGTCAAGTAGGCCGACACAATAACCGGAAGTTTTGAATCCTCCGATAAAAATAAATACTCTAAATGATCAGGCAATTGTTTTAGTTCTAGCGTGGGAGGCTCATCATAAGAAGTTTTCAAACGATCACTACCAATTTCTAAAAGTTCAAAAATAAGTGCGTGCGTGATCGAGAGATTATCACTATTTTCATGAGCAATTAAATCTAAATGTTCTAAATCGGTATCATGATCAATAGAAGATAAAGATTTTTCAGAAAAAAGAAAAGAGTCTTCTTCAGGAGAAGCCTCCAAATAATAACATGAGTCGTCATTTGAGAGCGAGTTTTTCATAGACGTGTCAATAGTAAAGGTAACTTCTTCATCTCCGACTCTAAGGAGAAGTTTCCCATTACTAACGTCTATAATTGCGCGCGAGGTGGCAAGAAAAGGGCGACCGAGAATGAGTGGGACCTCGGTGTCCTTTCGATGTCAAAGATGACGAAATCTACCGGAAAGATAAATTTGTCAACTTTGACAAGCACATCCTCTATGATCCCCATAGGGAGCTTGACAGACCGATCCGCCAATTGAATGCACATTCTTGTGGGTTTAGGTTCTCCTAATCCCAACTTCTTAACTAAAGAATAAGGCATTAAATTGATTGAGGCGCCTAGATCGGCTAACACACGTTTTACTAATAAATCACCAAACAAACAGGGAATGGAGAAACTACCGGGATCGGGTAATTTCTTAGGTAATTTATTAAGTAAGACTGCCGAACACTCCGCGTTCAATTGAACCGTGGAGATATCCTCAAGTTTCTTTTTATTGGATAAAAGATCCTTGAGGTACTTGGCGTATTTCGGCATTTGTGCTATTATTTCACAAAACGGTAGATTAATTTGGATTTGTTTAAACATGTCCAAAAATTTACCGTGATGTTCATCCACCCGGTCTTTTTGCATTCTAGATGGATAGGGAAGAGGTGGTTGATAAGCTTTTGGTTTATTAAAAGTAGAAGACTTTGGCGGAGGAGAAGATGAAGAAATTATTACCTCCGTATCAACCGGAATTGGAGAAGTATCAACCGGATTTGGAGAAGTGGTTACCTCCTTCCCGCTCCGTAAGGTGATGGCTTTGGCATGCTCCCTTGGGTTGGGCTCTGTATTGCCCGGTAGCGCTCCTTGTTGACGATCAGAGAGCATTTTAGCGATTTGCCCAATTTGTGTCTCCAAACTTCGAAGATATCCGGTGAGATTCCGGATGTTGGCATCATTTGTAGTCGTATATTTAGTGAACAATTCCTCGAGATTGGGAGCTTTGTGAGCTTGCGGTGGAAAATAGCCGGGTGGAATCGTGTTCGGCGGGCGCGCCGCGTTCCCCGGATTACTCCAAGAGAAGTTGGGGTGATTCCTTATACCCGGGTGATAGGTATTGCCAAAATTATTACCCAGATTATAAGGTGGCCGATTCGGATTACCCATGTAATCCACATGCTCGGCAATAGTAGAAGGCTCCCAATATTGGGGCTCACAGGTAGATTTGGACGAGGAAGCAAACATCTCGTTCATCTGTTTTTGCAGTTGCTCAACCTGGAGAGACAAACTTGAAACCGTATCGATTTCATACATCCCGGCCGGTTTAGGTGGTTTAGACCGAGGTGTACTCCATTGATAGGTATTCAAAGCCATACCTTCTATAAGCTCTTGGGCGGCCGCCGGTGTTTTGTTATTAAGCGTTCCACCGGCGGCAGCATCGATATGTTGCCTAGTTTGAGAATTTAGGCCATTATAGAAGGTTTGGATTTGTAACCAATCCGAAATTGCATGATGAGGACATCGACGAAGCAATTCCTTGAAACGCTCCCAAGTATCATATAATGTTTCCGAATCAAGTTGGGAGAAATAAGTGACATCATTGCGCAATTTAGCCGTTTTAGCCGGCGGAAAGTATTTCGTAAGAAATCTTTCCGTCATTTGAGCCCATGTTGTGATGGAGCCTCTTGGTAGAGAACCCAACCACTGCTTGGCTTTAGTGCGCAATGTAAATGGGAATAACCTTAGCCGGATGGCATCATCGGATACACCATTAATTTTAAAAGTATCGCATATTTCTAAGAAATTTGAAATATGCGCGTTTGGATCTTCATCTTGAAGCCCATCAAATTGTACATATTGTTGTACCATTTGGATGATGCTTGGCTTCAACTCAAAATTATTGGGGGCAATAGCGGGGCGAACAATACTAGATTGAGTCTCGTCCAAGTTTGGACGGGCATAATAGGACATAGTCCTTTGTTCAACCGCATTTGGCTCACCCATATTGGAAGAAGCAGAAGAAGGAGATCTAGGAGAATGGGAAGAAGAACTAAATGAAGAAGGAGAAGAAGAAGGCGGTGACGGAGAGAGGATTAATGAAGGATTAGGAGTGTCTCCTAAGGATTCCGTATCTTGAAAATTCGGAACTTGAAATCGTAAGCGGTGCCGAAGGGTTATTTCCGGATCCAAATCAAAAAGAGGCGACGGATTCCCTCGGGTCATACACCAAAATAAAACAAAATAAATTTTTTTTTGATTTTGATGTTTTTTTTTAAAAAAGGAAATGATAAAATTAATAGATCCTTGCTTTCAAAATATCAACAAAAAAAACGTCCCCGACAACGGCGCCAAAAACTTGATGGAGATTTTATAAGTTTTGAAAATGATCCAAACTAAACTCTCAACTAAGCAAGTGCACCTATCGAAATTTAGTATAAGAAATATCGTATTTAAACTCGGGGACCGTTGAGTATTTATACTCACAAGGAAGAGCTATTATTTTATCGATCGGAAAATTGGTTTTGCGAAAAACGAAAACGAACGTTAAATTAAGAGGAGAAATTCGATGAATAAAAGGCTAGCACTTGATCTGGAATCCCTTTGAGCTAGAATAAAATCCACGAAATTAAAGAGCACAAGCATCTAAATTATTAACTTCGACCGCGGAGGTTCCAAAGCTACGAAGCGCCTCTCTCGAGAATACGCACTCGACTAACCTTAGGTAGATCGATTAAGACCTCTCGGCCAGTCGAAAGACCTAAGCTTGCTTTAGGCGGTGAACCTCACTAATGGAGTTGACTGCAAAGCGGAAGAATTTTGCGTTCCTCTCTCGAGGGGTGCAAAAAATTCTCTTTATCCTTGAGTGATCTACTCGTATCCACAACCTCTCGGTAAATCTAGGATACGAATCTAAGCTCGAATAAACATAATTTGCAACTTATGAATTCGAAGAAAAAATTTAAATCAAAGATAAATAAAAGTTTAGAAAATAGAATGCTTGCTAATTTGAGACAAAAATAAGAATTTTATTCCATTCCAAAGTTCATCATGATCAAGTGCTAATTGGGAAATTAGCTACTCATCATGATGAGAGAATTACAAGAAAGCATAAAGAAAGACATGATTAAAGAATGACTTGAAAATAAAGGTTACACTATGAATTGAAAATGCAGGAAAAACAGTAAAGAAAATAGAATTAAGCTCCCAAAAATCTCCTCCTGAGCATCTGAAGCTGTCTGGAATTTATAGAAAAAGTTGCTGGGCGGTCACGCCCCTAGGTCACGCCCGTGACCTAGGGCGTGTCGGTCTCGGAACCGTCGTCTTCAAGTCCATTGAACGTTGGCACGAAACTGCCAAAAGTCGTTAATTGTGGGGTCACGCCCCTAGGTCACGCGCGTGACCTAGGGCGTGTCTTGACGGTTGTAGAAAAACGGCGGGAAGCAGAAACGGCGGGAATAACTCCGGCCGTTGTTGGAGGGGTCACGCCCATAGTCACGCCCGTGACCGTGGGCGTGTCTTGAGAAAACTCCCAGCGCCTGAAACTGCAGCATTAAGTCGGCACGCCGGGCTGTCACGGGGTTAGTCACGCCCGTGCCAAATGTGTCACGCCCGTGACCTGTTGTGCAAATAGAAACTGTCGTTGGCTGGAAGTCTGGACAAAGTACTGGATGTCAAGCCTGGTGTACACGCCCGTGTGATCAGTGTCACGCCCGTGACGTGAGGGCGTGTACTGTCAATTGACGTGGCAGATAGCTCTTCCACGCGCCGGTTTCACGCCAGTATGGCACGCCCGTGACCTTGTCGGTCACGCCCGTGACTTTGACCGCGGAGGTTCCAAAGCTACGAAGCGCCCCTCTCGAGAATACGCACTCGACTAACCTTAGGTAGATCGATTAAGACCTCTCGGCTAGTCGAAAGACCTAAGCTTGCTTTAGGCGTTGAACCTCACTAATGGAGTTGACTCCAAAGCTGAAGAATTTTGCGTTCCTCTCTCGAGGGGTGCAAAAAATTCTCTTTATCCTTGAGTGATCTACTCGTATCCACAACCTCTCAATAAATCTAGGATATGAATCTAAGCTCGAATAAACATAATTTGCAACTTATGAATTCGAAGAAAATTTAAATCAAAGATAAATCAAAGTTTAGAAAATAGAATGCTTGCTAATTTGAGACAAAAATAAGAATTTTTTTTCATTCCAAAGTTCATCATGATCAAGTGCTAATTGGGAAATTAGCTACTCATCATGATGGGAGAATTACATGAAAGCATAAAGAAAGACATGATTAAAGAACGACTTGAAAATAAAGGTTACACTATGAACTGAAAATGCAGGAAAAACAGTAAAGAAAATAGAATTAAGCTCCCAAAAATCTCCTCCTGAGCATCTGAAGCTGTCTGGAATTTATAGAAAAAGTTGCTGGGCGGTCACGCCCCTAGGTCACGCCCGTGACCTAGGGCGTGTCGGTCTCGGAACCATCGTCTTCAAGTCCATTGAACGTTGGCGCGAAACCGCCAAAAGTTGTTAATTGGCGGGTCACGCCCCTAGGTCACGCCCGTGACCTAGGGCGTGTCTTGACGGTTGTAGAAAAACGACGGGAAGCAGAAACGGCGGGAATAACTCCGGCCGTTGTTGGAAGGGTCACGCCCATAGTCACGCCCGTGACCGTGGGCGTGTCTTGAGAAAACTCCCAGCGCCTGAAACTGCAGCATTAAGTCGGCACGCCGGGCTGTCACGGGGTTAGTCACGCCCGTGCCAAATGTGCCACGCCCGTGACCTGTTGTGCAAATAGAAACTGTCGTTGGCTGGAAGTCTGGACAAAGTACTGGATGTCACGCCTGGTGTACACGCCCGTGTGATCAGTGTCACGCCCGTGACGTGAGGGCGTGTACTGTTAATTGACGTGGCAGATAGCTCTTCCACGCGCCGGTTTCATGCCAATATTGCACGCCCGTGACCTTGTCGGTCACGCCCGTGACTTTGGCGTGTACATTTGAAATTTTCCTGCTTTTGTCCAGTTTTGTCTCCTGGTCAACCCTATAGACTCCAAATTGAAATTTGCAAACCAGATTGCCCTGAAATAAGAAATTAGAAAAATTCAATAATAAAATTACAAAATATAATTATAAACTAATTAATTATTAAATAAAAATAATATAAAAACATGGACAAAATTAGAGTTATCACTAAGCCCAGATATGCTCGCCCACCAAACATCTCGTGCGCTCCTGCGAGCTACCAAGCTGGGCCATCACACTGCGAGGAGGCTCCTCGAGTCGTAGGAGGTGCTGAAGATCGACTCTTAGAAGGCGATTGATCTGTGGATGCAGTCTGTGTAACACCCCCTATCCGTCGCATAGCATATAACAGTAGGTCCGGCCGGGGCCCGACGCCATATACCACAGACAGACCGGGTGGTTACTTATGGAAACCATCCAACCAATCTCAACGTCCTACACAGAGCATTCTAGCGGAAGCAGTTTATTAAAGTTGTAAACAAAGAACCCAGCATCAAAGCACGAATGTCCACTAGTACAAATTAGGAATGTTATACAAAAATACCCAAAACCGGCCTTAAGGCCTTACAAAATGTTTCACTTGAATATTACATGTTTTACAAACCACGGCACGCAGGCCGGTCATACATGAATAAAGCAGTAAACACTTCTACTTGGGCCTTCGAGGGCCAGCTTCGCAAAAAGGGCTTTAGCCCGCTATTGACCGCTTGGTCCAGCTGCACCTGCAAGCAACAAACCACCGCACGGTGGCAAAACAAGGCAACAGTCAGCAATGCTGACCAAATTATAACGATCCCGCCCCCAACTCGGGGCGGCGATGCTCCTTCCCTGCATTTCATTAGCATAAGCGAGCAATGTATATATCCATAGCCATTTCATCACAGACGTTGGCTCGCACGGCCACACGCCCCATGCACTCAGGGCACATTCTCGGTGAACCGGTCGATGTCACGTCAATTAAAGCCATAGACATTCCGGACTCACCACCGCCACTTGGACGGCCAAACCTATGAGCAATTTGTCTTCTTGGCCTGGGTCACGACAATTTAAGCCATTGACCGCCGAAGACCCTACTCTATGCCAACGGTAAGTGCTACGTGCCTTTAGGTCTCTTTAACCGAACGACATAGAACGGGTACAGTTCCATCTAACCCGTGCTCACATCGCAACGACAATTTAAGCCATTTGCGCGGGTCAAACTTCTGCCGAGTCCCATTTCCATCACAAGTCACATAACCCCGTTATGTTCAAGTTGGCTCTCAAGCCACCAAGCTGGCAAGATCTCGTATCCGCCCAGTTTTCCGGGTGCACCTTTAGGTTAGTCCCCAAGGCTCCCTGCTGCAATCTACCGCGTAGAAAACCCAAAAAACAACCAATAGCCCGGAGTCTTCTCCGGCCTTATGCAATGCAACATCACCGATCCAGACTAACATGTCCGGATAGGCTTCACACATCATGCCTATGTCCGTTCTCGCATACGGACTCTAAACAACGGGGACTTCACATATCTACCCGAAGGAACGCCTCCAACTCTCCGCAAACTCGCGAGAGCGGGCTTCCTATGCTAAGAAAGAGAGCTATTCATGCTCAAGATAAGGATCGTTACCCTTGAGTTCCTCTTTGGCGCCATTGAAAAGTAATTGGATGAAAACCACCGCACTAGCGTTGCCTCCGTGGATCCGGGGTCGGCTCGCGATTCGGAGCTCCGAAGCTCCTCCAATGGCGGGATCTAGCTCTTCTTCCTCCCTTGGTTTTCCTCTTTCTCTAAGGATTTGGAAAGGGATAAGGTATGAAAAGTGATGGATTTCTAAGTCAATCCACGGGTATATCCCTTCAGGAACATCCCCCAGCCGTTGGATCTCAAAACAAGGAAACGAACGGCTTTGATTCGGGGCTGAAATGCCCAATCTGGACCGAACACGGCCTGGCACACGCCCGTGTCCAGGGCCGTGTGCCGCATTCGCCGTCAAAATCGAATCACCTGGAACCTCACACGGGTATCGAACACGCCCGTATTCGAGCTGACACGCCCGTGTTCCACCTGACACGGTCGTGTGGCCGGCCGTGTACCCCATGATTTTTCTCCTTTTTCAACCCGAGCACTGCACGGGTTCTAGGACACGCCCGTGTCCTTGCCCGTGTCACTTTGACACGCCTGGACCCTAGGCCGTGTACACGGTCTCGACATTTCTTCGCGTGAAGATCGACGACTTGATGACACGGCCTCGGACACGCCCGTGTCCTAGGCCGTGTGCCTTGTCTCGACGATCGTCGAGCGAATCTCGACGACTCCTCGGGACGATCGTCGACACGGGTCGACACGCCCTGCGACACGCCCGTGTCGTGGGCCGTGTGCCCATTCTCGATGAATCGTCGAGTATATCTCGACGACTCCGCGGCTAAGTGTCGACACGGGTCGACACGCCCTGCGACACGCCCGTGTCGCAGGCCGTGTGCCCATTCTCAGCGAATCGTCGAGAAAATCTCGACGACTTCGCGGCTAAGGGTCGACACACGCTTGACACGCCCTGGGACACGCCCGTGTCCCAGGCCGTGTGCCTGCAGCCAGAACCCAAACTGGCCCAAAACGTCCCCCTTCGCTCCTTTGAGTTTCGGGGCGTTACAGTCTGTCTGGTCGAAGGAGTATGAGATAACTGATACTTATCTGCGTGACTTAGTCGCCTTCTTTACTCGATGGTTCCTCACTGTTTTTCATTGATACACGTAGACCGCCGAGATTTAGATGACGAAAAAGATCTCCGAGCCCGAGAAAGAGCTCGCAGACATGAAGGTCGAGTTGGTGATCGCTCAAATCCGGGTTGTCGAGTTGGAGACTCGCCCGGTAGTCCCTGAAGATCGCCTCAGACCCGTAGATACTTATCATGTTGAGCAACATCAAGAGGTAGGTCCGCAGGGGATGGGCAAGAAGATCTGCCTCCACGGAGACGAGATGTTTGTTATCTGTCGCGGGATAGCGCGAGCAATGGGGGAAGTTGTTCTGGTAAAGTTGAGGATCGACGACTTCCTTGGCCCAGAAGCAGGCCATTTGACGATCGCGAACCTCATCCCATGCATGCTTGCTGAGGAGTTTAACTCGTTTGATCGTGTCCTCTCCTCCGCTTCTAAATCTAGCGACAGCAGCAGCTGAGAGAGCATCGACGACGATGAGGATGACGAGGAATATGCTGACGATGAGGAGGACGTCATCATCAGAGACGAGGAGTACAAGCCTGATACTGACGATGATGAAACTTAGTCGGTCAGCAACCTCCTGCGTCCAAGCATGTAAAGATAGAAATGTATAAACATAGAATTTATTTATAATACTCGTCGTGTAATATGATGGATTTTTTGTACTATTGTCTCTTGTTTCTGTATTTGAATACTCGCTTGTCAATGATGCTTTCTAGGTTCATAGGCGCGGAGAAGTTGAGTGCTCGATGTGCGTGTACTCACTCGATGATGATACTCGTTAGGCTTATAGGCGCAAAGAGGTTGAGTGCTCATTGTGTGCGATATTTGCTCATATATTGGCTTATATAAAATCGCTCTACGTTACTCGTACCGATAAAGTCACACCCGCATACTCGCATGTTGTTGCTCGCACCTGCATGGTCGCAGTCGCATGCTCGTACATCACTGTTCGCACATGCATGGTTGTATATGTATACTTGCACGTCGTTGCTCACACTTACATGGTCGCACACCTCATAGGAACCTAGCTCAGCTGAGTTAGAGAATATAGTCGACACCTAACAGGAGGAAGCTCAATTAGAGGTGGAGAATAGATCGACACCTAACAAGAGCCAAGTTCAATTAGGTGGAGAATATAGTCGACACCTAATCAGGAGAAAGCTTAACTAAAGGTGAAGTCGATAGCTCACAGGAGGTGAGCTTAACTAGAGGTGGAGAGTCGACAGCTCACAGGAGCCGAGCTCAACTAGAGGTGAAGAGTCCACAACTCATAGGAGCCGAGCTCAACTGGTGGCGGAGAGTCGACAACTCACGGGAGCCGAGCTCAATTGGAGGTTGAGAGTCGACAACTCACAGGAGTCGAGCTTAACTAGAGGTGGAGAGTCAACATCTCACAGGAGCCAAGCTCAACTAGAGGTGGAGAGTCAACAGCTCACAGAAGCTGGGCTTAACTAGAGGTGGAGAGTTGATAACTCACAGAAGCTGAGCTCAACTGGAGATGGAGAGTCGACAGCTCACAGAAGACGAGCTCAACTAGAGGTGGAGAGTCAACAGCTCACATGAGCTAAGCTCAACTAGAGGTGGAGAGTCGACAACTCATAGGAGTCGAGCTCAACTGGAGGTGGAGAGTTGACTCTAGGGGCAAGTTGTCAGCCTGTAGGAGGGAAGCTCTTATAGGGGTCCAAACTACGATAACAATACACACAAGGAATTTATCTCACCCGAGGGGGCTGGTAGCCGATATATAGGATAGGAGCTTGTTCAGGGGCTTAGAGTACGACAACTCCACAACTCGAGGACTTCCATCGGTATTGAGATTACTCGCCCTATTACTTAAGAGATTGCCAAAGAATCAGATGTATCATACTTCTTTGATGATGAAGGAAATTTCTAAAGAGATGACAATCTTCTCTTTGTCAAGTTGGGAGGTTGGCGTCCAGTCATGTTCCTGATAGTTCCTCATGTCGGAGGAGAGATGCAGTCGAGGATAGTTAGACCAACATACAAGGGAGGAGATGATATCGACCGTCAATATAGGGGCTCAGTCTTACAAGGACGCTTAAATCCTGACACATCGTCCTCCCTAGGCTTCTTAGGAGAATCAGTTCGAAGGCTCTTTTCCCAACCTAATCGTGGAGATCAATGCCACCTAGCTATGAGGGTCAGAGTACAAGTGAAAGGAAAATGGCCCTTGGGGGGTCCTATAGGATGCACACACTCGAGCCCACCATCCTTTCACGGACTCGTACTCTCCATAGCTTAATTGCCCAGCTGATTTCAAAAGCATGGCGGGCTATCCCACCTTGACAATGATAGAGACACATCCTGTTTCATAGGAGAAACAATCGCTAAATGTGGGTCTTTTAGTCTTCTCAAAGACTGATGATGCCTTTACACATGGTATCATCTTGTGAGGTCGATCCTTTATCGAGTTTAGGAGTTAGTGTCCATATATATTCCTGATAGTTCCTCCAGTCGGAGTAAAGATGCAATTGGGGGTAGCTAGACCGATATACAAGGGGGGAGCTGATTTTGACCATCAATGCAGGGGTTCGGTCTTACAAGGATGCTTAAATCCCGACACATCGTCTCATCGTCTGCCCTAGGCTTTTTAAGAAAATCAGGTCGAATGTTGGTTTCCCAAACCGATCATGGAGACGGACTTCACTACTTTTATCAAACTTGAGATGATCAACACAAAAAAGACAACTCATATCCACCCGTGCCTCCGGGGGCGAGGAAATGTATAAATAATATAGAAACAATATTACAGATAATTAATACATGTTACAGTTAAGGGTAGAACCTTTTTAGGTCATCCCCGCTCAAGGTACTTCCTAGTAGCTCTCCTTCTTGATTTTATAGGTGATAGCCTCCAGTGACTAGAGCTTCTTGGATGATGAAAGATCCTTCCTGGTTAGGATTCAGCTTGACAATGACACCTGCCCTTCCCGTCGCGTCTACCTTTTTCATGACTAGGTCTCCTATAAGGAAGTGCTTGAGGCGAACATTTTTGTCGAAGTGTCTTGTCATTTGCCTCTTGATCTCCTCTTGGTGGATGGATGCTAAGTCACAAAGCTCCTCGATGTAGTCTAGTGAGAGATTTTGGGCATCTTCATTTTCCAGGCACCATTCTTCACTGCTTTCTCCTGCTGCTATGACCCTCGGGCTCCGAACCTCGAATTCTACTAGGATGAGTGCCTCAAACCGGTGGGATAACTTAAAAGGTATTTTCCCCATGGACCAGTTAGGAGTGATTCTCAGAGCCCATAGGACCGAGGGGGGTTGCTCTGCCCAATTGCCCTTCAGATTGGTGACCTTCTTCAAAAGGTTGATGATCAGCTTGTTGGCGGATTCCACTTGCCTGTTGCTCCGTGGATGATGTACAGAGGCGAATCAAAAATCTGTCCCTAGCTGCTTGCAAAAGTCTTCCAACTTTAGGCTAGCAAACAGTAGGCTGTTGTCGGTGATGATTGCGAGAGGGATCCCGAACCTACAAGAAATCTCTCCCCAAATGAAGTTATTCACGATTTGAGACGTGGTTTGGGAAGAGCTTTAACCTCGATCCACTTGGATAAATAGTCGATCATGAAGAGAATAAACTTCTCTGGTTGCTGGCTTGGAGAAAGGACCAATCAAATCCATTCCTAGATGGCGAAGGGCCAGAGAGCGGTGATTGAGCAAAAGTTGTTGAGCTGGCAGCAACTAAAGAGTTACAAAAAGTTGACACTTTGGACACTTATTTGAGAAGGCTTCTGCATCCTTCTGAATGGTTGGACAGAAGTAGCCATGCCTTAGAATCCTCTTCTATAGTGTATGAGTCCCCGAGTGGCTGCCACACTCTCCTGCATGAATTTCATCAGGCACTCGAGGGATTTCTTCTTTTAACAGGCATCTGGCTGGAGGGCCTGAAATAGTTTTGCGATATAGTTCCCCTTCATGCAATAGGTAGTAAGCAGCTTTGTATTGAAATTTCCTATGGCTTCCCTCTCTAACAGGAAGTTCACCAATCGTTAAGAACATAACGAACGAGTCATTCCAAGAAGCTCTTTGTTCAATATCCGTCATCTCCCCTTACTCGATGCACGGTTGAAACAACTTTTTCACTATTCCTCCAGCCCTGGGGCCGTACTTGGCAAGATAGTCTGACACTGAGTTCTCCCCTTGGAGCTTATGCTCGATGAAGAAATATTGGAAACCTCACATTAAGCCTTTAACCTTTGACAAGTATCTCTATAGGATGGGATTGCGCACCTCGAACTCTCCCCTGATTTACAACGCGACCACCATTGAGTCAGTGAAGGCTCTGAGATCCTGAATCCCCAACTCCTGGGCGAGACACGAGCCTGCTACCATGAATTCGTACTCCCCCTGATTGTTCATGATATAGAAGAGTATCTCAACTGCTTGCTCGATCCAAGTTCCCTGGGGGCTCACCAACATTACTCTGACACCTACAGAATTCTTGCTTGAAACCCCGTACACGAACATCTTCATGAGACTAAGTTGTAAGTGTTTTAATCTCCTCCTACCTCGGTCAAGAAGTCGGCCAGAAAGTTCTCTACTGCTCGGGCCTTGATCTCTACCCTTAGTGAATAAGAAATGTCGAACTCGATGAGCTTTACCACCCACTTTGTCAACCATCCTGAATGCTCCACTCCATCCAAGATACTTCGTATTGGATGATCAGATACAAACTTGATGGAGTGAGCCTGAAAATTCAAACGGAGCCTCCGAGCCGAAACTACCAAGGCAAAAAATAGATTCTCCAGGATGGGATACATTGCCTCTGCTTGCCGTAGTACTCTACTCACATAGTAAATAGGGAGCTACTTCTCCCTTCTTCTCTAACTAGCACAGAGCTGACTACCTCCGCTCCCACTCCTAGATAGATGAAGAGATCTTTGCTTCCTTATGGGCCTTGGAGTGGAGGAGTTGAGTTAACTACTGTTTGAGCTTTCCAAAGCCTCCTCACATTCCGCGGTCCACTCGAACTTCTGGTTGTCTCAAAGAATTTTAAAAAATGGAGAACACTTCTCTTCTGCCTTGGAGAGGAAACCGCTAAGACCTGCTAGCCTTCCAGTCAACCTCTGAACTTATTTTGGATTTTTCGGGGACGCCATCTCCAAAATGACCTTGACTTCATTGGGATTAGGCTCCACCCTCTTGGAGTGAGGAGGTGACCTAAGAATTTCCCTCTTCCTGCTCCGAACACTCACTTTGTCGGTTGAGCCGCATCTTGTACTTTCAAAGGGTTGTGAAGATCTCCACCAGATCCTTAGTGTGCTCTGCGATGCTCCTGCTTTTGACCAGGAGGTCATCCATGTACATTTCTAAATTTCATCCCTTTTGCTCTCTAAAGATGAAAGATAAATGTATGGGTAATTAATCACCGAGAGGGGGGTGAATATGTGTCTTTAAAATTCTTTGTCACTTATATTATATGTTCAGCAGATACTTGAAAAATAAACTTCATAAGAACACAACACAAGCAATCCACAGTACACAAAAATTTTATAGTGGTTCCCCTATCTAGGGTACATCCACTTTCCTCCTTCTTCCTCACTAGCAATGTGCTAGTTAAGGTTATATCTGATCATCTTCAACTCAGATCAAAAGATCTTACAGGCTCAATTTCTGTTAAGAAACCTACACTCCGACCAACAAGTCCTACCTCAGATATTCACCCAATCTCCTACCTTAGGTCCCTCAAGAACCCTACTTCAACCTTTATAACACAGACTTACACCTCAGTGATCCCACACAAATCACCTACCTCATGTCCCTCAAGAACCTACCTCAGCCTTTATAAATCAGGCTTACAACTCAGAGAATTTATCTCCTACCTACTCAGATCTCAAAGAGATCTTACAAAATTAAGAGGTAAATAAGAAAAAATAATCTCAGAATACAGTAATTCTATAATCTGACTTATTTGAGAATTCAGATTCTTCAATTCAGCAGTATATGATAGATTCTTGAAAAGCAAACTAGCTGAAATGATTCTTCTCTGGATCGGGAAGTTCTTGATGTTGATCGGCTTGATTTCCTTGAAGAACTTGTAGAACAGATACACTTTAATCCTCTAATCAACTTGATGAAAGGATCTGAAGATTTTTCTTGAATACCTTCGTCTTCCTTCTTCTTGGGGTTGTCGCCCTCCTATGACTTAGAAGAAATCAGAATGTGAGAATTGATTGATTTGTCTGATTTTTGTATTCTTCTTGGGGTTGTTGGCTTCTGATTATGACGTCAGCATTACACCATCATACTTAAAGTTCTTCTTTAACCAGTTTCTGATGAGATATCACGTTACTGTAGCTGATGTGACATTTTTGACTTGACTTGACACTTATGTGTTGACTCTGTACATCTTCAGAATCATAAGTGTCGAGATGTCCCAATTGTCTCAACACAATAATACTTAGTGTAAATTGCAAAGTGTCGAGACATCTTAACAGTCTCGACACAACTGTCTGCTAGTGTCGACATCTTTAAGTCTTCATTGTGTCGAGACAGTTGAATTGTCTCGACACTACTGTCTGTTGGGTGTCGACATCTTTATGTCTTCACTTTAGCTCTTCATTTTGTCGAGACAGTTGCATTGTCTCGACACTACTGTCCTGAGCTTTAAGGTGTCGAGATATTTGACTTATCTCGACACTGCTGACTTAATCTTCAAGTTGTCGAGATAACTGACTTGTCTTGACACTACTGACTTAATCTTCAAGGTTTCGAGATAACTGACTCGTCTTGACACTACTGACTTAATATTCAAGGTGTCGAGATAACTGACTTGTCTCTACACTGTTATCTTGAATCTTCAGGATGTCAAGATAACCAAATTGTCTCAACACAGCTGTCTTGAATCTTCAAGGTATCGAGATAACTGACTTGTCCCGACATAGTTGTCTTGAACTTCAAGGTGTCAAGATAACTGAATTGTCTCGACACAGCTTTTGCAACGGTGTCGACATAGTTAAAGAGTGTCGACATAGGTGAAGTGTGTCGACATTTTTGTACTTAGCCATTTCTCTGCACTGCAATTGGCTAGACGTTGACTATCCTGACTACACTCAACACTTTTAATTATATGGCGTTGAGTGAACTTGTTTCACTCGACGCTCTTGGACTTGGACAATTTTCTATCTTTCCAGTCAACTTCTTTGATTCCACCTGTCAATATAAATTGGACCACCTGTCCAATCAATATGACATAGACAACCTGCATGCATGAACTGAAACATACATCAAATACATACTTGTGTATATCATTGAGTTAAATAGGCTTCTTCAAATTAAGTACATTATTTCCAAAGTATCTAACAATCTCCCCTATTTGGAAAAGTCATAACCCTAATTCAATGATATACACCCTAATAGCAAAATATGATAAGTAAGATGTACATGAAAAGTACTGAACAAAATTATAAAGAACACAACAATGATAACACAGACATAACAAAGTGCAACCTAACTTTTTCATTACAATTCGTTAAAAGATTACACTTTCCAATTTTTTTACAATGTTCTAAAAACAAAGTTACATAGCTCGTAGAAAAAGAAACAATATTCTAAGATTGTTTTGGCTCTTTGATGACAGTGCATTTTCCTCAATGTATTTTAGCTTTGACTTCAGACACCTTGTCATCAGACACTTTCTTACCCTTGACATCTTTAGCCTTAGAGATTTCTTCTTCCTTTAGCCTTTGTCTTTCAGCATAATGATATGACTTGGGAAAGTATTTGTTGGGCTCTATAGAATCAGCTGAGATCTTTCCTGCCTTCAGATCTTTTCTGAATTTATGGATGATCTCCTGCTATTTTATATGCTTGACCCATTCTTATTCTGAATACCATTTTCCCCTATCAGTTGTATTGTTATTGACTGCTTTCCATGCAGTGAGTATAATTGATCTGGAAGTTGGACTCCACTGCTCAAAATCTAGCTTAGCTTCAGCCTGCTCCCTGAATCTTTTCTTAGATAATTGAGTTTCTTTCTCTTTGAGCAATGCAGAAGCAGTCATCTCCACCTCATCATATACTATATTTTGAATCTGTGGTGGAGGACTGTATATAGACTGTAATGTAGTTTGAATAGCCTCAAAATGAGCTGGTTGGCAGCCAGACTCAGCAGTTTGATCTTCATCATATTTTAAGAGAGGAAAGCATAGAGTTCCTCTGATGCTATTGGAGGTCTAAATAACATGCTCAGAGCTTGACTTTATCATTACTCTCTCCCCCTTTATGACTTCTCTTTAACTACATGATCCCTTAAGTCATTCTTATAAAATCTGACTTGACCATCTAAAAGATTAATCCCTGAGAATAAAAGATTCTTCACTTTGAGCAAATGATCATTTAGTTCTTTGCCAGAAGCCTTAAAATCCTTAACAAAAGAGGCTACATATATAGATAGCTGAGAATCAACAGCTGTAGAGGTAGAACCTATCCTTGTTTCTAGAGCTATAGTTGGCTCAGCTAGCTTGACCAGTGAAGCATCATGCATTGAAATTATGTTTTCATTCATTCTAATTTGTTTTTCTAGGACATAACCTCGTTTAACAGCTACTTCATCTTGAGTTTTCTTTGACTCCTCCTACTGTGTAGCAAGGTAGACTACAACATTTGCTCCTTTTTGAAAGAAATCAGTCATATCTTTCTTCAGCAGATTGACTTCAAATCTAATGGATTTGATTTCCTGATCCAGCTGGAACTGCAAATTTTTATTGCACTCATCTACATATTTTTCCAGTTGATATCTTTGTTGACCTAACATTATTTGCAGTTGAACTATAAGTGAGCTGAAATCCACAGGAGGAGAAGGTGTTGTTCCAGACTGAATTGTCTTTTTATAGCTCCTACTCCTATTCTTGAGTTTAGTCAATTTTCTTTTCTTCATATGAGAGGCTTCCACCTCCTCAGAATTAGAAGAACTAACTACTTCAACTAATGTAGGCTCTTTAGCTCCTTGAGTATTTGGGGCCAGATCTGCTAACTCCCCTCAACCCTTACACCTTCTTCACTAATATTGGTGTTTTTCATGATGATCTCATCTTGTCGAGCTATAGCATCAGGAATAGGGTCCTCTGGAAGAGCAGTCATCTCCCCATGGATATCTGTATTTTTATTCAGACAGATTTCTTCCTCAATCTCCTTAGAGACTACATCCTCATTTTCCCTATCGGGCATCTCCTATTCAGGAACCTCTACTTGTTCCAGAATAGGCCTGCAAACGAGTCGAGCTCGAGTCGAGCTCATCAAAAAGAGCCGGCTCGAGCTCGAGCTCGAGCTTCTTTTTTCGAGCTCGAGCTCGACGAGCCTATTTTAAAAGGCTCGAGCTCGAGCTCGACGAGCTCGAGCTCGAGCTCGAGCTCAACTCGAATTTAATATTATATTAATAATATAAAACTATTATTTTAATAATATTATATTAATATTATGTCAATAATATAATATATTAAAATATTTAATACTAATAATATATATTATTTAATTAAAAAAAGCTCGCGAGCCGGCTCGCGAGCTCGCGAACAGGTTTAATTAGGCTCGAGCTCGGCTCGAAATCAGACTCGAGCTCGACGGGCTCGAGCTCGAGCTCGACATGCTCGAGCTCGAGTCGAGCTTTTTTCGAGCCGGCTCATCGAGCTTTCGAGCCGGCTCAACTCAACTTACACCCCTATTCCAGAACAGTGTCTAGCTCCTATATTACTTCCATCACTATGGTGTTTACAGAATCCTGTACTATTTCAGGCAGAGTATTGAGGTTGTCCCCCTCAATGTAATCCATCTTTATTATTGTCTCCCCCTGCACCTATTCACCAGTACCAGGAGAGGTCCATGGAGATTTTGTAGGTGCTGCATCATCTTGTTTCTCTGATCTAGAACTTCCTTGTACTTCAGATGCACTGGAAGATTCATCTTCCACAATCACTGCTTTCTTCTTTTTCTCCTTCTCCTTCTCTACTATAGGTGTTTCCTTGGATAGTACTCTATCCCACCTTGCTAGTATTCTCATATTCATTCTCCTCATATGATTGACCTTAGATCCAATCTTAAAATTGAGATTGTCAGGAATGGCTTGTACCAAGTAGAGGCTTATAATTCTGCCCATATTTGGCTTCTTGATGCTTTCTGCAATCTTGTCAAAGACTACTTTGCTCCAATTAGTCTTGACTTTGAAGATAATTCTAATCATCAGCTCAAATATATAAGCAGAAATCCTATCATGTGCTCTGTTTTACATAATAACACCTTCTCTATTATCTCAGACAGGAATTTGCCCTAGTATTCATACCCTTCCTGATTAGGGTGCTTCAATCTTTGAAAAAGGGGCCAATCCGCACCACTCTAGAGCTTTTGCAGTCTTGGCAGAATTTATGTCATCTTCTTGATCAATCCTTGACAATTGAAATATCTTGGCCAGTCTTCTGGTTATGATTTTGACCTTTATTCCATTCACTTGAGACTTAATCTTTTATATGTTAAAATCGACATGTGCATTTGAAAAGAATTCATTAACCTCGTTTCCAGATATTTGAATGTTCAAAAAGCAGATATTCCAATCCTGCTTTAGTGATTAGGGCTATGACATTTGTAATTTCTTCAGACGTTGAGTTGAATCCATTTCGAACAATTTCATAACCTTCGAAGATGTTATCGTCATTCTTGGGCGCCATGAGAGTGAAGAAATCGAACAAGGAGTGTCGACGAACTGAAATTCTAGGTCTCGACACTCAGAAATCAATCTCTTACAATATCAAGAAAGCGTAGTCGACTTCTTCTCTCATACCATATTTATAGTCTAATTTTTCCTGAAGACAAAAGGGCGCGCTCCATTTAGACTGTTCCTAATTTTTAGGAAAAGAAAACCTAGTGTCGACACTGGAAACATTGTCTGTCGAGATGTGTCAACACAAGGATAATGTCTCTTGATATATACCTTAGGGTCTCGACACCCTTTGATGTCTCGACACTTAATCTGGTGTCTCAACACATTCTTTGATGTCTCGACACTTACTCTGATGTCTCGACACACTCTTATATGTCTCGACACTTTCTTTGGTGTCTCGACACAATTTTTGATTTAGTCAAAATTTTGTTCTCTAAATTATAGATACTTGACATTTTTGAGATCTATCCTTGATATTTAGGTAAGTAAACTTAATTACTGACTAATATATTTTATTCTTATTTTATCAGTTTTTATGTATGAATAAATTATTCAAGATTCAACATACCAAGTTCAAATTTAAAGAAATTAAATTTATCTTCATCTAGTTGCTTAGTGAAAATATCATCAATTTGTTTATTTGTAGGAACAAATTATAGATTAATATCTCCATTTTCTACATGCTCCCTAATAAAGTGATATCTAATTTCAATATGTTTAGTTCTATTATATAACACATGATTGTTTGCAATTGAAATGACACTAATAAAATCACAATATAATGAAATTTTACTTAGCTGAATGTTGTAATCTTGTAATTGATGTTGAATCCATAGCAATTGTGCACAACAACTTCCAGCTGAAATGTACTCAGATTCAGCTGTGGATATTGCTATACTTGTTTATTTTTGCTGCTCCATGACACCAGCCTTTTTCCAAGGAACTGACATGAAATTGAAGTGTTTTTCCCGTCTTCTTTACAACCTGCATAATCGGCATCTGAAAAGCCTGCTAGTTTAAAATCACTATTCATGGAATACCATAGGCCAAGATTAGGTGTGCCCTTTAGATTAGCACAGACACAAGTAGCATACATTATATCTGGTCTACTGATTGTAAGATAGAGCAGTGATCCAACTATACCCCTATACAAAGTGATATCAAATGGTTTGTCAGCACCATCCTTGTCTAAAAACATATTGGACCCCATAGGAGTTCTCATAGAAGTGGTTATTTCCATGTCGTACCTCTTGATTAGCTTCATGGTGAACTTAGATTGACTAATAAAAAATTCATTTATAGTTTACTTAACTTGGAGACCCAAGAAAATTTGAGTTCACTCATGCTACTCATCTCAAACTTACCTTGCATAAGTTTGGCAAAATTAGTGCAAAGTGACTCATTAGTAAAACCAAATATAATGTCATCAACATATATTTGTACTAAGATGGTCTTGCCTTTGACTTCCCTTAGCAATAGTGTTTTGTCTATTTTTCCTCTTGAGAATTTATTCTCCAGAAGGTACTTAGACAGACTATCATACCAAGACCTTGGAGCTTGTTTTAACCCGTAGAGAGCTCTTAATAGAAGATAAACATGGTTAGGATGAGTTGAGTCAACAAAACCTGAGGGTTGCTCAACATAGACTCTTTCTTTGAGGTTACTATTAAGGAAGGATGATTTATATCCATTTGATAAACCTTGAATCCTTTGTAGGCTGCATATGCTAGGAAAAGTCTAATAGCTTCCAATCTATCCACTGGTGCGAAGGTTTGATCAAATTATATACCCTTTTCTTGTTTATAGCCCTTTGTAACTAGTCTAGCCTTGTTTCTGACTATAACACCATTCTCATCCATTTTGTTCCTATAGATCCACTTAGTTCCTATGATGTTACAGTCATCTGGTCTGGGAACCAGCTTCCAGACATTACATCTCTTAAACTAGTTCAATTCTTCCTACATAGATCCTATCCAAAATGGATCTACATTGGCTTCTTCAAACTTTTTTGGTTCTGTTTGAGATAGAAAACTTGAGTACATTTCAATATTGTGTTGTCTACATCTTGTGGTCACATCATGTGCTGCATCTCCAATGATCAGTTCCCTTGGATGATCTCTTAGATGTCTGACAGCAACTGGCAATGTGACCTCTTCTCTTTGAACAACTTCAACATGTTATTGAGTCTCTTTTTCTGGTTGTTCTTGTGCAAGCTCTTCCTCAATAATGTTGACTCCATCTTGTATACTTTGGCTTGCTGGAATCGAGTCTTCTATTGACAACTCCTTTAGCTTCAAGTCTTCTCCTGTTGTGCTTGACGTACCTGACTTATCATTGTAATACATAGAACTTTCATCAAATACAACATAAACAGACTGCTCTACAACTTGATCCCTCAAGTTGTAGAACCTATAGGCCTTATTGTGGTTATTATAACCAACAAATATGCCTTCATATGACTTCTTAGCAAACTTAGTTAAGTATGCTTTTTCATTATTAAGGACAAAACATCTACATCTAAAGATTTTGAAGTAGGTCAAGTCTGGTTTTCTACCCTTCATTAGCTCATAAGGAGTCTTATTCAGCCTTTTGTTGATTGAAGCTCTATTAATAATATGACATGCTGTGTTAATAGCTTCAGCCCAGAAATATTCTGGAAGAGAAGAATCACTCAGCATGGTTCTTTCAGTTTCAATGAGAGTCTTGTTCTTTCTTTCAGCAATCCCATTTTATTGGGGTGTTCTTAGAGAGGAAAACTCTTGCTAAATCCCAAGTTCTTCGCAAAACTTTATCATGCATTCAGATTGAAACTCAGTTCCATGATCACTTCTGATTCTGACCATAGAATTTCTCAATTCCTTCTATATTTGTTTGACAAATATCTTGAAGACATCAGGAGTTTCAGACTTTTTCCTTAAAAAGAAAACTCAAGTAAATCTGGAATAGTCATCAACAATCACATAGGTGTAGACTTTCCTTCCTAAACTATGAACTGACATAGGACTAAACTAGTCCATATGCAAGAGGTATAAACACCTCACAGAGCCTTTAGTTTCAATGCTTTTGAAGAAAGCTTTGAACTGCTTGCCTTTTTGGCATGCAGAACAAATGCTCTCCTTAGTGCATTTAATGTTAGGACAAGTTCTAGCAAGCTCTTTGCTGAATAGCTTCCCTATGATTTTATAGTTCAAATGAGTTAGCCTCTTATGTCATTTGACACAGTCTGAGACTTTCTCATTTGTAACTAAACATACGGGGGAGTCTGAATTTAGACAAAAAATTTAAACAACACACATTCCCATAGCTAGTGTCTGTCAAGATGACCTCTTGGTCACTTGACTTCTTTATGTGGCACTCATCCTTGTGGAATGAAATGTCATAGCTAAGATCACAAAGTTGGCTTATGCTTATAAGGTTGTGTTGCAACCCTTCCACATAAGCTACTTTGGTGAAAGTGACTAAGCCATTTGAGATCTTACCATAACCTCTGGTAATCCCTTTGTCAGCTCCACCAAAGATCACCTTTGGTCCATTCTTTACTGGAATATACTCACTCAAATTGCTCTTTGTTCCAGTCATGTGTCTGCAACACCCACTATCCAAGTACTAGATTGGTCTATCTTTAGGAAGCAAATTGTCTTGGGTCCTAGGTGCTTACTAGCTGGGGCTCCATTGAGACCACCTAAAAATGTCTTAGCTGGATAAACTTTCTACCCATGAGATACAGTGTGATTGAACCAACAGTACAGAGCAAAGTGTCCAATCTTTCCACAACACCAACACTCATATCTGTTGTACCTCATCTTTGGAGGAATAGTAGGAACTTTATGCTTACATTCCTTAGGACAAGAATCAGCAAACTTGACAGTTGCATTTTGACTGGGAGCAAAATGATTATTTTGCCTCTCAGTCACAACGGTCCTCCTTGGAGCAAGCATATTAGGAGTAGCTTTCTTATTCACATATGAGTTTGCTCCTACTGGTTCAGACTTTTGGATTTCTTTTCCCTTAGTCTGAAACACAGGTTGTAGCATGACTGGACCCTTTTGTCCTGTCAGCTTTTTGTCTCTTCTTATCTTAGGTTTAACATAACCAAGTCCACTTACAGGAGTTCCTGAGAAGGTATCTATAATGGGGAACACAGTTTTAGGTTTAGAAAATATCTGAACAAGTCTTTTCTAATTCAGGAGTTTGAGTTTTAACTCCTCAATGATTACATCATTTTATTTTATCAATATGATTTGATCATCAATGATCTTAGTCAGCTTAGCCAATTTTGAACTTTGAAGGTCAATCTCTTGAGTAGCCATCTAATGATGGTACTCAAGACCTCTTAGTGATGCAATCTTTATGGCTTGTTCTTTGACAAGCCTCTTGCTCTTTATAAGAGCTTCAAGCAGTTTTCCAAAATTACCTGTGAGCTGCTGCAGTTCAGTATCAGAGTTGGACTTATGTGAATCAACCTTTGAGTCACATGAGTCTAACTCATCCACAGTCTCATGAACAGAAGTTGTTAAACAAATAGAATTATCAAAGATTACCTGAGTATCTTGTCATTCAACAATTTCTATTTCTGGATTATCAGACAATGCCATCAAGTTAACCTTCATATCATTTTCAGAGTCACCATGGAGTGATGAAGTTGTGGAGTTATTGCCCTTGTATATGGCCTCTCTGATGAATTTATCTTCATATGAGAACAATCCAATATGATCATGTTCTTCATTTGATTCAGTTGAATCCGAATCACTATCAGATAAGGTCTTTGGCTTCTTTGCCATTAGACACTTTTCTAACTTCTTGTCTTTTTAGGACTTCCTTTCCTTAGACTTCCTGTTCTCCTTTCTCTTTACTGGACAGTCAGCAATGACATGCCTAGGCCTGTTACAACAATAATAAATAATGTCAGTCTTAATTTGTTTGTTCTTGTGAGAATCATACCTGACCATAGAGTTGTCTCTGTGTTTGTCTTTGATTTTGCTGGAACTTGGTCCAGATGATTTCTTCTTGTTCCATTGCTTCCTTCTTCTCACCATCTTCTTAAATTGCCCGGTGAACATTGCCAATTCATGATCTGACAATTCTTTTGATGAAGAACTGGTTCTAGTGCTTACTGTATCTTCATCCCTTCTTAGTGATGATGGAATTTCTCTTCTAGCCTTCTTTAGTGTATCTGCTTTGAAAGCCACAGATCTAGTATGATTTGAACTTCTGGCAGATTCAGCTTCAGCTTTTCTAGAATTTAACTGAAGCTCATGTGATAACAAATTCTCATACAAATCCTTGGTTAACATGTTTCTCAGATTCTCCATTTCACTTACAAAACAAATCTTTATGTCTCATTCTCTGTTTAGAGATATCAGAAACTTATCATTAAGCTCATAGTTTGAAAATTGTCTGCCATAATTCTTTAAGTCATTGACTATTCTAAAGAACTTTTCATAACATAGTTTTATAGAATCAGTCTTTCCTTACCTGAATGCCTCATACTGCTGGTTGAGTAGAGACTTTCTATCATCCCTAACTTCTTATGTGCCTTTCATATAGACTTTGAGAGTGTCACACATCTCCTTGGATGTTTTATAGTGGACCAAGTTCTAAAAGGTTGAATTATCTATTGCACTGATAATTATATTTTGTGCTCTTTTATCCATGGTGGCAAGGACCACCTCATCCTTTGTCATCTCATACAGACTCTTAGGGGTTTGCACATTTGCATCTAAGATCGATACCTTTGTTGGAATATATGGTCCTTCTTGTATAGTGACAAAGATTCTTGTATCTGATGTCTCCATGAACAATCACACCCTCTGCTTCCAAATAGCAAAATTATCCATTGTACAAATAGGAAGCTTTATATAATTGAGTTCTCTATGAGATTCTGAAGTCATGAAATCAGATATGTATCAACCACCGTTGGTATCTTTTTTTGACTATTAAGTCTTTCCTTGAATAACCTCCCTCTGATATCACTTGAAAGATAAATGTATGGGGGGAGGGGTGAATAAGTGTCTTTAAAATTCTTTGTTACTTATATTATATGTTCAGCAGATACTTAATAAATAAACTTCACAAGAACACAACACAAGCAATCCACAGTACACAGAAATTTTATAGTGATTCCCTATCTAGGGTACATCCACTTTCCCCCTTCTTCCTCACTAGCAATGTGCTAGTTAAGGTTATATATCCTCCTCTTCAACTCAGATCAAAAGATCTTATAGGCTCAGTTTCTGTTAAGAAACCTACACTCAGACCAACAAGTCCTACCTCAGAGATCCACCCAATCTCCTACATCAGGTCCCTCAAGAACCTTATCTTCAGCCTTTATAACACAGTCTTACACCTCAGTGATCCCACACAAATCACCTACCTCAGGCCCCTCAAGAACCCTACCTCAGCATTTATAAATCAGGCTTATAACTCAGAGAATTTATCTCCTACCCACTCAGATCTCAAAGAGATCTTACAAAATTAAGAGGTAAATAAGAAAAATAATCTCAGAATACATCAATTCTATAATCTGACTTATCTGAGAATTCAGATTCTTCAATTCAGTAGTACAAGATAGATTCTTGAAAAGCAAACTGGCTGAAATGATTCTTCTCTAGATCGACAAGTTCTTGATGTTGATCGGTTTGATTTCTTTGAATAACTTGTAGAATAGATCCACTTTAATCCTCTGATCAACTTGATGAAAGGATCTGAAGATTTTCTTGAAGACCTTCATCTTCCTTCTCCTTGAGGTTGTCCTCCTCCTCTGACTTAGAAGAAATCAGAATGTGAGAATTGATTGATTTGTCTAATTGTTGTATTCTGTGTAGACAACCCCTCTATTTACGCCATCATACTTTAAGTTCTCCTTCAACCAGTTTTTGATGAGATATCACGTTACTGTAGCTGACGTGATATTTTCAACTTGATACTTTTGTGTTGACTCTGTACATCTTCAGAATCGTAAGTGTCGAGATGTCCCAAGTGTCTCAACACAATAATACTTATTGTAAACTGTAAAGTGTCGAGACATCTTAGTAGTATCGACACAACTGTCTGCTGGTGTCGACATCTTTAAGTCTTCACTATGTCGAGACAGTTGAATTGTCTCGACACTACTGTCCGCTGGGTGTCGACATCTTTATGTCTTCACTTTAGCTCTTCATTATGTAGAGACAGTTGTATTGTCTCGACACTACTATCCAGAGCTTTAAGGTTTCGAGATATTTGACTTGTCTCGACACTGCTGACTTAATCTTCAAGGTGTCGAGATAACTAAATTATCTCGATACTGCTGACTTAATCTTTAAGGTGTCATGATAACTGACTTGTCTCGACACTGCTATCTTGAATCTTCAAGGTGTCGAGATAACTAAATTATCTTGACATAGCTGTTCTGAATCTTCAAGGTGTCGAGATAACTGACTTATCTCGACACAACTGCCTTGAACTTCAAGGTGTCGAGATAACTGAATTGTCTCGACACAGCTTCTGCAACGGTGTCAACATAGTTGAAGTGCGTCGACATAGTTGAAGTGTGTCAACATAGTTGAAGTGTGTCGACATAGTTGAAGTGTGTCGACACTTTTGTACTTAGTCATTTCTCTGCACTGCAATTGGCTAGGCGTTGACTGTCCTGACTTCACTCAACACTTTTAGCTGTATAACGTGGAGTGAACTTGCTTCACTCGACGTTTTTGGACTTAGACAATTTTCTGCCTTTCCAGTCAGCTTCTTTAATTCCACATGTCAATATAACTTGGACCACCTGTCCAATCAATATGACATAGACAAGCTGCATGCATGAACTGAAACATACATCAAATACATACTTGTGTATATCATTGAGTTGAAATGGCTTATTCATATCAAGTACATTATTTCCAAAGTACCCAACAGAAGACTTGATCCATCATCCTTTGGTAGGTCGCGCCCGCATTCTTAAGCCCAAATGGCATCATCTTATATCTATAACTGTCATCGCTAGTGATGAAAGAGACATCGCGATAGTCGGGGGAATGTATTTGGTACCCTGAAAAAGCATTAAGAAAACTCATCACAGGAAACCCGACGGCTGAATCAACTAGTGCATCAATTTGAGGAAAGGAGTAGCAGTCCTTCGGCAAGCTTTATTTAATATCAAAAGGTCTATTCAAAGTATCCAACCCCCTCCAGATTTCTTAACCATTAATTACAACATTAGAGACCCAATAAGGATACTGGATCTCAGAAACAAAACCTGCCTCCAGCAGCTTCTTCACCTCCTCTCGGATCGGCTCGACTAGCACGACGACACTTTTCCTCTACTTCTGACAGACGGGGGAAACTTTATTATCCGGGTTGAGGCGATGACAGGCAACCTCTACATCGATCCCCAACATTTCCGCGGCACTCCAGGCGAAAATGTCCACATTTTATTGTAGGCATACAACCATCTCCATCTTCCCTTCTAGCGTTAGGGATCCGCCGATCTTCAATAACCCTGGCTCTTCTCTCTGGGAGATCACCTCCAGCTTTTCTAGCTCTTCAGCACTCTCAACTCTTCCTCCTTCTCTAGAACCTTCTCCAACCTATCCACATCCTTCATCCAGTTGATGGTGCTAACGACGTTCAGATAGCACTCTCTGGCAACCTTCAGATCGCCTCTGATTCGCACCTAGACATCTCTTCGACAGTACTTCAGGAACTGATGATATGTCTATGGAACCGCCTTAAAGTAGTTGATGAGGGGTCGCCTAAATATGGCGTTGTAATAACTTAGTGCATCGACGATGATTTACTTACATCGGATCAAAGTACCACCAAGGGTGACAAGAAGATCCACTCCTCCATCCACCTCTTTCTTCTCTTAATAGAAGCCAATGAGGGGTCCGTCTGCAGCTTGGATCCTAGATGTTTCCACCTGCAGCCCAACGAATGTCTCTTAAAGATGACATTCACCAAACTCTCGTTGTCTGTTAGGATTCGATTGACAGTGAAACCCTCGATGGCGGCTTGGATGACAAGGGCATCATGAAAGGGGTTCTCATTCCCCAACATGTCCTCCTTAGAGAAGGTGATCTCTTCCTACGGCAACGGTGCTTGAGAGGTCAAGGCGATGCTCTTGCAGTAAATCTGATGGAGACTCCCCTTGCGGGAAGATCCAAGCCCTGCTCCCCATTAATCACTCCTACTTGCCCACCACCTAAGCCGTGGACCAATTCCCCGCGACCTACCATGTCGACCCTGTCCTCGTTCCTCCTCCTCTCTGGATCTTGGAACGATATTGGTCCTGTTGGAGCCTCCTACTAGGCTGCTCTCTCTGTCACTCCGTCTTCCAACCTTCTCTCTGCCTCCCAAAAATCTGGACAAGCCATAGTCCCATGCACCTCTACTCGATGAAATCGCAGTGAAGGGGAATCTCCTATGCCTGGTTCCTCGATGGTCGAACCTTCTTACGACACTTATTGCCTTGATGGGAAATGGACATCGCCTCTGCCCGAGCTCTTTCTTGCCTTCTCCCCTGCTGGTGGTCGTTCCTCATCTCCTGATTTTGGAACTGAGGCCTTCCTGGTGGTCTCCACGGGGGCCAATTCACGGGATACTGGAATCGCCTCGCCTCCTCTCTCCTCTCCGGAGCTGCTGCGAGCCTCCTCTTTTCTTGCCTGTGAGTCCTCTCCTGCCTCCTCTTCTCTTCCGCCCTCCTAGGCTCTTCCCTTCTCCTCGACTCTTCCCTTCTCCTCTCTCCCTGCCTCTTTTACACTACTCTGGCCCTCACCTCTGAAGGTCCTCCTCTTACTTTGCTTCCCTGGTCTTCCCCATCCAGCCTCACCAAGAAGTCTGGATTCTTCTCCTCTCCCTACACAAATGTATTTTCCCTCTCGATCATCACCTCAGAAGATCTCGGGGTCTTGGACCCAATCTCTAGACTGAAGAGACCCTGCTTCAGGCCAAACTTCAGAGCCAGTATCAGGGTGAAGCCATCCACTTCCTCGACTTCCAGAACCTCTTCCTAGAAATTGTCGATGTAGTGGCGAGACTCTCATGCTATCCATGCGTGATTTTGAAGAGAGTAATTGTCTCATTCTTCCTCTTCTTGGACGTCACTGATGAGTCCAAGTTATATACAGATTTTTGGACTCATCTGGGCTAGTTTTCTTGCTGATTCACTACACTTTAGAGCCAAAATTATTCATATTTGTTATTATGTTCATTCCATGTTAAGTGCACTTTTGGCCCGCTTTCAGTGTGATTCTGTAGTTTTTATACTTTTGCCCTACTTGGTGTTTTTCTATGTCTAGAGAATGTGAAATGCCCATTTCGGTGGATCTTTTATTTTTGTTGCAGGTACAAGGGCCGTGTGTGTGTTCTGGGGTCGTTTGGGAATGTTTTTCGCCTAAGGGCCACTGATCGTGTGTTTTTACATGCGCACGGTCAGTGGACTCCTTAGCGCACGACCGTTGGTGGTGCGCTGTCTGTTCATCGAACCCCAAGAGGTACAGGAATACTGCGCACGATCATTGGATCTATAGCGCACGACCACTGGTTGTGAGCCACTGATCGTGCACACTATTCTCCATTTTTCCAAGTTATGTCTGGGGAAATCGCACGACCATTGGACATATTGTGCATGACCTCTGGTCGTGCTCCACTGCTCGTACGCGTTTATTCTATTTTTCTGGAGTTCTAGCACTGCTAATCACACGATCAGTGGATCTAGTACGCACGACCTCTGGTCGTGTGCCACTGATCGTGCGCTCTATTTTTCTGCTGCAGTATTTAAACCCATGCTCCGCAAATTAGGGCATCATCCCTTTCATTTTCCGCCATGTTGCTGCACGCGAAGAGCCGTTTCTCATCCCTGCAGGTCCTCCACTCATCTCCACCCTCCGGGAAGCTTTCTCCGGCAATCTAAAGCCATCTTCAACCGTTCAGAGAGTTTTCGGCCACCAGCAGTGTGCAGCACAGATCTTCCGGTGCAACTCCTTTGGGAAAAAGGGAGAAAAGACTGAAGGAAAGGGAATATGACAGAGGAAGACAAGTGGATTGACAACCCATTTGCCTCCGGAAGCAACCACGATCAGAGTCGTGAAGTGGACTGACAACCCACCACTCTGGCCAAGAACCATGTCTAGGCTTTGCCCCTTTCAGTTTATTCTACCTCTTCTCCATGGTAGATTGTACTCTAAAGCTTGTAATGAACCTTAACTTGATTTTATTTGTCTATGAATAAAGTTTGCTTGGGTTAATTACATCCCCTTTTGTTAGCTGTGATGCACTCGCCTCCATTCACATCCACTCCACTCGCGCACTAGAACCACTCTAGCAAAGGGTACTGTCGGTGGTTGAAGAGGTGATTTTGACCCTCACTATCCGCACGTGTGTTCATTCCATTCGCTTTCTCTCCGTCCAGTCGCCTCACGAAGCACGGCATAACGCCTGCACTAGTTCCATCCAACAAGCGAAGCGGTGCTTACGACCCGCATTAGTTCTTTTTTGTTTTGTTAGAATTAGGAACCCAAAACCAACCCCCCTTGTTGTTTCATTCAACCTTTAGTAACGATCTTTCTGTGACGCTATCACATACCCAACCTGCATTCCCTCTAGATTGACATTCGGGGAAGCTATTCCCAAATTTATTACTTGACAGCGACCGATGCACTTGCCGGCGCATCAAGTTTTTGGCGCTATTGTCGGGGAATGCAGACGTATGGTTGATTTGTGTTGTGTTATGAGAGTTACGACAGAGTTGCTTGCTTTGAATTTATTTTATCCCAGTCTATTTTTGCTTTTTATATCGGTTAGAATTGTTAGATTTTTATTGAGAATCTATGCAAGGTAGTTTAATCCTAGAAATTTGTGATCTCTGCAATGTGGGCAAGTTTTAATATCCATTCCCGCTGGTGTGGAGATATCTCTCATGCAAGTGATAGATGTCCTAAGGAGTATGGTAGCCAATACACTCAAGGATCTACATATGGAGCACCAACCTCATTTGGTACTCAATATGCTAGAAATAAGCATGTTAACTACTCATCCGCGCCTCCATTGTCGCACTACTTTCATTCGGCATCAGTGCCCGTTGTACAGACAAAGCCGGCTAAGCAGTGTTTATTTTGTCGGAGTTGGGATCACTCTTTGAAGGAGTGTGCTGCTTACTTGGCACGGTTGGAGGAGGATGATGAACCAGATGTTCAGATTGTCTCCACTGCGATAACTTGCATCACCCCGTCTGTATCTGGGTACATACTAGTGCCACCTTCAGATTTTGAAGGGAGAAATACTAGTATTTGCACAGATACAAGTGTTGATCTAAACCCTGACACAGATGTTTTTACTCATGATGTACATATATCATCTTATATGGAGTCTGTTAGTTGTGAGGAGCTTGTGTTTGATTTTTTTGCGAGCACTGCTCCTTTATCATCTACCTTGCATAACATTCTTTTTGTATTTGACACCGTTGTGGAGGTTGAATCACAGGGAGAAGCTGGTGTTTGTAGCATTATGCCAGATCCAGTCGAGGAGGATATCTGCATGGCCGAGGGTGCTGCCTCAGTCCCATGTGAGGAATTCCAATGCACGAACGAGGCAGATGTAGCTCTAGCACATACTTGCACCACCCTAGACAGCTGTGTAGATCCACACACAATTTCGCTGATGGGAGATGACACCGGGATCATCCCCAAGATTGAGGTTACTTGTTGTCCTTCTTCTAATTTATTTCCTAACCCCACTCTCGTGTCTACTTCTCTGCAGGACCACATCGTGGAGCCGGTCGATTTAGTGCAAGGGCCTGTAATGCAGCCTAGCATTGATGGAGATCGGGGTGCAGGTGGAGTTAGATTCGTCGAGCTTGACAACATTTATTCTACCCATGCCTGATGTTCAAGACAGGTATATCTACACAGGTATGTGAGTATTTGTTCGGTCGCCGTTTTGATACCCGCTACCGAAATGTGAACTTGAAACAACTGCCTGAGCACTTCAAATTTCATACGCCCATCAGTTAAAAGAGTGCATGGTCCTTGAATAAGTCCTGTTGGGGGAAAATAAACCCATCAGTTATCTAGATTAGTATTTTTTCTAAAAAAATATATGTACTTTTTATATGTGCATTTTTATTTTCTTGTTTTGCGTGGGATCTCTAATTCGCATGTGCTGGAAATTTTTGAAGCATAACAGACCAGCCGCCATCGGAAAACCTCGCCGCACAACTGGTATGCTCAGTTCTGAGCATAGGTACTTCTTACCCCTAACTCTTTATATTATTTGGAATGTTTAGTTTTATTAGTGTCACATTCAAGTCTGGGGGGAGAGCATGCATGTAGTCACTACACTAGCACACATTTTTAAGCATATCAGTTGTGATTTATTTAATTTAAAATCACTGTAGCACACATTGAATCACCCACTTGAGCGCGATCTTATTCACGCACGCGGCTCGAGTCAAATGCATTGCTCGTGTGTAAACTTTAAAATAGTGGCGCTGGCTTAGGATTTTAGGATGGAGTAGTGCAAAACTCGTGCAGTGCTCCTAATCGAGTACTCATGGTCTGTGTAGAAGTAGTATAGATTTAATTTTTCTTTATGCTCGTAGTTTTATATTTTTTTTCTGCAGATGTAAATATTGTTTATACTACTCAAAAATATTGAATCTGGTGAAATTGAACGGTAATGTAGGGATGTGTGTAGCCGTCACTAGACTCGTTTTGCTCAAGTCGGGAGGAAGGATCATCTTTCTCGGTGGCTAAGAACTTGCCCCAAGCTACTCTCGAAGCATTGGTGCATGGTTAGTCAAGCGTGAGCATGAAGTAGGCCATCACTTTGGCTAGTTTGATCCTTGTTTACCTTGTCCTAACTGCTAACCGTTGCAAGCCAAGTTTGTGCCTACCCCTCCTTTGATTCAGATCCACCTTCATTCACCAAAGCCTAAAGCCAATCCTCCTATCACAACCAAATCCATGAGCTCTAGTGAAATTAATATTTTGACGAGGTGTGATGTGTGGAATTTTAGTGATGTGGTAGATGAATACAAGAATGTTACTTGCTAAAATTGGGGATTGCAAAAAAAAAGAAAAAAAGAAAAAAAAGGAGAGAATTGAAATAGAAAATATAAAAAAAGAATTACAATGAGAAATGGAATCCCCATCTACTTTATCTTGATATTGGTCAGGTTAGGCCGTGTACACACCCGATTTTCAAGCTAAGTCTGGGGGTGTGTCACACATGCAATTCTGAGGGGCTATATTGGTTTAGCTTGTTGTTTGCTCTCTTGGATTGCGTGTAGCCTCCATGTTTATCTTTGACTACCAAACCTTAGCCTAAGCCCCATGATTATCCTAAGTCCTACGGATTCACGCTTGACGAGCTCGTACTGTGGAGAGAGTGTGAACGGGGAAGCATATGGTCCCCGACATTGATGGATTTCTTTGGAGGTGATCCTAAGCCCCGGTATTTGGCAAAGCTCGCATGAGTGTCCTGCCTACTTTCTTCCTACATATGACCGAACGATTCTCCAGAATTCCAATTTTGAGTAGATACAATATTTATTTATGCCTGTCGAAAAGTATAAATTCTGTAGAATAATTAAAAAGTTTATCTATTCTATTTTCTATGCCCATGATATATTTGATCTCTCTCAATACTGTATTTGGAAATTACTAAGCCAGCTAACCATTTTCTTGTCCACAGAGTGATGATTTGCTCGGGACGAGCAAATGTTTAAGTCTAGGGGTGTGATGAGTCCAAGTTATATATATATATATATATATATATATATATATATATATATATATATATATATATATATATATATATATATATATATTTAGACTCATTTGGGCTAGTTTTCTCGTTGATGCACTACACTTTAGAGCCATAATTGTTCATATTTGTTATTATGTCCATTCCATGTTAAGTGCACTTTTGGCCCGTTTTCAGTGTGACTCTGTAGCTTTTATACTTTTATCCTACTTGGTCTTTTTTGTGTCTAGAGAATGTGGAATGCCCATTTCAGTGGATCTTCTATTTTTGCTGCAGGTACAAGGGCCGTGTGTGTGTTCTGGGATCGTTTGGGAATGTTTTCCACCTAAGGGCCACTGCGGTGTCTGTTCATCGAACCCCAAACGGTACAGGAATACTACACACGATTATTGGATCTATAGCGCACGACCACTGGCTTTGAGCCATTGATCATGCGCACTATTCTCCATTTTGCCAAGTTCTGTCTAGGGCAATCGCACGATCATTTTACATGTTGCGCACGACCTCTGGTCATGCTCCACTGCTCGTGCACATTTATTCTATGTTTCTGGAGTTCTGCTACTGCTAATCGCACGATCAGTGGATCCGGTGCGCATGACCTCTGGTCGTGAGCCACTGATCGTGCACTCTGTTTTTTTGCTGCAGTATTTAAACTCGTGCTCCGCAAATTAGGGCATCATCGCTTTCATGTTCCGCCCCGCTGCTACGCGCGAAGAGCCATTTCTCATCACCGCAGGTCCTCCACTCATCTCCACCCTCTGGGAAGCTTTCTCCAGCGATTTGAAGCCATCTTCAACCGTTCGGAGAGTTTCCAGCCACCAGCAGTGTGCAACAGAGATCTTTCGGTGCAACTCCTTTGGGCAAAAGGGAGAGAGGATTGAAGGAAAGGGAAGAAGACGGAGGAAGACAAGTGGATTGACAACCCATTTGCCTCCGTAAGCAACCACTGTCAGAATCGTGAAGTGGACTGATAACCCACCACTCCGGCCAAGAACCACCGCTAGGCTTTTCCCCTTTCGGTTTATTCTACCTCTTCTCCATAGTAGATTGTACTCTAAAGCTTGTAATGAACCTTAACTTGTTTTTATTTATCTATGAATGAAGTTTGCTTGGGTTAATTACATCCTCTTTTGTTAGCTGTGATGCACTCGCCTCCATTCACATCCACTCCACTCGCGCACTAGGAACACTCTAGCAAAGGCTAGTGTTGGTGGTTGAAGCGGTGATTGCGACCCTCACTATCTGCATGTGTGTTCATTCCATTCGCTTGCCCTCTGAAAGAATTGGTTTCAAGATCACCTAAACACCTAGAGGGGGGGGGGGGGTGAATAGGTGCAATTCCTTTTTACTCTAAGGCAGAATACTAATACAGATAATCAAATAGAATCAATCAGTTCTACAGCTACCACATCACAGAAATCACAGAATCACACACAATCACAGATGACACAGTTTTATAGTGGTTCCCCAAATGATTTGTACATCCACTTTCCCCCTTCGCCTATCTAGCAGTGTGCTAGATTTGGCCTAACTTCTTCCTTCCTTCTGAGATCAACAGATCTTACAGCTCAGAACCCAGTCAAGGTTCCTACAACTCAGAGTGAGTCCACACTCCTACAACTCAGGCAATTAAGCCCTACCTCAGCCTACACCCAGGCCTACACCTCAGAGAATCAAATCTCCTACCTCAGGCACACAGCCCTACCTCAGCCTTCCCAAGGCCTACAACTCATAGATGTAAATCTTCTACCTCAGGCACTCAGCCCTACCTCAGCCTTCCCAAGGCCTACAACTCAGAGATGTAAATCTCCTACCTCAGGCACTCAGCCCTACCTCAGACTTTATAACATAGGCTTACAACTCAGATCAATAATGATCTTACAGAATAAAAATATAAAATGTGTTTTATCTTCCACCCAAGTTGAGAGAGAATGAGTAGAAAGAATTCTTGATCAGTTCTTAAAGAATCTGATTACCCAAAAATCAACCTGACTTTGGCTTTCTTCAAAGCTTCTTGAATCTGAACACAATAAGGTTGAATTTCTTGAAGATGATCTTCAATCAGCTTCCTTCTTAAATCCAGAAATCAATCTGAATTCTTATTTGCAGATAGTTCAGGATCTGCTCTTAAGAGACTAGTTGATGATAGTCTCTTTCTTCACTTGAATTGTTGGAGCTCTCTCTCTACAAATTCTTCTAAAGAGCTTTTGAAATTCTTCACTTAGATCCACTTGAAATCTCTGATTGGATTTCCTTGTGTATGTTGGATCTTCTGTTGTAATTATGTTATATACTTCATCTTCTTTTTCCGTCTGTTGTTGTGTTCTTCTTTCAGTTAATAGAATCTGTCTTTATATAGACTTCATCCAAGGTTACCGGCTGATCCGGTTGCTAACCAACTTCTGGCAGATTTGACAGTTGCAGTAGACCTGTTGGTTATGGCAGCTGTCAAGTCTTTCAGTCACTTCTTGAAACTTTGTCTCTGTCAGCAAAATGTCAAGTTTGAACTTCATATGTGTCGACACAAGTAGACTAAGTGTCGACACAATCCTTGGTGATGTCGACACAGCTCTCATGGTGTCGACACTTCTTCTTGACATAACTTCTATAAGAATGTGTCGACACAAGTCCTGTGTGTCGACACAGTCACTTCTTGTCTTGACACAATTAACTTTGAAGAATTCTGATGTGTGTGTCGACACAAGTCCTGTGTGTCGACACAGTTGATGTCGACTGAACTTTCTGTGTGTCGACACAAGTCCTGTGTGTCGACACAATTGATGTCGACTGAACTTTCTATGTGTCGACACAAGTCCTGTGCGTCGACATAGTTGATGTCGACTGAACTATCTATGTGTCGACTGAACTTCCTATGTGTCGACACTGCTTCTCCAAGTATCGACACAATTGACTCCAGGTGTTGACACAGATTTTCTCAAGTGTCGACACAAGTCTTCACAAGTGTCGACACAGCTTCTTCTGGTGTCGACTCATGAACTTAGAAACTTTTCCTGCAAATTCTTAACCTGCACATGTAAACTCAAAACAACATCAAATACACCTTGATGTATATCACTGAGTTGGGTGAGGCTTCTCCAAATCTGGTACACATTTTCCAATGTACCCAACAATCTCCCCCTATTTGGAGAAGTCATAACCCATAATCAATGATATACACCATTTATAATAAACACACATTATGATGTATATAAACATTACATGACAGGGCAACATATAAACAAAACATGTATAATATGTCATTACAGAATAATGCAAACACAATGAGCATGAATCATTGTTTTGTTTAAACTAACAAAAGTTTGTCAACAATTAGTTTACATAGATTTTTTAACAACTAAAGATTACATTGTTGTAAAATCTAGTTTAATTTATTCTAAGGTTGGTCAGGCTCCTTGATGACTATGCCTTTTCCTGACTGAATCTTGGCTTGTACTGGAGCTTCAGTATCTTCAGCTGGCTTCTTGCCTTTGAGATCCTTCTTCTTGTGTTATTCAGCCCTTATCTTTTGCCTTTCAAAATAATGAAAAGGCTTGGGGAAGTACTTGCTAGGCTCCAGAGCATTTGCAGGTAACTTCCCAGCTTTTGCTTTCTTTCTATATTGAAGAATGGCTTCCTACCTAGCTTCATACTTGTTCCATTCTTGCTCAGTGTACCATTTACCCCTATCATGGGTCTTGTCCTTCATAGCTTTCCAGGCAGTCAATATAATATTCCTGGAAGTAGGACTCCATTGTTCAAAATCAGGCTTCAACTCTGCCTGTTCTCTAAATCTTTTCTTTGAAAGTAGAGCTTCTTGCTCTTTAGTCAAAGCTGGTTCTGACATTTCTACTTTCTCAATGATAACATTTTTAGTACCCTCTGGAAGGTTGTACATCTGATCAAACAGGTGTTAAATTTTCTCAAAGTTATAAGGGGGATATATGATTTGAGATACTTCTTGCTGACCCCCTTCAATTCCTGTAACTTGAATTCCTGACTCAGCTGTGTTGTCATCATCACATAGGAGTGGATAGCCCAGAATTTCTATAACAGCATTTGTTATCCATTTGGCATGCTCTGAGCTAGCATTGACTGTCACCCTCTCCCCCTTTATGACTTCTCTTTCAATATGATCTCTAAGATCATCCTTTTGGAACCTGATTTGAGTATCCAGAAAATTTATTCCCTCTATATAATAGGCTTTAAACCTTTGAAGCTGAGCAGATATAATCTTCTAAGAGTCTTGAAGTGCAGATTGGAAAGTGGCTAAATCCTCTTGAAGTTTCTTATCAAACTCAGATTTTTCTTTAGCCCTTATCTCAGGCAGGGCAGTAGCAGTATTCTTTAATTCTGTAACAATCACATTATGTAATTCAGTGAGATTGTCATTCATTCTTAGTTGATTTTCTAGGACATAGCCTTGCTTAACAACTATATCATCAACTTGAGTCTTTATTTCTTCTTGGTGTTTTGCTAGGAAAACCACAGCATTACCTCCTTTGTGAAAGCAGTCTATCATCTCCTTTTTATTCTGATTTATCTCAAATCTAATTGATTTTATATCTTGAGCCAAGGAGAATTGCAAATCTTTATGAGTCTCATCCATATATTTCTCCATGGCTATTCTTTGTTCATCTAATTTTACTTGCAAAGATACCAATAAGGAGCTATAATCTTATGCAGGAACTGGTTGTGGAGTAGTTTGCAATGCCCTTTTATAGCTTTGGCTTCTTCTTTTGAAAACCATCAGCTTTCTCTTCTTTGCTTGAATTTCTGCTTCATCATCAAAAGCTGAGGTACTTGCAATATCAACTCTTTCCTGAAGACTAGGAGGCAATTCCTTTTCAGTCCTAGGTTGCTCCCCCTCAATGTTAGTTTGCTCCCCTTCAGTCCTGGCTTTCTCCCCCTCAGTCCTGACTTGCTCTAAATCATGGAATAACTCTTCAAGAGTAAACTCTTGTTGAGTATGGACTGGAGGCACCACTAACTCTGGAGCGTCAGCAGCTGTAGATGTATCCTCTATGATAACATCCTGTGCTGAATTGTTGAGTTAAGTGGTGTAGTCAATATCAATCAAGGGCACAGTTAGTGTTTCACACTCATTATTGAAAATTATTTGATTAACTTCTTGGATTACCTCAAGAATAGTTTGAGTAGCCATTTCACTTTCTAAGTGTGTTGGCTCTTCCTCAAGATGAGGCTCCCCCTGCATCTGATCATCATGTCTAATGTCTTGAGCAGGTGATTTCTCGGTATTCTCTGGCCTCTCTTCATCACCCATGTCTTTTATTAGCACTCTATCCCATCTAAAGATGATCCTTAGATCCATTCTCCTCATGTGATTGATCTTGGATCCAGCAGCCTGATGCATCACTTCTGGAATTACTTCAGCCAAGTATAAGCTTAATATCCTTCCCAGATTAGGTTTCTTGATGCTTTCTCTTATCTTTTCATATATGACTGCAGACCAATTGGTGTTGATTTTGTAGATAATCCTGGTCATGAGGCTGAACATATAGGCTGAGACTCTATCATGTTCACCTGGTTTGCATAAGATTACTTTTCCAACTACTTCAGAAAGGAATTTTCCTTGAACATTCATTCCTTTTCTATTCATAGATGATCCAATTTTCATGGTGGGATCTAATCCACACCACTGGAGTGCTTCCCTGGTCTTGGATGAGGTAACTTCTTCGTCTTCTTGAGTTTTGGGCAGATGAAGAGTTTTTCTTATGCTCTTCATGGTGAGTTTGATTTTATTACCATGAACTGAAGACCTAATCTTTAGTCCAGTTGAATCCTGAGTTGCTGCTCCATAGAACTCAAGGATTTCCTTCTTCCATATCTTTGTAGGTTCTGATGTCAAATATTCCAATCCATTTTCTGCAATTAGGGCTATCAAAGCTTTAATTGCTGGTTCAGCTTCGTCAAAGGCATTCCGTACCAGTTCATAACCCTCGTTCACGTTTTCGTCAAGTTTCGGCGCCATTGGGATGGTGAGAAATCTTGAACGGAGAAGTGAGAGTTTATCGACACAAGAATCTGGTCTCAAAAATCTGGAGGGAGTGTCGACAGGGTTTGTTCTTGACCTATTTATATGTGTCTAAACATTGAAGGTCAAAAGGCGCGTCAAAATTTACCTAGTGTGTCGACACTGTGGAGATGGTGTCGACACAGACTGCTAATGTCTTGACAGAAGTGTTGACTACTATGTGTCAACACCAATTGATGATGTGTCGACACAGACATACTTATTAGTTCAACAGAAATTCTGTGTCGACTCTAATTCTAAGTGTTAACACAACTTCTGGATGTATTGACACAACTCCTCTGAAGTGTCGACACAAATTTTCTAGATGTGTCGACACAATTCCTCTGTGTCGACATAGACCTCTTTTTGTGTTGACACAAAATTACTTAGACAAATTTGTCAATCTATACTATGTTCAGCATACCTAATTCAATTTTAAAATTATTTAATTTAGTTTCATCCACAGACTTAGTGAACATGTCAGCAATTTGAAAACTTGTATTGACAAATTCTAAATATATATCCTCTTTTTCTACATGATCCCTAAGAAAATGATATCTTATTTCTATATGCTTTGTTCTACTATGAGAGACAGGATTATGAGCAATAGAAATAACACTTGTAGAATCACAGAATAAAGGGGTTTTACTTACCTGGATACCATAATCTTTAAGCTGATGTTGTATCCATAACAGCTTTGCACAGCAGCTCCCTGCAGCTACATACTCAGACTCAGCTGTGGAGATTGCCACACTAGTCTACTTCTTACAGCTCCATGATACTAATCTTCCTCCTAGAAATTGACAGGTGTCAGTTGTGCTTTTTTTATCTTCTTTGCATCCTGCAAAGTCTGCATCTGAATATCCAGTCAGTAGAAAATCTCTATTCTTAGGGTACCAAAGACCTAAATTACGTGTGCCCTTAAGATATCTCAAAATTCTCTTAACAACAGTATAATGAGATTCTTTTAGGCAGGATTGATACCTAGCACAGACACATGTAGCATACATGATGTCAGGTCTACTAGCAGTCAGATAAAGGAGTGAGCCAACTATCCCTCTATACAAAGACTCATCTACAGGTTTCCATTCATCATCTTTGCTTAGAGACATACTTGTCCCCATTGGAGTTCTCATGGTAGTGGATGACTCCATACCATACTTCTAAATTAACTCCTGGGTGAACTTAGACTGGGATATGGACATGCCATCATCAGTCTGTCTTACCTGGAGTCCCAAGAAGAACTTAAGTTCTCCCATACTGCTCATCTCAAACTTCCCTTGCATAAGTTTAGCAAACTTCCTACAAAGGTTGTTTTCAGTAGAACCAAATATTATATCATCAACATATATCTGGACTAGAATTATCTTCCCTTTGGATTCACTAAGGAATAGAGTTTTGTCTATTTTCTCCCTTGAGAATTTGTTCTCAATGAGGAAAGTAGACAAGGTTTCATACCAAGCCCTTGGGGCTTGTTTCAAACCATATAGGGTTTTACTAAGCCTATACACATAATTAGGATAAAGTGGATCAATAAAACCTGATGGTTGTTCTACATAGATTTCCTTCTTTAAGTCTCCATTCAGGAATGCTGACTTAACATCCATTTGGAACACTTTGAAACCCTGATAAGCTGCATAGGCTAGGAATAGCCTTATTGCTTCCAACCATGCCATAGGGGCAAATGTTTGATCAAAGTTTGTGCCCGCTTCCTGCCTGTATCCTTTGGCAACCAGCCTTGCCTTATTCTTAATTATGATCCCACTCTCATCTAGCTTGTTCCTGAAGATCCACTTATTCCCTATGATATTGTGGTCTTTTGGTTTAGGAACTAACTCCCAGACCTTGCATCTTCTGAATTGATTCAACTCTTCCTGCATAGCATCAATCCAGTGTGGGTCTTGTATGGCTTCTTCAAATCTTTTAGGTTCCTGTTGAGACAAGAAGCTTGAGCATAGTACAGTGTTCAAGCTCCTGCTTCTAGTTTGAACCCCTTATCTAGGATCACCAATAATCTGGTGTATAGGATGATCCTTTAAATTTCTAACTGTTGGAGGAAGTCTGTCTGCAGTTTGACTTTCTTCATTTTCTTCATTCTGCTGTACTTCATTGTCTTCTTCATCCAGAGAGACTTTTTCTCCCCCTGGACAGCAAGCATCTTTATCTTCATTCAGTCTAGCAGTTTGATCTTCTTTGATAGTCAGCATGTACATCTTCTCTTTTATACCTGTAGAGCTACATGAACTACTAGGCAACTCACTGTTAATAAGTCTTGATTCATCAAATATAACATGAACTGACTCTTCTACAACTTGAGTAGTCAAGTTATAGACTTTATATGCCTTACTATTTTTGTTGTACCCAACAAATATCCCATCTTGGGATTTGGCTGCAAACTTTGTCAGGTAAGACTTGCCATTGTTAAGCACATAGCACTTGCAACTAAAGATCCTAAAATAGGGTAAGTTTGGTTTTCTGCCTTTCATAACCTCATAGGGTGTCTTTTTGTGGCTCTTAGTGATGGAAGCCATATTGAGCACTTGACATGCAGTGTTTACTGCCTCAGCCCAGAAATATTCTGGGAGAGAAGTGTCACTCAATAGAGTTCTACCTGCCTCAATGAGAGTCATATTCTTTCTTTTAGCAATTCCATTTTGCTGAGTAGTTTTAGGTGAGGAGAATTCCTGATGAATCCCAAATTATTCACACAACTTTATCATATTTTCAGATTGAAATTCAGTTCCATGGTCACTTCTGATTTTGACCACAGAATTGTTCAGTTCATTCTGAATTTGCTTAACAAAGTTGCAGAAAATAGTTGGGGTTTCAGATTTCTGCCTCAGAAAGAAAACCCATGAAAATCTAGAATAGTCATCTACAACAACAAATGTGTAGACTTTCCTACCTAGGCTCTGAACTGGCATTGGATCAAATAAATCCATATGCAAGAGGAATAAACACCTCACAGAGTCATTGATTTCTAGGCTATGAAAGGAGGATCTGATCTGCTTGCCTTTCTGACAAGCTGAGCATATTCCATCCTTAATGCACTTAACTTGAGGACCATTCCTCACTAACTCTTTATCAAAGAGTTGACCAATAGTCTTGTAATTAAGATGAGCTAGCCTCTTGTGCCATTTGACACAATGAGAGGCTTTCTCATCAGCTACAAGACAAATAGGAGAATCTTTATTCTCATTCACAAAGTTTAGGCAATACACATTTCCTTTCCTATAACCAATCAACATGATCTTCTGATCACTTGACCTTTTAATATGACAATCATTCTTAATGAATGAAATGTCATATCCAAGATCACTCAGTTGACTTATGCTTATCAAGTTATGTTTCAAACCCTTCACATAAACCACTTGAGTGATTGTAATTGAGTTGTTAGAAATGTTACCAAAACCTTTGATGATTCCTTTTTCAAAACCACCAAAGATTACTTTAGGTCCATTCAATATGGGTGAGTAGTCCTTCAGCAATCTTCTTGTTCCAGTCATATATCTGGAACATCCACTATCCAAGTACCATAAAGGGGCATGGCCACTTGGACTTATCTGCAACAAATAATTACTTAACCTTAGAACCCAAATTGTTATTGGGTTCTTGGTTCAGGTTAGACTGAAATATAACATAATTTGTAGCAACCCTTCTTCCAGGTAAGCTGGCATTCATCCTGACAGTAGTGTTGTGCCAATAGTCAATGGTAAAGTGTCCCACCTTGCCACAATACCAGCACTCAAATCTATTATACCTCTGTCTAGGTACAGCTTTAACAGCTTTGCTGTCAGCTGTTCTTTGTTTGAGTGTTGGAGACCTTTTGTCATTCTGAAATTCAGACTTACCATGACCATGTATGATATCATGATCATATCTCTTGCTGGGTTGTTGCACTTTTCTGAGAGCAATAGGAGGATTGAAGACAAGTGGCTTAACTGGGGCTTTCTTTTTCCTTTTGGAATTAGCTGTCATAGTATTTCCCTTAAAACTCAATCCTGCCTTACCCTTTTGAGACACAAAGTCATCAATTAAGGGTAGGACAGATTTTGGCTTAGAGAAACTAGTCACTAAATCCTTTTCCTTCTGAAGTTCTGACTTCCAGACTTTTGATTTGATCACTCTTGAATGTGATTGTTCCCATCTGAATAACAGTTATGTTTTTCAGCTTGGCAATCTCATTCATCTTCTGATCCAGCAGCTTCTCTGAATTAGATGCAACCAACTTAAAAGCTGCAATTTCCTTAGCCTGAATTTTAGTCAGGTTTTTGCATCTCTTAAATGCCTGCATCAAATCACCATATTCATCTATAAGTTGATGAATATCTCCTTCAGATTCAGATCAATCCACATCTTTTGATGCAGATGCATCAGATTCTGAGCCAGTGTAATAATCAGAATCTTCAAATAAACTTTTTACCATACTGGGACCAGGCTGATCCTGGCAGTGATCTTCATCAGTCAGGGCCATCAGCCCTTTGCACTGATGATCTTCAGTTCCATTTATTGAGTATAGTAATTGCAAGAACTCAGACTCTTCTTCTATTGCAAACATACCAATATAGGCTTCAGCATCAGATTTAGAATCTGAAGATGATGGATCTGTCCAGCTTTTCTCTTTCTTTGCTACCAAGGATTTCTCCTTCTTCTTCTTATACTGAGACTTCTTCTTATCTGCAAATTCCTTTCTTTTGTCTGGACAATCAGCTACTACATGTCCTAGTCTGTTGTAGCAATAGCACACAATCTTTGAAGTTGTTGATTTGCTTGGTTTTGACCTACTCTTGTCCTTTTTAGATGACTTTCTTTTCTGATAATACTCATCCTTGGACTGAGAGGAGGATGACTTAGTTCTCCACTGCTTCTTCTTCAAAAATTTCTGAAACTGCCTTGTGAAGACAGCAAAGTCCTCATCAGAATGATTGTTGTCTGAGGTGTGACTATTAGAACTTTCAGAGATCACTTCTGCAGCTTTCTTAGAATGAGATGGAGACATCCTCCTATCCTTTCTTGTGGCTTCTGCCTTGAAGGCCACTGACTTTTCTCTATGGTCAACTTTTGTACTTTTATCTTCCTCCTTTCTGGCCATGAGTTGCATTTCATAATAAAGCAATTTGACAAATAGTGTTGGGGGAGAGATTTCTGCCAGTCTGGCCACTTCCTTGATGGCACAGATCTTGGTGTCCCAATCCTTAGTCAGAGACCTAAGGAATTTATCATTCAACTCATATGTATTAAAGATCCTTCCATATGACATAAGTTCAATCACAATTCTAAAGAACTTCTTATAACACTCAGTGATGCTGTCTGATTTGCTTTGTCTGAACCTCTCATATTCCTGATTAAGCATTGACTTTCTATCTTGTCTAACTTCTTCTGATCCCTCCATGTAGACTATCAATGTGTCCCACATCTCCTTGGAGGTTTTACAGTGAATCAGATTTTGAAATGTTGAGTCATCTATGACACTCACTATAATATTCTGAGCTCTCTTGTCCATAGTAGCCAAGACATTCTCTTCCTTAGTCATTTCTGAAAAGTCTTTTGGTGTCCTCTGATTAGCATCAAGAACTGAGACTTTCATTGGTATATAAGACCCTTCCTTAATAATTATAAATATTCTTGGATCAGATGCTTCCATAAACAATCTGACCCTTTCTTTCCATATTCCAAAGATTTCCTTCCTGCAGATGGGCAACTTCATGGAACCAAGTTCCTTATGATTTTCTCCTGAACCCATCTTTTCTAATTTTTTCTGCCTCACAAATCTTACTCAGACTGTTAATTCTATCTTTGAGTAACCTCCCTCTGATACCACTTGAAAGAATTGGTTTCAAGATCACCTAAACACCTAGAGGGGGGGGGGGTGAATAGGTGCAATTCCTTTTTGCTCTAAGGCAGAATATTAATACAGATAATCAAATAAAATCAATTAGTTCTACAGCTACCACATCACAGAAATCACAGAATCACACACAATCATAGATGGCACACAGTTTTATAGTGATTCCCCAAATGATGGGTACATCCACTTTCCCCCTTCGCTTATCTAGCAGTGTGCTAAATTCGGCCTAACTTCTTCCTTCCTTCTCAGATCAACAGATCTTACAGCTCAGAACCCAGTCAAGGTTCCTACAACTCAGAGTGAGTGCGCACTCCTACAACTCAGGCAATTAAGCCCTACCTCAGCCTACACCCAGGCCTACACCTCAGAGAATCAAATCTCCTACCTCAGGCACACAGCCCTACCTCAGCCTTCCCAAGGCCTACAACTCAGAGATGTAAATCTCCTACCTCAGGCACTCAGCCCTACCTCAGCCTTCCCAAGGCCTACAACTCAGAGATGTAAATCTCCTACCTCAGGCACTCTGCCCTACCTCAGCCTTTATAACATAGGCTTACAACTCAGATCAATAATGATCTTACAGAATAAAAATATAAAATATGTTTTATCTTCCACCCAAGTTGAGAGAGAATGAGTAAAAAGAATTCTTGATCAGTTCTTGAAGAATCTGATTACCCAGAAATCAACCTGACATTGGCTTTCTTCATAGCTTCTTAAATCTGAACACAATAAGGTTGAATTTCTTGAAGATGATCTTCAATCAGCTTCCTTCTTAAATCCAGAAATCAATTTGAATTCTTCTTTGCAGATAGTTCAGGATCTTCTCTTAAGAGACTATTTGATGATAGTCTCTTTCTTCACTTGAATTGTTGGAGCTCTCTCTCTACTAATTCTTCTGAAAAACTTTCGAAATTCTTCACTTAGATCCACTTGAAATCTCTGACTGGATTTCCTTGTGTACGTTGGATCTTCTATTGTAATTGTGTTATGTACTTCTTCTTCTTTTTTCGTCTGTTGTTGTGTTCTTCTTTCAGTTAATAGAATCTGTCTTTATATAGACTTCATCCAAGGTTACCGGCTGATCCGGTTGCTAACCAACTTCTGACAGATCTGACAGTTGTAGTAGAACTATTGGTTATGGCAGCTGTCAAGTCTTCTAGTCACTTCTTGAAACTTTGTCTCTGTCAGCAAAATGTCGAGTCTGAACTTCACATGTGTCGACACAAGTAGACTAAGTGTCGACACAATCCTTGGTGATGTCAACACAGCTCTCATGGTGTCGACACTGCTTCTTGATATAGCTTCTGTAAGAATGTGTCGATACAAGTCTTGTATGTCGACACAGTCACTTCTTATCTTGACATAATTAACTTTGAAGAATTCTGATGTGTGTGTCGACACGGTTGATGTCGACTGAACTTTCTGTGTGTCGACACAAGTCCTGTGTGTCGACATAGTTGATGTCGACTGAACTTTCTGTTTGTCGACTGAACTTCCTGTGTGTCGACACTGCTTCTCCAAGTGTCGACACAATTGACTCCAGGTGTCGACACAGCATTTCTCAAGTGTCGACACAAGTCTTCACAAGTGCCGACACAGCTTCTTCTTGTGTCAACTCATGGACTTAGAAACTTTTCCTGCAAATTCTTAACCTGCACATGTAAACTCAAAACAACATCAAATACACCTTGATGTATATCACTGAGTTGGGTGAGGCTTCTCCAAATCTGGTACACATTTTCCAATGTACCCAACACTCTCTGTCCATTCGCCTCACGAAGCACGACATAGCATCCTGCACTAGTTCCATCCACCAAGCGAAGCGGTGCTTACGACCTACATTAGTTCTTTTTTGTTTTGTTAGAATTAGGAACTCAAAACTAACCCCCTTTGTTGTTTCATTCAACTCTTAGTAATGATCTTTCTGCAACGCTATCACGTACCCAACCTGCATTCCCTCGAGATCGACATTCAGGAAAGCTATTCCCAAATTTATTACATGACAGCGACCAGTGCACTTGCCGACGCATCAGTCACGAACCTTGTCATCAGATCCTCGAAGTAGTAGATGGAACCTTTAGGCAACTTGTGGAACCAATCTCTCGCATTCTCCTTGAAGGTAATGGAGAAGAATCTGCACTTGAAGGCATCTGTCATGATGCAGATGGACACCATATACTCGAACCATTGGAGATGCCTGACCGGGTCATCTCTGCCAGAGTAGTAGCTCAGGACGGGCTCTCTAAAGCCTTCAGGAACTGAGGCTGCTAGGATCTCGTCATAAAAGGGGCTCATCCCTCCCTGGTGGTGTCGAGTTACATCCTCGAGAGTATCCTCGTCATACTCGCTACCATAGTGAGTATCACAGTACCTCGCCTGCTGTTCCACATCTTGTAACCTGATCCCTTGGCTACTCATAGTATGGTGTCACGACTGCATTGGTCGCTCTTCTCCTTCCCTAGTCGCATAGATGACAATTCTTCCTCTGATAGTGTCACACGACGAGGCAAGATCACCGTGACATCGGGGCGAGGAGGCATCACACAGTTGACTGATGCTGATTAAGTTGTGCTTCAGTCCTTCCACATAGGCTACCTTCTTGAATGTGACTGTGCCAATCTGGACTGCACCATATCCTTTTGTTAGTCCAAAGTTTGAATCACCAAATATTACTTTGGGTCCAAGCTTGGCTTTGAAGGATGTGAAATTGTCCTTGTTTCCTGTCATGTGCTTTGAGCACCCACTATCCAGATACCATTGCTGGTTTGATGTTGGATAGGTCTTCACCTACACATAAAACAATTTACTTGTTTTTGACCCATTTTACCTTGGGCCTAGGTTGATAACCTTTGAATTCAGAAATAAAAGACATCCCTGGTTGACTCTTATAGCCTTCAGGATGATATCTCCTTGGAGGTATTATCCATTCAGTATAAGGGTTAAATCTTTGGGATGAAGGACCACTAGGTTTGAAATTTGATTTACCTTTGAAAAAATTTTCAAAACTCTGATCTCTGCTCGATGATCGCTGAGCTGAGATCGATGATCTTGGGTCAGATCGTCGAGCTCCGTTCGAAGATCGATTATGCCAGAGTTCAGGGTTCAGAGATCGTCGACCTGAGTTCGACGATTTAGCCTGAGATCGTTGATCTTCATTCGACGATCGTCTAGCTCCGTTTGACGATTTTTGTTGAACTCTTGTTTTCTTAGGTAAGTCAGAATTCTTCCTAGCTACCTCTACAACTCCCTTACCTTTATCAAAGATAAACTTGATTGGGGTTGTTAATACTATAGGTTGGCTAGATGAGGCACCCAAACCCAGTGTACTATTGAATCTTGAGTTCACTGTGCTTGTGATGACCATTAGCTTGATACTTCTCCCATTGAGGGATTCTTCAAACTTTTTGGCCTCTGATAGTTCACTTTTCAGTGAGGCTATTTTCTCCCTACAGCATTCCAACTCCTCGGAGAGTTTGAGGTTTTCTGATTTTAAAGTACTGTGTTCAGATAACTGATTTCTGAGAGAAATGATTTCCTTCTCAGATTTTAATAAATCTAAACATAGTGCTTTAGACTCACACTTGAAGTCCTCAGAATTGAAATTAAAAGAACTTATTATCTGGTCCTCTTCAGATTGAGTCTCTGACTCTGACTCTTCTGCATCAGAATTTTGTTGTGAGGCATTGATAACCATCATGCAAAATTCTTTTTCATCAGCATCATCTTCATCATCACTAGAGCTGGATGAAGCTTCAGATTCTTCTTCTGTCTCACTCCAAGTTTCAGCAACAAATCCCTTCCTTGTATGCTTGTTCTTGCTGGAGGAGGGTTTGTCATTGTTATTCTTCTTGAAGTCCTTGTCTTTTCTTCTTTCTTTCCTGTCCTTTTTGTCCTTGTTTTTATTTTCTGGTCAGTCAGGCACAATGTGGCCTGGTTTCCTGCATCCAAAACAAATAATCTCTTTGTTATTTGATTTATCATACCTTGGCTTGTCATGCCCTCTGGAAGACTTTTTCCTGAAATCTTTCCTGACTATTTTGTAAAATCGTTTGGCCAGTAGGCTTAGCAGCTCTTCATTTCCTGTGACCTTGTCTTCAGGCTGATCTTCAATGGCTTTGAAAGCTACTGATTTTTCCTTTCTGATAGCTGGTGAGGCAGCATTCTGCTCTTCTTCTCTATTCTTGATGAGCAGCTCATAAGACTTGAGCTTGCCCAAGAGAGCTTCAGTTGTGATCTCATTTAGGCTTCTGGCATCCTTGATTGGCCAGATCCTTGAGTCCCAAGTGCTTGGGAAGCACATTAGGATTTTATCATTGAGCTCAGTCAATGAGATCTCTTTGTCCAATGTTTTCAGTTCATTGACTATAAGGCTGAGTCTATTATACATATCTGCTACTAACTCAGCTTCTCCTTTCTTGAAGTTCTCATACTGGGTTATGAGATGAGATCTCCTATCTTTTCTCTCATCAGCAGATCCTGAGACTATCTCAGATAACTTGTTCCAGATGTCCTTTGCTGAGTTGCAGTCAGCTACTTTTTGGAATATTTCATCAAACATAGTCTGGGCTAGAATGTTCATAGCCTTAGCATATACAACTTTCCATTTCTTGATTTTTGCATTTGTTCCTGAAGGAGGTGGAACAGCACTTGTACTTGTATTTTCTGGAGGTCTTGGACACACTGTCAAAACAGAATTGAAAATGTCTTCATCAATAGAGTTCATGTACAATCTAATCCTTGCCTTCCAAAGTGCAAACTTAGATAGGTTGCACACTGGAGGTCTGGTGCTAGTATAATCTTTGTTTTGGGCCATGTTCTGTGAAGAAATAATTCTAATAATAAACTTAAAACAAGCAGATCTAACTAGAGGGATCTTTGGGTTTTGGTGTTATCCTGTGCAACCACTAAGGTGTGGTATTTAAACCAACCTAGAAGATGTGGTATTTTAACCAACCTGGCTCTGATACCAATTGAAAGTGCAGGTTAGATCTGATATACTCTAGGGGCTGAATAGAGTATGGTGCTTGCTAGAAACTTTTTACAACTCTTGTTGTATTCCTAAGTGAACAGGGAAGCAAATAAGATAAAGCAAACACAGCAACTAACTAAACACAGAGCAATCACAGACCACAGCCAGAAAACAAAAGAAAATAATCAACCAGATGACACAAGGAGCTATAGTGGTTCCCCAACCAATCTGGGTACATCCACTCTTCTACCACCCTAGGTAGGAATCCACTGCAGGATAAGTTGATCAGGTGTCCTGAGCACCAATGGGTTTTGATCAGGTCCCCAAAAACCAAACCCTCAAGTATTTTGGAAGGAGACATGCAACCAGAATAATTTTGAATGGATTTAAAATCCTGTACAGGAATTGGAGAGAGGGTGATAGTGTCTTCTATGTCAACAGTCAGAGAGAAGACTTGTGGATTGATTGTAGCAACTCTTGCTCCCCCTGTGGTCTTGAATTGGTCAGGAATGATGGAGCACTGCTTCAGGGTGATAGACCTTCAATGACCTAGAATGCCTGGACTAGAACTGCTTCAGGAACTTCTTTGACAGATTGATTGTTGTCCTTTGAAGTTATCCTGTGAATAGAGAGAAGAATACTCTTGATTGAATTTAGTTGTTCTACTTCTTCTTCTTGAGAGAGTTCTCTGGTCAAGGCTGATTGCAGTCAAAAACTTTAGATTTTCGAAAATGTTTGTTCTTCTGCAACTTCAGAGTATTTTCTGTACTGTAATTCTTGAACTCTATCACTGCTTCATACTGTTCTTTTGTTGTGTGTTTGTGTATATCTGACTGAGGAATATTCAAACTTTTGAATGTCGAGCAATAATTACAGTCGGCCTTGGAAAGAATCAACAATCAATGACTTTCCTAACTGTCTCATGGAAAACGGCATGTAATCGTCCATAGTCAATGCGCGTTCTAACGGTAAAATTCCGAGAAGATCTGACATTAAATGTTCAGGAATCAGCGCCAAGAAACGGGATGGGAAACTTGAAGAAAACCTAATCTGGATTCGTCGAACGAAGAACACAATTCGTCGAACTGCACTTGTGTTCGTCGAGCTGAGCTTGAGTTCGTCGAGCTGAGCTTGAAAGAGTTCGTCGAGCTGAGCTTGAGTTCATCGAGCTGAGCTTGAGAGAGTTCGTCGACCAGACAATCTTCATTCATTTAACAGACATTCTTCATTCGTCGAGTTGAGAATCAAATTCGTCAAGCAGAGAATAGTTCTGGACTTCGACAAAATATCCCGCATCTGCTGAAATGCTGTGTCGACATAAGTTGGTGTTGACAGATTGATCTTGGTGTCGACACAAATCCTCTGGTGTCGACATAAGCTGGTGTCGACTGAAATCCTGGTGTCGACACAAACCCTAAGTGTCGACACAAAATCTCTGAGTCCAGAAATCGTCGAGTAGAGATTATCATTCGTCGACCTGAGAAGCTGACTTCGTCGACCTGAGAAGCTGTGAACTTGAGGTCCAAGTTCGTCGAGCTCAGAATATAATTCGTCGACCGAAGCTTGAAACTGTACTTAGAAAAATTTGAAGTTCTCATGACTTTGGCTTGATGTAGAGCCTGAGTTTTCGTCGAACAGAGAACCCAGATCGTCTAGCTCAGCACTAAGAAATGTCTCAAGATCGTCGAGCGCAGAACTACTTTCGTCGAGCGGAGTTCGACGAACGTCGAACTCACTTTACTTAGTCTTGAAACTTATGAGTCTGGAGTCTCTGAGGGTCTTGTTGAAAGCTGGTCCACCTGGAGTTGAGCCTAAGGACTTAACCTAGACTCTAGGACACAAATTGACCCTGGCTATACATGATGGGTCACATCCTAAGTCAGTGAACCAAGCCCAAATCAACTAGGGATCCAACAGAGGCTGCTAAGATCTCGTCATAGAAGGGGCTTATCCCTCCCTGGTGGTGGCGAGTTACATCCTCGAGAGTATCCTCGTCATACTCATTACCATAGCGAGTATCACAGTTTCTCGCCGGCTGTTCCACATCTTGGAACCTGATCCCTTGGCTACTCATAGGATGGTGTCATGACTGCATTGGTTTCTCTTCTCCTTCCCTAGTCGCATAGATGACAATTCTTCCTCTGACAGTGTCACACGACGAGACAAGATCACCGTGACATTGGGGTAAGGAGGGAACCCTGTTAGGATGCTCCTCTTTATCCTCCTCGCGAACTCTTTAAATGCTACCAATGTCACAAAGTCTCCTCCTCATGCAGAGTTACTGACTCCTGCCGAGTTGTCGACTATTGATACGCCAAAAATAGATTTATGTATTATACGCAAGTGCGCATGCCAGATCAAGTAATATAAAGTGATTTAAGATCATTCTCACGAAGAAGTGACTAATCTAGTGTTTTCAAGTACTAGCTCTATCTTTTCTTTAAATTCAAGCGGACTAATCGTTGCAGGATGGTTTTATCATGATGGTGAAATAGCCTTATATGTTGATTTCCTTTGTCTATTATGATGTATTTTTTGAGTGATCATTCATGAAATGCTTAAATCACTATCCTGCAATGATTTGAATTTGGACATCATCATCTCTCGATCTCAGAAATCTGTTTACCATAATTCCCCTAGTTATCTCTAACTTAGGTAGAAAAAGAATAACATGAAACACACAAACTAATGTTGCTAAGAAAAGATGAAATCTCTCTCTCTCTATGCTATATTGATATTTATGTTACACTTATATCACTACTCTCTCGAATCTTGCAGCGCAGTATATATATGGAATTTGGCTAAAGATTAACGTAACACCTCTCTCGAATCTCGCCACACAATTTAGAAGAAGAATACTTATCCAAAGATTGCACAAAATAAAACATCAAACCAAGAAAGATAGTTCTTCAAACAATCATAAAAGAGAAATTAAAATCACATCATCACAATAAATCTAAGTTCTCTCAACATATAAGACCAAAGAATTTAGTTCATGATGGAGGGATGAAACAACACAACGAGAAAGATCTTACTAGGCATGATTATATAAGTTTAAACGTTGTAGGAATTTGTGTTCAGATCTCGCTTTAAAGCCTTCTTCCTTCTTGTCGGCATCTTCAAACCCTAGCCTCTTTCTCCTTCTCCAAGATGATGGCTCTTAGATCTCTCCCTCTCTAATGAATTTCCCCTCTCCCTTTTAGGTATGGGATTCTCCTCTTAAAAATCTGCAACCATCTCCAAATAAACGTCTCCTTCCAATTTTGTTTTTGGCACAAAATTCGAATTTTGAATTTAAAATCCGTCCAGACGTTGTTGCAACAATGTTTTCAAGTTGTTGCAACAACCCGCGCAGGCCAAAATATAAGTCAAGCTTTACAACTCCGGATTGATTTCTTCAGCATTTTTAGTATGAAAACATAAGAAAATAGCCAAGTTAGACACAAATAAAATAGATATGAATTTACTTATATTTTTACCTATTTAATTTATTTTTTTCTCAAAAAGATGAATATTAAATCAGACTAAATCATTGGATAACTTCTTTTTGGGAAGTTATCAACTATCTCATCATGCTCGCCTCCATTCATCATATTGTTTCCTCCTCGATTGTGATCCGTGCTCACCGCACCAAAGTGTTGAAGCTGGGAAATTTCTTGCTCCACAAATCAGATCAAGGCAGTCTGAGGTTACCGGTTCAGCGGTCGGACTCGACGACTAACGGGCTAGGATGCAAAAATAGTCGGACAACAAAAAGGACCCCAGGTACTGCGTCAGGGAGGTCCTACTACGTACCCGTATGCTTAGAAAAAGCTTCCCCTCCACACCAAAAAATGGTCGAGCGGGGTACATGGTAGACTGGCTGACAACTAAGTCACGACAACTAAGATGGATAGTCGCAAGCTCACCACCTGTCTCTCTGAATAAGGGATCCAAAGGCTCAACTCAGAGTCTTAGAAGTGAGGTGCTTGATATCTTTTGCGAGATTCTGAATTATGTCTCCTCGTGCCCATGGGTCCTATTTATTGGCCAATCTAAGGAGGGTCTTATTTATAGCCCCACCCCCGGCGACTAGGTGACTTCTTGGGGGAGCTCGCTCGGTTAGGAGAGTAATCGGCCTAGTCGCCTACCTGGCGAGTATGTAAGGAGAGCTCGCCATACTCGTCTAGGTCTTATGTCATTTTGCACGTTGACTCTAACTTCTATCTTGACTTGCTGACTTTGACTCTTGCTGACCTGGCTCTGGATGGGTATACCCTCGACGAATATGGGTTGTACAGTAATCATTTACTCTCAACTCCTCTTGAGTTTTGTATGGATTGTAGACTCCATTTCCTAGTTTTCAAAACCCTAAGTTATCCAAATATTTTAATTTCTACTAATCTTACTCCTTTTGAGTTTTAGAGGAGTTGAGTTAAGGGCATCAACAACATATTATTAAAAATAGCTATTTTTGAATGTATTATTATGGAGGAAATTGTTTCAAGTCCATAAATACCTTTATGACATAACATTAGAGCACGATCCAACATATCAATAATGATAGTATGTTATTATTGTTGCGACCAACTCAACCATCTTTGTTGGAACCGAGATTTGGCTCCACCTAGAGTTCGGACCTAGGGTGTAGCTCACACATACTTCTCCTAAGCCGTCTCTTGGTGAGAGACTTGAATTTGGGGAATGACCCTTGGCTCTAGCGTGGAGGTCCCACCTCAAACACGAAAGACCTTTGAGATGTCCCCCTCCTTAGCCAATGCTGAGCTAGGTGCCTTGGAGGATGAAGAAAGAGGATGAGGAGTGGTGAAAAACATATGCTTCTCCAAGGCACCCAAAGGGTCTATTTATAGGTTTTTGGGGATGACCTGTCAATAGTGCAATCTCACTGCTCTGAAATTACTGAATACCCCAGGGCTGGTCTGCCAACAACCAAAACTCCGTTGTTCTGAACAGCTATTCGCAGCCCACCAGGGGCAAAATAGCAGACCCTCAAGCCGGGCGAGCTGCTCAAGCTGGGCGAGCTGCTCAAACCGGTTGAGCCCTCAAGCCAGGTGAGCTGCTCAAGCCGGGCGAGTTGCTCAAGCCGGGCGAGGTGCTCAAGCCGGGCGAGCTGCTTAAGCCAGGCAAGGGGATCAAGCCGGGGGAGCTGCTCAAGCCGGTCGAGCACTAGGGCTGGGGCGGGTGCCGACCTCGCGCCGCACCTGCCCCCTAAAACAAGGCCGGGGCGAGAGCAGGCCTCCCGCCGCACTTGCCCCTGAAGAGGGGCCGGGGTGGGTGCCAGCCTCCCGCCGCACCCGCCCCCTAGAACCTGGCCGGGGGGAGTGCCGGCCTCTCGCCGCACTCGCCCCCTGAAGAGGGCTCGGGGCGGGTGCCGACCTCCAGCAGCACCCGCCCCCTAGAACAAGGTCGGGGAGAGTGTCGGCCTCCCGCCGCACTTACCCCCTAAAACAAGGTCGGGGCGAGTGTAGGACTCCCACTGCACTCGCCCCCTGAAGAGGGGTCAGGGCGGGTACCGGCCTCCCGCCACACCCGCCCCCTCGAACAAGGCTGGGGCAAGTGTCAGCCTTCCGCCGCACCCGCCCCCTAGAACGAGGTTGGGGAGAGTGTCGGCCTCCCGCCACACTTGCCCCTTAGAACAAGGCTGGGGCGGGTGCCAGCCTCCCGCCGCACCCTCCCCCTAAAATAAGGTCGGGGCGAGTGCCTGCCTCCCGCTGCACTCGACAACTAGAACAAGGTCAGGGCGAGTGCCGACCTCCCGCTGCACTCACCCCTGAAGAGTGGTCGTGGCTGGTGTTGGCCTCCCTCCGCACCCGCCCCCTGAAGAGTACTACAAGCACTAATAAGGTAGACAAGTTTTTCCTCCCCATACTAGTATATCAAGCTGATCAACAATAAATTGGCCCACAGGAGTGCAAAAACCCCCCAAAAGCTTAAAAATGTGTAGCAAGTCATACGCCTTCTTTGGGGACCCCGCTCCGCGAATATGGGGTTGTAGACAATTCTCGCTCTTTTCTAGCGAGTTCCACGATCAGAAAGAAACATCCAACCCAATGTATTCGCTGAGTGTAGCACTCTTGGAGCCGAAAATACATAGCCTCTCCGAGGGGTCAACCTGTCATGCCAACTAACGGGAGCCTGGGTGGAGATATCCTCTCCGGGGGTGGAACTTACTCTCCACTGAGGCACATTCGACCCATCCAGCTAGTGAGAGCATGGGTGAGGAGACCCTCTCGGGGTTGGAACTTACTCTCCACCGAGACACATTCGACCCACCCCGCTAGTGAGAGCCTGGGTGAGGAGATCCTCTCGGGGGTGTAACCTTCTCTCCACCACGGCACATTCAACTCATCCAGCTAGTGAGAGCGTGAGTGAGGAGATCCTCTTGGGGTTGGAACCTACTCTCCACCGAGGCACATTCGACCCATCCAGCTAGTGTGAGCCTGAGTGAGGAGATCCTCTCGGGGGTTGGCACCTTCTCTCCACTAAGGCACATTTGACCCATCCATCTAGTGAGAGCCAGGGTGAGGAGATCCTCTCGGGGTTGGCAACTTCTCTCCACTTAGGCACATTCGATCCACCCAACTAGTGAGAGCCTGGGTGAGGAGATCCTCTTGGGGTTGGCACCTTTTCTCCACCGAGGCACATTTGAACCACCCAACTAGTGAGAGTCTGGGTGAGGAGATCCTCTCAGGGTTGGCACATTCTCTCCATCGAGTCACATTCGACTTATCCAGCTAGTAGGAGCATGGATGAGGAGATCCTCTCGGGGTTGGAACCTTCTCTCCGCCGAGGCACATTCGACCCATCTAGCTAGTGGGAGCCTGGGTGAGAAGATCCTCTCGGGGTTGGAACTTACTCTCCGTCGAGGCACACTCGACCCATCCAGCTAGTGAGAGCCTGGATGAGGAAATTCTCTTCGGGTTGGAACCTTCTCTCCGCCGAGGCACATTCGACTCATGCAGCTGGTGGGAGCCTGAGTGAGGATATCCTCTCGGGGGTTGGTTACTTCTCGCCATTGAGGCACATTCGACTCATCCAGCTAGTGGGAGCTTGGCTGAAAAGATCCTCTCGGTACAAGAGCTTACTACTGTGGCACATTCAACCCATCCAACTAGTGGGAGCCTGGATGAGGAGATCTTCTCGGGGTTGAAACCTTCTCTCCACCAAGGAACATTTGACTCATCCAGCTAGTGGGAGCCTGGGTGGCGAAATCTTCTCGGGGGTTGGTTCCTTCTAGCCACCGAGACACATTCAACTCATCCAGCTAGTGGGAGTCTAGGTGAGGAGATCCTCTCGGGACAAGAGCTTACTACCGAGGCACAATCGACCCATCCAGCTAGTGGGAGCCTGGATGAGGGATCCTCTCGGGGTTGGAACCTTCTCTCCACCGAGACACATTCGGCTTATCCAGCTAGTGGGATCCTGAGTGAGGAGATCCTCTCGGGGGTTGGTTCTTTCTCGTCACCAAGGCACATTTGAATCATCCAGCTAGTGGGAGCCTGGGTGAGGAGATCCTCTCTGGACAAGAGCTTACTACTGAGGCACATTCGACCCATCCAGCTAGTGGGAACCTGGATGAGGAGATTCTCTCAGGGTTGGAACCTTCTCTCCACCGAGGCACATTCGACTCATCTTGCTAGTGGGAGTCTGGGTGAGGAGATCCTCTTGGGGGTTGGTTCCCTCTCACCACCGAGGCAAAGTTGACTCATCCAGATAGTGGGAGAATGGGTGAGGAGATCCTCTTGGGTGTGGGAACCTTCTCTCCACCGAGGCACATTCGACCCATTCAACTAGTGAGAGCCTGGGTGAGGAGATTTTCTCGGGGTTGGAACCTACTCTCCACCAAGGCACATTCAACCGATCTAGCTAGTGAGAGCCTGGGTGAGGAGATCCTCTCGGGGGTTGGCACCTTCGCTCCACCGAGGCACATTCGACCCATCCAACTAGTGAGAACCTAGGTGAGGAGATCCTCTCGGGTTTGGCACCTTCTCTCCACCGAGGCACATTCGACCCACCCAACTAGTGAGAGCCTGGGTGAGGAGATCCTCTCGGGGTTGGCACCTTCTCTCCACCGAGACACATTTTACCCACCCAACTAATGAGAGCCTGGGTGAGAAGATCCTCTCAGGGTTGGCACCTTCTCTCCACCGAGGCACATTTGACTCATCCAGCTAGTGGGAGCCTGGATGAGGAGATCCTCTCGAGGTTGGAACCTTCTCTCCACCGAGGCACATTTGACCTATCCAGCTAGTGAGAGCCTGGGTGAGAAGATCCTCTCGAGGTTGGAACTTACTCTCCGTCGAGGCACATTCGACCTATTTAGCTAGTGAGAGCCTGGATGAGGAGATTCTCTCGGGGTTGGAACCTTCTCTCCGCCGAGGCACATTTGACTCATCCAGCTGGTGGGAGCCTGGGTGAGGAGATCCTCTCGGGGGTTGGTTCCTTCTTGCCACCGAGGCACATTCGACTCATCCAACTAGTGGGAGCATGGCTGAGGAGATCCTCTCGGGACAAAAGCTTACTACTGAGGCACATTCAACCCATCCAGCTAGTGGGAGCCTGGATGAGGAGATCCTCTCGGGGTTCGAACCTTCTCTCCACCGAGGCACATTTGACTCATCCAGCTTTTAACGCACCCACTCGTACCGGACTCCGTGGGAACACCACCGATTAGAGGTTATTAACATGTTGGCTGACCGGTCCTAGTCCACCAGCGCGCAGACCGGCGACATTCCGCCATGACCACTCAGAGTTGAGAACCTCACGACAAACTTGAGCATTAATAAATCGATCCACCATTATGGTGCAGCAAGTAGGGTCTGCCTCACTTCCTCCCACACCTTGCCATATCGACCTCCCGTAACCAGGGCAGGTCAGCCTTTCTCGTTGCCCAAACTGTCAGTAGCATAGTACCAGACGCGGGTCGGCCAGACTGGGGCGTTAGGCGGGGTCTACTTTCGCTGAGGAAGCACGAAAGACGAATCGGTTTTATAAGGGATTGCACGACAAGTTGCGGTTGTCACTCCCGAGTTCGGTGAGCCAAGGCTTCCAAGCGTTGGTAGATACAGCCCGGGCGTTGGAAAAAGATTTGAAGCGGGTACAAGAGAAGAAGAAACTGGCAGTGGAAAAGACAGAGTTTAAAGTGCCACAATCAGAACAGTTGGAGTTTAAGAGACGAGAGAAGAAAAAGTTCAGGACTGAATCAACTCCGTCTACTATTTTGTCTGGGGCAACCTATGGGCAAGGACGAAGTGAAATACGCACATGTTTTAAGTGCGGAAAGCCGTGACATATCGCCCGTGATTGTTGGAGTGGCCCTTCCATAAGTGAGAAAAAGACATGTGAGTCTTATGAAGACAAGGGTAAAGCAGTGGCCGAATCATCTACATCCCGGACGCAACCTCGATTGCATAATTTGGAATTACAAGAGCCGCAAAGCTTACTTGGTGAAATTCAGCCTCGAGTGTTTAATTTGGCTCTTACGCGAGAAATGCAAACTCGAGACGCTGAGCGGAAATAAGAGTAATGACTTGTATCACTTTCGTGATGTGAATAATGTGGTATATAAGGCCATGATGTATGTGTCTATAATGTTGTATGTTGGTTTTGTTTGTGCGATGCCTTGGGTGAGACAAGTCGCGACCTCTGAGCTCAAACCCGTCTCGTCTCTTTGAGTGCTCGGTTGCAGTGGGTGCAATATTATGTGAGTATGTGGCTGCTTGGGGTGAGCCAAATTTTGAGGACGAAATTCTTGGAAGGAGGGGAGGGTTATCTTTCCTCCTTTCATTCCCTTGGCCTTTCTCTCTCTTGGAATAAGAAGAAGAAGAAGAAGAAAATGAGGAGATAATCCTCATTTCTCGGCCAGATAACAGCAAGGAGAAATCTGAGCCATCAGATCCCATAGGAAGAAAAGGAAATGGCCAGAAAATTACCTGAAAACAGCTCTCTCGGGTCTGACACGCCCTGTGACATGCTCGTGTCACAGGCCATGTCCCCTAAGGGGTGCATGAATCGCCTCATTCTGACTTATCCACGACAAGGTGACACGCCCATGTCACGCCTGTGTCAGCCTCGTCAAGCCCGTGACACGGGGAAACTACCCCACTCGAGACCTACTCGAGAGGACTTACTCGAGAGAAAACCAAGGACTCGAGTACCCAGAAAGGACACGCCTGTGTCACAGGGTGATACGCCTGTGTCACCCCCCCCCCCCCCTTTACTCGAGTACTTTTCCACCTACTCGAGTACATTTCGACCTACACGAGAGCTACTCGAGTATGAGCAGGACACACCCTGTGACACGCCCATGTCACAGGCCGTGTACCCTCTACCTGACGATCGTCTAGCGTAGTTGGTCGACCTAGAGAGAGTCGTCGACCAGGGGAGGACACGCCCTGGGTCACACCCCCGACACGCCCGTGTCACAGGGCGTGTACCTCCCGAAGAATTCGTCGACCGAAATTCATCGAACACGCGCTCGACCACTCAACCCAAGCAGGACGCGCCCTGGGACACGCTCGTGTCCCAGGCCGTGTCACCAAATATTTTCCCATTTCTCGAATTTGGGCTGTTACACAAGCTAGTGAGAGCCTGGGTGGCGAGATCCTCTCTGGGATTGGTTCCTTCTCGCCACCGAGGCACATTCGTCTCATCTAGCTAGTGGGAGCCTGGGTGAGGAGATCCTCTCGGGACGAGAGCTTACTACCGAGGCACATTCGACCCATCTAGCTAGTGGGAGCCTGGATGAGGAGATTCTCTCGGGGTTGGAACCTTCTCTACACTGAGGCACATTCGACTCATCCAGCTAGTGGGAGCCTGGTTGAGGAGATCCTCTCGGTGGTTGGTTCCTTCTCGCCACCGAGGCACATTCGACTCATCCAGCTAGTGGCCGCCTAGGTGAGGAGATCCTCTCGGGATAAGAGCTTACTACCGAGGCACATTCGACCCATCCAGCTAATGAGAACCTGGATGAGGAGATCATCTCGGGGTTGGAACCTTCTCTCCACAGTGGCACATTTGACTCATCCAGCTAGTGGAATCCTGGGTGAGGCGATCCTCTCGGCGATTGGTTCCCTCTCGCCACCAACGCACATTCGACTCATCCAGCTAGTGAGAGCCTGGATGAGGAGATCCTCTCAGGGGTTGGAACTAGACATGTCATTTGAACCACACTAAATTCAACATCCTCAAACGGGGAAAATTTTAAGACACATGACCTCCTAACTCAGCTGGTCAGGAGTATAGCTCATTACAAAAACATAAAGGGAAAAAGACCTTATCGAAGCAAGGTTTCTTCAGGCTGCTTGGGTATGATGGTCGTCATTCGTCTCCTTCTCCTCTGATACCTCTATCCTTCCCAAGCTCTCCATGATCTTCTCCATCTCCTCTGCCCTGGCTAGCCAAGAGATGGTGTTGACGGCCGTGACGTAGCACTGCCTTGCCATCCTGGGGTCTCCTCTGACCCTGACTTGGATCCCTCCAGTGTTAAACTTAAGGCACTGGTGGAAGGACGATGACACACAATGGAAAGCGCTGATGAGGGGTCTTTCATAGATGGCATTGTAACTGCTCTGAGCGTCAAGAATGATGAACCGACAGTTCCTTGAGGTACCCCCCCCCCCCCCACAAATTCACCTGGAGTCTGACTCCACCTTCTACCTCCTTCCTTTCCCCTGAAAATCCGAACAGGGGTCCGTCCGAGGCTAACACCCTCCTTGGTTCCACCTTCATCCCGTCAAACGCCTTCTTGAAAATGACGTTGATGGAGCTCCCGTTGTCAACCAAGATCCGGGAGACGGTGTAGCCTTTAATGACTGCCTGATGACCAGCGCATCGTAGAATGGATCCTCATGATCCGGCATGTCCTTCACTGAGAAGGTTATCCTCTCCTCTGGGGGTGGGGTCTGGGATGTCGAAGAGACACTCTGACGGCACATGACATGGAGTCTTGCCTTCCGAGTGGCCTCAATCCCCACTCCACCGTGGATCACTTATATACCTCCTCGGGTTCCCACGTCGACTCGGTCCTCACATACGTCATCTCCCGCCTCTCTGGGTAGAACTTCTTCAATCCACACCGGCGGTTGCTGCTGGGCTGGTGCTCTCGCCTCTCTCACTTCCAGGAATTTGGGGGAGGTAGCTGTGGCGTGACCCTCTACCCGGTGGAAGTCACAGTACGGTAACACTCTTCCTTCCCTTCTTCGACAGGCTGAGTGATTTCTCCTGTTAACTCTTCCCCTTCTTCCTATCTCCATGGCTTGCTGCGGTGGGGGTAGGAGATGCCTAGGGGATTGCCTCTGGAAGTTGAACCTCTCTTGGCCTCCGTAAAAGTTCCCCCCACCCTGGACGAGACCTCTTCCTGGACCCTGAACGGGCCCTCCCTATTGCCTCCAACCTGGCTCTGGACCTTCCAGAGGTCCCTGGAACCCCCGAGCTCTCTGCTCATCTCTCCTTCTCCCCTCCTGATTCCTCGAGCCACCTTGCTCCTTCAACTTTGCCTCTGTTAACCTTGCCAACTTCTTGACAAACGCCGGGTTGGCCGCCTCAGTTGATATCTCCTCTACCGCCCTTTCCATCAGCTTCTCGAAGGATAGGGGTGCCTTTAGGGTCAGACTCATCTTGAAGAACCCTTCACACAACCCTACTGTAAACACCATCTAGATGGCATACCCCGACATCACCTGGATGTCCGGGATTTCTTCTTGGAACCTATCCACATATTGGGCCAACGATTCCTCCGCCCTCTGACTTATCAGGAAGATGGACTCGGGACTCTTCTTCCTCTTTTTAGAAGTGGAGAAGCAAAGCTGAAAGTTCCGGCTCAAGTCTTCGAACCCGTAGATCGATCTCGTTGGGAGTTGATGGAACCAATCCCTTATCTTGTCTTTCAACGTGATCGCGAAGAGGCGACACTTGAATGCATCAGTCATCGGCCTCATAGAGACCGCATCTTCGAACCATTGCAGGTGCTGGATGGGGTCATCCTTCCCGGTATAGTAAGTCATGTCAAGTTCTCTGAATACCTTGGGAATGGGAGCTGAGACAATCAGCTCGCTAAAGGGTGACCCCCTACTTGGTGGTATCGCATGCTCCACTCGCGTGACCTGATCGCCTGGGAGGCTAGCACTTGTCGGTCTGGGGAATAACTCCCGGCTGTTAAGGTCTCGCTCGACCCCCTCTCTCATCCTTTCCTTCCCGGGCCATCTTCCTGGTGCACTTTCTTTTACCCCTCCTGGGGTCATCTCGCCTAGACCCCTGGAAGCTGGTTCGCCGAGACCCCTGGAGGCTAGTTCCTGGGGGTGGGAGTTGAGCAGTCACTCCGAGGAGCAATACTTCGCAACATCTCCATGATGTCTTGGATGGATTCCATGAACTTTTCCCTCCCTACATAGGGTGTTGGGTTAGAGAGCTGGTTGGGGTCATCATCACCTCTAAGATCTCCCACTAGGGAACCTGCTTAAGAACTTCTGTATGAGCCACTGTCCACGCTCACCACACAAAAAATGTTGGAACCGAGATTCGGCTCCACCTATAGTTCGGACCTAGGGTGCAGCTCACACCTACTTCTCCCAAGTCGTCCCTTGGTGAGAGACTTGAATTTGGGGAATGACCCTTGGCTCTAGCGTAGAGGTCCCACCTCACACCCGGAAGACCTTTGAGATCTCCCCCTCCCCAGCCAATGCTAAACTAGGTGCCTTGGAGGATGAAGGAAGAGAATGAGGAGTGGTGAAAAATTGATGCTTCTTCAAGGCACCCAATGGTCTATTTATAGGTATTTGGGGATGGCCTGCCAATAGCGCAATCCCGCTGCTATGAAATTACTGAAATACCCCGGCGCTGGCCTGCCAACAGCCAAACTCCACTATTCTGAACAACTATTCACATCCCACCAGGGGCAAAATAGTAGATCCTCAAGCCGGGCGAGCTGCTCAAGCCGGGAGATCTGCTCAAGCTGGGCGAGCTGCTCAAGCCGGGCGAGCTGCTCAAGCCGGGCGAGCTGCTCAAGCCGGGCGAGCTGCTCAAGACGGGCGAGCTGCTCAAGCAGGGCGAGCTGCTCAAGCCGGGCGAGCTGCTCAAGACAAGCGAGCTGCTCAAGCCGGGCGAGCTGCCCAAGCCGGGAGAGCTGCTCAAGCCGGGCGAGCTGCTCTAGTCGGGCGAGCTCCTCAAACCGGACGAGCTGCTCAAGCCGGGCAAGCTGCTCAAGCCGGGCGAGCTGCTCAAGCCGGGCGAGCTGCTCAAGCCGGGCGAGCTGCTCAAGCCGGGCGAGCTGCTCAAGCTAGGGCGAGCACTAGGGCTGGGGCGGATACCGGCCTCGCGCCGCACCTACCCCCTAAAATAAGGTTGGGGCGAGTGCCGGCCTCCCGCCGCACTCGCCCCCTGAAGAGAGGTCGGGACGGGTGTCGGCCTCCCTCCGCACCCAACCCTAGAACAAGGCCATGGGAGTGTCGGCCTCCCGAAGCACTTGCCCCCCGAAGAGGGACCGGGGCGGGTACCGACATCCCGCCGCACCCGTCCCTAGAACAAGGCTGGGGCGAGTGCCGGCCTCCCGCCGCACTCGCCCCTAGAACAAGACAGGGGCGAGTGTCGGCCTTGCGCCGCACTCACCCCCTGAAGAGGGGCTGGGGCGGGTGCCGACCTCCCGCCGCACCCGCCCCCTAGAATAAGGTCGGGGCGGGTGTCGGCCTCTCGCCGCACCCGCCATCTAGAACGATGCTGGGGCGAGTGTCGGCCTCCCGACGCACTCGCCCCTTAGAACAAGGACAGGGCGAGTGTCATCCTCCCGCCGTACTCGCCCCCTAAAGAGGGGTGGGGGCGGGTGCCAGCCTCCCGCCTCACCTGCCCTCTAGAACAAGGCCGGGGGGAGTGTCGGCCTCCCGCCACACTCGCCCCCTAGAACAAGACTGGGGCGAGTGTCGGCCTCCCTCCGCACTCGCCCCTGAAGAGGGGCCGGGGCGGGTGCCGGCCTCCCGCCGCACCCGCCCCCTGAAGAGTACTCCAAGCACTAGCAAGCTAGGCAAGTTTTCCTCCCCTACTAGTATATCAAGCAGATCAATAGTAAATTGGGCCCCAGGAGTACAAAAACCCCCAAAAATCTTAAAAATGTGTAGCAAGTCTTATGCTTTCTTTGGGGACCCCGCTTTGCGAATACGGGGTTGTACAATCTTGGTAGACCAGACTAATCTAGGATGCCTTAGCCCGTGGAGCGGTCGAGCGTGACACAGTTACAGAGTAAGCAGAAGTACATAAGGTAATTTTAACGTGGAAAAATCCCACAACTGGTTAAAAAATCACTTGGCTGGTATGGTGTCAGTCAAACTTCACTATTGGAGGTAGTTTATAAACTATCTTGAGAATCAAGGGTGACAGGTCGCTCCTCGTTACAGGTTTGAGATGAGAGATGATATTATGCTTGGTGGGCGACAGACTGCCTCACACGAAGTTTGTTCCTTTCTATTTTCTAATGGGGACATGCATTCTTGGATGTTGTTTTGCTGGCGAACGTCATGGTGGGATACTCAGAGATGCGTCGGCGGTGACTTCAGGAACATCGCACATGTGGGAGGCTTTGCGGAATAGCGAGAAGAACACCTTCTTCTCAGGAGCGTCGTAGACTTAAGAAAATTTCCGGGTGGCCCGACGGGTGGAGGAGGCACGTAGGAGGATTCCGGTAGAGCTCTAACCTGAGATAGAAGAAGACTGAGAGGAGGAAAAATTCGAAATGAGAGGGGTCCTGTCGATTTTTTTAGGCTACAGGAGGTGATTATGGGGGTTACGTGGCTATCCACACACCGTAACCACTCAAAATCACTAATTGAAGGCCACATTCAATATAGTTTCGGGTGTATATTATTTTCATAATTTTGACTACATGTGGACCATTAAATAAATAAATAATATTCCCCACGAACCATGGGAGTTAGTGGATAGTTACACGGGTGGTTATTCTTATAACGAATGGTGGTGATCGTGTTGGGATGATCAGACAGCGGTGAAGGCCCGCCACGAGTGGCAACGATCGACCGCCGACGGAGGAGTCATGACTAACAGATTGGCTAACCATGGCAGGCAAGCCCACTGCCACGAGAGGCGGCCGTGGGGGGGGGAGGGGCAGCCATGGGATGCGGCTTCTCCTTGAGGCCTTGCCCCCACGACCACAGCAGGGCGGTCGTGGGGTGCGACCGCCCCATTTGGGCACGGTCCAGTGGCCGTGAGAGGGCGACTGCGGGGTGCGGTTGCCCATAGCGGGAGCGGCTCTGAGGCCGACCACGGGAGGGCGGACATTGGATGCTACCTCCCAATTTAGGTGTGGTCCCAGGGCCGCGGGAGGGCGTCGGCGGGGTGCTGCTTCCCTTAGCGGGAGCAGCCCTGTGGTCTCCCTTAGCAGGTGCGGCTCCGTGGCTACGAGAGGGAAATGTCGGTCTCAGCGGGGCCAGCCAGACACAGATCGTTTGACGTCGGTGACGACGTCCGGTCGCGATGGTTGCATGGAAGGTGCACGTAGTGAGATCTGTGTGTGGGCCATGCGAGAGATCGGGCGCTCCGATCGCGTGGGCGGTAGTTTCCCCATGATCCCACTAAGTTAGTGGGGATCATGAGGAGCGAGCTAACTACACCCCATTTTTCTATAAAAATCATGACGACCTCATCACATGCCCCAAAACTTCTTAGTGCTTAGAACCTAAGTGTGATAAGAGTGGGGATTTTTTTTCATGTCTTCTTTTACATCGATCATGATGACAATGAACATAAAGGTGCTTGCGGGAGTGAGGTGTAATAATGCGCACACCAACGTACGCTGTTAATTGTTTGAACGAGAAGATGTGCTCAGAGGTGGAGACGCCTGGAGGTAGAGATGCACAAAGGCTAAAGTGCGTGGAGGTGGAGGCGCGCGGAGGCGGAGGCTCGCGGAGGCGCGAAGGTGGAGGTGCAAAGATTCATGTGCGCTCCTGGCCACGGAACCGGACGCACACACCTATGCGTGCTTGGTCGCGTGTGCGGGCGCGACGGTGTGCGCGCGTACTTGCGCACACGGGATGGTGCGCGTGCTCCCGCACCCGCGCACCTCGACACGCACGGTGGTGTGCACTCATCCGGGCGTGCACGTGTGATTACCGTGGCATTATAGTCCCACCCAATCGTTATCTACATCGTTAATTAGTGTTGTCATTTATTCATGTTAGGTGTCTTTTATTAATCGAGATGATGCATGAGTTCATAGTATTTTATCGCTCTTGTTATTCTCTTTATTTTCGGGTATTTACTCACATGTCACTTTGTAAGTCTTTAAATTGACTCATTTGGTCAAATAAGGAGGATGAATGAAATTATGAAACTTCTATTTCCCTCTTGAGACTTTTCTCCTCTCCCAATTTCTAGGGTTAGGGTTGAGAACGACTCTTTTACCCTCCCCTTGCATTCTCTGCAAGTAAAGATCTGCTCCCCTCATATCTCTGCCACCACCGCCAACTCCAACGAAGTCCTGAAGTACGCTCGTAACATCTTGATATCCGAGCCTTTGGTCCTCCACTCACCCTTAAAAGCAGTCCTAACGAGCCTTCGTTCCACTTTGACGATGCAATGCCCCTCCATTTTTCGTTTGGTCGTCAATCACATCATTCCAGTCGATGCTCCATCCTATGACTCCTTCCAGACTACTGCATCCACATCCTTACAATCCACAACAGCTACAAAAACCGCAAGAGCACGATCCATCCCTTCTCCTTTTGGTTCTAGACAACGTCAAACAGCTACATCGAGCCTTTGCGTTGATCGATAGCGCAACGCACATCCTTTTTCTCGACGGCATCTTCCGCACCAGCAGCAACCCTATTCTAAGCACTCTTCCAACAATAGTGCTCTTCCTCACCAACATCTGCCATCTTCAACCTTCATTGCCGACAACTTTCTTGAGCTTCCCGGGCTATGAATCTCCTTCATTGAGCAACATCTATCGTCTAGCCTATGGTGCCACTTGAGCAGTCGTATCGAACATCATGTGCTCGTCTCTTCATTGAGACAAGCACACAATCATCCTCTCGAGCACAATGTTTGTGTCACTTTGAGCCATACACCTTTGCTTATTTCGAGCCTCACACAGCTAACAGCTCCTCAACGCAAACTTTTCCCTCTTTTTATTCGCTCATCCAAATTCATTAATATTTTTTATTGATTAATTAATTATTGTGGATTGATGATGATCCCTGGTAAGCCACTATGTTCCATACTTCAAAAGTTCTTAGAGATGCCGACGTCACATGACATCGCTCTTGTGTGACTCACCGCCAGTATTGACCGTCGCTTCGGGGATCTGATTCCATCAGTGTTGTCGCTGATCCCACTACCGCAGTCATTTATCCCACTTGCACTCGAAATGGATCCTTTGAACTCCGTAGTTATAGTCGCTCCACCATCGCCTCTAGGTGTTCCCTCCATAGTTAGCACAACTGGCCTCATCGTCGCTTAGCCACGCAGTGTTGTACCTTTGTCTGTCTCGCCTAAGGTGTAGAATGGCTCTTGTGGATCTCGCCTGAGGTGCAGAAAGGCTTTTGTCAGTTTCGTCTGGGAGGTGCATAAGACTTTCGCTGATTTCGCCTGAGCTTCACCGATATATTATATCAAGGTTGATTGCATTGATGTTGAAAAAATACAACGGCAAGGTGCCTTGACTGTGTGCACTGTTATAATTTATTAGTAGAAAAGACGAAGGTTTTGCGCATTCCAAGTCTGTGGGAGTGTTTTCTCATCCGAAGTTCTCATCTTGTAAGTCCCTTTACCACTGCCGTGACGACGAAGGGCCCTTCCCAATTTGGAGAGAGCTTTTCCTTTTGAGGTACTTTTCCAGCTGCTTTGAGGTTTCAGAGGACAAGTTCACCGATATTGATTGGTCTTGGCTTTACCCTCCTATCGTAGAAGTGTGTCATGCAGCCCTGGTATGTGGCGATTCTTCATGCTGCTTAGTCCCTTACTTCTTGGAGCAAGTCCAGGTTCCACCTCATGAGGGCTTCATTCTCCGTTGGGTCAAAATCTTGGATGTGAGGGTTTAGGGCTCTGATATCCACGGGTATGACCACTTTTGATCTGTAGTAGATATTGAGGGTGTTTCTCCAGTGGCTATTCATGTCGTCGTCCTGTAAGCCCACTAGACATTGGGGAGGGCATCCACCCACTGCCCCGCCCCCCCGATCCACTTGAAGGCAGGTCTGGTAGCCTTTTAGGATGGTGTGGTTGGTGAATTCGGTAGTTAGCCTGGGGATGTGCTACAATCGTATGGTGAAGTTCAATCTCCCGGTCCTCGTATATTTTGGTGAAGGCCTTTCTGGTGAACTGCGTCCTATTGTCAGCGATGATTGTGGTGGGGATGCTGAAATGATAGATGATATTCTTCCAGATGAATTGTGTGGCATAGTCCTCAGTAATCTTGGCCAGCGACTCTACTTCAACTCATTTAGTGAAGTAGTCAATGATCAGGATGATGAACTTCCTTTGCCTGGAGGGCGGAAATGGGCCGAGTAGGTCGATTTCCCACTGAGCAAAAGGCCATGTGATCCGGAGTGGGGTGAGCCCGACATGGGGCTGATGCGGTACATTGGAGAGGAGCTAACAACTCTCGCATCTCCGAGTGAAGTCCAGAGCATATTTTTTAACCTGGGCCAGTAGAATCCTTGTCATAGGATTTTTAAGGTCAAATCCTTCCCCCAGATGCTCGCCATATATGCCTTCAGGTATCGCTCACAAAGCGTAGTTGGCCTCGGTCGGGTGCAAGTACTTCAGGTACAACCTAGAGAACAAACTTTTGTAGAGCTCGTTATTGATGAGGGAGAATGAGGTCGCATGGATTCGAAGGCGCCTATCCTCTACAGGTTCGCTGGTAGTTGTCTGTGTTCTAGGTAGTCCATGATGGGGTCCATCCGGCAGGGCTCCCCTTCCGCAACGATAACGATCTCCCAAGGGCCCGAGATACTGGGGACCTGTAGGTCATTAGTTTAGTGGCGTCGGGTTTGGTACCCTGTAGTGGAGTTGGCGAGTTTGGATAACCCGTCTGCCCTTGTTCTATTCCTGAGGCATGTGGAGGATCTAGTGAGACTTGATTTTTCCAAGGAGGACTTTGGCTAGCTGGAAATGTTACGTGAGTTGTTCATTCTTTGCCTCGTAGTCTCCATCGACCTGCGAGGCCGCCAACTAGGAGTTGGTGTTGATGCTCAGGCTTTCTACCCCACAATCGATGGCTAGGTTGAGACCGATGATCAAGGCTTTATATTTCGCGACGTTGTTGGTGGCGGGGAATTTCAGCCAGAGCCCATACTCGAAAGAGGATCCCTCGAAACCGATCAGCAGCAGGCCTGCACCTGCCCCCGTAGTGCCAGAGGCCCCATTAATGCGCAAGGTCCACTGTATTGGAGTCGGGTCGTCGGAGCTAGGCACCTCTCCTTGCGGGAGTGTGCACTCCACTATGAAGTTCGCAAGGACTTGGGACTTGATGATGGGCTTGGGCAGGAACTGGATGTCAAATTCCCCTAGCTCTATCGCCCATTTGACTAGCCTCCCTGATACCTCGGGCTTTTGCAAGATTGCTTGGAGCAGTAGTTGTGTGAACACTTTGATGGTGCAGGCTTGAAAATAGGGTTGAAGCTTTCTAATAGAGAATACCAAGGCTAAGGCTATCTTGTCTGCCACGAGATACCTGCTCTTGGTATATGAAAAGACCTTACTGAGATAATAGATTGGACGTTGGATCCCACCTTTGTCCTTTACTAGGACCAAGCTGAGTGCATGTGGTGAGACTGCCAAGTACGAAAATAGGGATCCCTTCAGGGGGCTTTAGGAGTAATGGAGGAGTGGCCAAGTACTGCTTAAGGTATTCAAAGACAGTCTGACACTGATCCGTCCATTGGAAACCGACATGACGTGCTTTATGAAGTGCTTTAGAGAAAGGGAGGTGTGTTTCCCTCGTCTAGGCTAGGAAGTGGGAGAGTGCAGTTATTCTCCCGTTGAGGCGCTGGACTTCCTTAATGTTGCGCGGGTGGGGGGGGCATGTCTTCCAATGATTTGATCTTTTTGGGGTTGTCCTATATTCCTCGTTGTGTTACCATAAAGCCTAAGAACTTCCCTGTTGTAACTCCAAATGCACATTTGGTAGGATTTGGGCGCAGTTGAAAGCGGCGGAGGAGCTGGAAGCACTTGTCGAGGTCTTCTAGGTGATGAACCCTCCAGATGTTCTTAGCTAGCATGTCGTCTACATAGACCTCCATAGACCGTCCGATGAGAATTTTGAACACATAGTTCATTAGCCTTTGGTAGGTAACCCCGACGTTCATTAACCAGAACGCCATTACTTTGTAATAATATACCCATTTATCTGTATGAAAGGAGGTATGCTACTCGTCCGTCGGCTTCATTCGGATCTTATTATACCTTAAGTAGGCGTCCATGAAGTTGAGGAGTCTGTGCCCTACTGTTGCGTCTACGAGTTGATAGATGTGGGAGAGAGGGAAGTTATCCTTCAGACAGGCTTGGTTGAGATTGCTGCAGTCGATACACATCCTCCACTTCCCTAAGGCTTTCTTTACCATGATCACGTTAGCGACTCAAGTGATGTATGATGCTTCCCAGATGAAATTCACAGCCAAAAGTTTATCTAATTCTTCCTCCACGGCATGAGGCATTTCAAGCACGAAGTTACGCTTTTTTGGACAATCGGTCTACACGTCAGGTTGATGTTTAGCGAGTAGGTGATGACTTGCGGATCCACCCCTAACATGTCCTCAGGGTTCCATGCGAACACATCCTAGTTGGTGCGTAAGAAGTTCATGTACTCTCCCTGCTCTTTTAGGGATAAGAGTGACCCTATTAGCACCACTCAGGCGGGATACCTTGCTCGAAGTGGAACCTCGATTAGGTCCTCTACTGGTGTGGCCCTCTATATCGTGACTTCGACTAGCAAATCAAAGCTCTCGATGTGCTGGGTTTCCCCTTGCGGTGGCTAAGCTTTGTTGATGTAGAAAATTTGCACTATTTCCTGACTCCCTCAAACAATTCCCATGTCGTCGTGCATTAGGAACTTCATCGCCAGATATGGTTTGGAGGGGATTATTCCGAACACGATTTATAGGATCCGGCCAAAGATGGTGTTGTAGGCGGAGTTGCACTACGTGACTAGTAACTGGATGTTGCAGGTTGCTTGCCTTAGGTATTCTCCCATAGTCACTGGGAGGAAAATCATGCTTGAACAGGGACCGACTGATTGTTAAATCCATAGACAAGTCTGCTTGTTGGACAGAGAGATTCTTCGTGGATCCTCAATCTATGAAGTGCATCCATGAACAGGATATCGACTGAGCTTCCGTTGTCAACAAGAATCCCCTTGAACTTTAGGCAGGGCTCCCCTATCCCTGCATTGATGACGAGGGGGTCCCGATGCGACTTGCGCACTCTCACCACTTCTTCGTTCCCAAAGTGAATGGTGTTATCCTTGCGCACCTTTTTGTAGGGGTGCTCTCCTTCGCACCGCGCCATGGTGAAAACTTGCCTAGCTAAGGCGGTGGCCCTTCATCTTCATCATCTTCGTACCCCCTTGCCTCATCGTGCTTCGCAGGAACCGACGTACATGTCAAGCGAGGGGCCTGCTATTGCGTTTATGCGGGTTTGAGGTGCGTGTGCGTGGCAAGCGCTGCTTCCAAAGAGTTGTAGAGTTTGGGAAAACTTTCCCATAGACGACGCCAAACTATTGCAGGTCGCCAGGTTTTTCCCCGGTCCAGATAAATCAGACTACCTTAGCTCAGAATTAGACCAAACACACAAATAGTCAAAGTGAATCCTAACAAATGACAAGAGACATTTTTTACATGGAAAACCCAGAAAGGGTGAAAAACCACATAGCTGGAACTGTGTCGAGCCAAAATCCACTACCTTCTCAGAGTTTTATAGAGTTTGATTTGATCTCAGAGGGTGACATGCCACTACTCCATTATAGGTGCAGAAAATGGGGAAAATGACAAAGTCCTCGAAGCCTCAATGGAAGCGCTCCGACCTTGGAAAGTGGCTAAGCTCGCGGAACGTGGGTGGGAGCGTTCTGGTTGGAAAATTTTCTAAGTCCATGGAGATTCTAGTGAGGGCGCTCTCATTGATGCAGAGTCTTGATTGGAGCACTCTTATGGAGGCGTTTGACGAGACTTGGAGTATATTGAAGCCTTAGTGCAAGGAGAAAAGCAGAGTGAATTTCTGAGCGGATAATCGGCGTAAGTCCATGACCCCGTCAAAAAACCTCAAAGCTCTCTTTTACCTCTAGAGTTGCTTGTCTTCAAATGAAGGCCTGAGAGCCTATTTATAGTTTTCTGGAGGTCCGTGGTGATAATTGCGTCGGGGAGTGATTTGTGCTGGCGAATGACATTGCTCTGTTTCGATCACCTAGATCACCATTTTTGCCAAAATGACGGGAGTGCCCCCCACCCTGCGGTTCAGGCAGCCCGGTCAAGGTGCCTGGGGGCGGCGACAGCCGTAGGCGGTGGCGGTGGAGGAGGCGGCCGGTAACAGCCGGGGTCGCCGATGCCGGTGGTGATCTCCGCCGGCGCGTGCGTGAGAGGAAGCAGCCTTGCGGCTATGTGGACCAGTTGTGCGGGGGTGCAGGCCTGCGGGGGCGCGACCATAAGTCCGCGCGGGCTGGTCGAGTGCAACCGTGCGGGCTGGCCGCGCACGAGCCATGTATAAGACCCCCCAACCTTTGCCCTGCGTTAGGCTGGACAGGATCTTACTTGCCCAAGACGTCCACCCAGTGCTCCTTAAGGGGTAATGACCTACTCTGCTACGCACTAGTTGGCCGCCTTGCTCAGCTTGAATCATAACATTCACATCACATCACGGAGTATTGCGGAAGCATTAATAGGAAACCACAACAAATATATATAACAATATATATTTAACAAAAAACTGCAAAAGGTCGTAGCCACTGTTTATACATGGAGCCCGTAGGATATACAGTACTACAACTAACAACTCTTCTCTCTCTCTCTCTCAACTCAGCTTGCTAGTACTCACACCTCGAAACTCTAGAGACGAAAGGGGTGCCTCTGCTCGAGTAGTCTTATCAGCTGGCACATTGTCCTGCATCAGCTGGTTGCTACAGTTCTCCATCTCTTGTGAATGGTTATTTAAATAACTGTTTGTCACAGAGTTAAGTGGAATCAAATATCCTCCTCAGATCCATATCCTGGGGATGAGCACACACACCCAACAAAATAAGATAGTCGAAGTAAGATAGGGTTAGCACATCATTTCATTAATAAGCTAGAAGCGACCAAAAAGAGGTGAATCATGGTATAACTGGACTAGCAGCAACAGTATACATCAGTTATAATTTAGGCTCCACTAGCACAGCAGTATAGTGGGTATTCACAACCCGTGCAAACATCGCAGGCATTCACAGCCGCGTATGTACAACCCCATGTTCGGCGAGCAAGGCCGTCAGGAACCAGACAGATCAGGCTGAAGGCAGTAGGCGAGCTCGGCAGCAGGGGAGTCGAGCCCGAGCTCGGCATTCGTCGACCAGAGCTCGGCATTCGTCGACCAGAGATCGGCGATCGTCGACCGGAGATCGGCATTCGTCGACCGAAGATCAGTATTCGCCGACCCCGAGCTCGGCGTTCGCCGATCTAGTCCCAGCTTGCTCCCTCACAACGGAGCTCGGCAATAGCAGGCGAGCAGGACCTGCCGAGGTAACCAAGCTCCCCAGCTCGCCTGGATGAATGAGGTACTTTTTACTATTTTGCCCCCGCTGGTATGCCTATAGCCCTTCAAAATAGCAGAGTTTGGTTGTTGGCAGACCCATCCAGGGGTTTTCTGGTAATTTCAGGTCAGTTCTTTTGGTTATTGGCAGTTCAGATTCTAAAAACTATAAATAGGACCCAAGGGGTACCCCAGAAAGGGAGCTGCATGTGTCTCCCTGCTCCAGTTTTCAAGTGCTTTCTGAGGGTACCTTAGCTCGGCCTCTGGCTAAGGAGTGGAAGCGCTCTGAGATCTTCCGGGCGTGTGGTGGGACCTCCCCGCCGAGCCCTTGGGTCGGTTTTTCCTTGTTTTCCTTGTTATTTTGCTTGCAGGAGTAAAGTAGGCGCAAGACCACCCCTTCCCCAAGGGCGAAATCCATAGGAGATCGAGAAATCAGTTTCAACATTTTGGTGCGGTGAGCGTGGAGCGTGGGCAGTGCAGAAAAGCTTTCGCGAGCTCAATAACGGGACAAGGATCTGACAGGCCGAACTCGCCCCCCCCCCCCCCCCTCGCCTCTCGCCACGGTGGGGATGTTGGAAGATTTCAGGAATGAGGTGCTGAGCCTCGTCAAGTTCGCACTCGGCACGCGGGCCGAGTGCTCGACTCCAGCGGTCCAGATCGTGGTCGCCCCCTCTTTGGGCGAGGATGCTCCCGTCAGGCGAGCTGGGAAGGAAGTGGCCGAGGAAGGCCGGGGGTGCGAGCTCCCCGGGCGCGAGCTCTTCCCTGGCTCAGCAGGCCGACGCAGGTTCCGCTAATTGGGCTCGCGAGACTCGCCAGCTCGCCTGGTGGGGGGAGGGAGCCCCTTCAGCGAGTTGGTCTCTTCAGCCCCAATTCCAGACAGGTTCAGGGAACCCGAGATGTCCTACTACACCGGGAAGGGAGACCCGGTCCAGCATGTTCAATGATTCGAAGATGTAGTCTCCATCCGTCAGATGTCGGACGGATTCAAATGTCGACTCTTCGCTATCACCCTCAGGGAGAAGGCAAGGGAGTGGTTGCATCAGCTACCGGCCAGCTCCATCTACTGCTTTGAGGACCTGTGCCGGGGGTTTATGCTGAGGTTCACTACCTCGAAGAAGAGGAAGAAGGAGTCAGAGTCCCTGTTCCACATCAAGCAGGGGGTGAATGAGACGTTGGGAAGCTATGTTGATCGGTTCCAGGAGGAGGTTACTCAGGTCCAGGAGATGTTGGGCCACAGTTTGATGATGGCCTTTACCCTAGGCCTGCAGCAGGGGTTCTTCAGAATGGAGCTGAAGAGAGTTTCCCCCCCCCCTCTCCTACGAGGAGCTGATGGAGAGGGCGGCAAGAGAAGTTGACGGGGAGGCGTCAAACCCAGAGTTTGCGACGAAGCTGGCCAGGTGGGCCACGGAGGAGGAAAAGGAGTCGAAGGGAGGAAGAGGACAGGAGGAAAGGAGAGGGGAGCCCCGGCAGAGGGAGCAGAGGCAGCTCTAGTGGCAGCAGCAGCCGAGGTGTGGGCATCAGGAGCCCGACCGTCGACTGGGCTGGAGGCCTGAGTGGCAGGGGCAGGGGACACATAGAGGATACTACGGAAGGGATCGCTACCAAGGGGGGCAAGATCAGTTCCACCCCCCGGGCTGGAGGCAGGCCCAGAGGCCCCAGCTCCCCGATCAAGATGAGGCTATGGCCATAGCCTTGGGGGAGAGGAGGAGGATAATAAGGAGGAGGAAAAGAGAAGTTAGGGTAGAGTTGCCCGATTTCGACTTCCATCAGGAGGAGGGGCACGCAACAGCCACGTGCCCGGAATTCTTGGAGATGAGAGGGAATAGAGAGCAACAACAGCAGCAGGGGCGACAAGAAGTGAGGATTGAGGAGGTCCTGCCTCGGGCGGAGGAGGATCGTTGCGAAGACCGGGTGGATGTGGGAACCTGAGGAGGGATCAGAGTGATCCACGGAGGGGTCGGGGTCGAGGCTTCCCGCAAGGCGAGCCTCCACACCATGTAACGACGGAGCGTTGCCTCCACATCCCAAACCCCACCCTCGGAGGAGAGGATCACTTTCTCTAGGAGCGACATGCCAGATCACGAGGATTCATTCTGTGATGCGCTGTTCATCAAGGCAGCCATCGAGAATTTCACCGTCTCTCGGATCCTCGTGGACAACGGGAGCTCCGTCAACGTCGTCTTCAAAAATGCATTTGGCGCGATGAAGGTGGAGGCAAAGAGGGTGCTGGCCTCGAATGGACCCTTGTTCTGGTTTTCAGGAGAAAGGAAAGAAGTGGAGAGAGGAGTAGGCCTCCATATCACCCTAGGGGGTCAGTACCGAAACTGCAGATTCGTCATCGTGGACGCCCCCAGCAATTACAGCACCATCTTCGGAAGGCACCTCATCAGCGCCTTCCGCTGCGTCCCCTCATCTTTCCATCAGTGCTTAAAGTTCAACGCCGAGGGGATTTAGGTCAGGGTCAAGGGGACCCAAAGGTGGCGCGGGAGTGCTATGTCACCGCTGTAAACACCATCTCTTGGCAGGAGGGAGCCGAGGAGATGGGGCGAAGGATGGAGGAGGCTGAACAAGAGGAAAGAAGGGAGGAGCTGGAGATGGGGGGCTGCGTAGAGGAAACAGCAGGAGGAGACCCGGAGGAGGTAGCTAAGGTGATGGCCGAGGAAGAAGAGGTGGAGGCGGAGGTCCCAGTCTCGGAAGAGAGGGATGCTGAAGGATGGGAGAGCAGTACAGGCTAGAGGCTGCGGAAGAGGTAGTGGAGTTAGAGGCGCTCACCCGTGGAGGCAGGGTGGAGAAGGTCCGCGTCAGCGGAGGGCTGACCCCGGAGGACCAAGGCAGGATGCTGGAGTGCATCCAGAAGAATGTGGACATCTTTGCTTGGGACGTCGCGGAGATGTCGGGGTTGACGCGGATTTGGCCTGCCACCGCCTCAACCTAGACCCGGGAACATGCCCCGTTCAACAAAAGAAGAGGTCCACTGCGGACAAGCTGGCGGAGCCTATCAGGGAGGAGGTGGCAAAACTCCTCAAGGTCGGCTTCATGTCTGAGATTCAATACCCCGGTTGGGTCTCCAATGTGCTCATGGTGAAAAAGGGAGACGGCCGGTGGAGGATGTGTATCGATTTTTCTTTACTTAATAAAGCTTGCCCTAAGGATTGTTACCCTTTGCCTCGAATCGACGCGCTGGTTGACTCGGCCGTCGGTTTTTCTGTAATGAGTTTTATAGATGTTTTTTCAGGTTATCATCAAATCAGGATGCACCCCCCGGATATCAAGGATGTCTCGTTCATCACAGAGGATGGATGCTATTGTTACAAGATGATGCCCTTCGGTCTAAAGAACGCGGGGACGACTTATCAAAAGATGATGGATAGGGTCTTCAAGGAGCAAAGGGGGAGGAATTTGGAGGTGTACGTGGATGACCTCATGATAAAAAGTCGGGATGTGGACTCCCACCTCCAGGACCTAGAGGAGACCTTCGCCACCCTGCGCAAGTACAAGATGCGGCTGAATCCCCTAAAATGTGTCTTTGGGGCTAGCAGGGGAAAGTTCCTGGGACACCTCCTCACCCCTGCGGGGGTCGAGCCAAATCCTGATAAGGTCAAAGCTATCCTAGAGTTGGGGTCGCCGCGGAATGCTAAGGAGGTTCAGTGGCTGATGGGGAAGCTGGCAGGGTTGAGTAGGTTCCTCTCCCGGGCAGGGGAGAAGTGCTCCCCCTTCTTCAAAACGCTGAGGGGAGGTCGAAAGTTCGAATGGACCCAGGAGTGCGAGGAGGCATTCCGGGCCCTCAAGATGCAGTTGACTCAGGCTCCACTGCTACAAGGGCCGAAGGAGGGGGAGGACCTGTTCTTATATCTCGGGGTCGGGGCGGAGGCCTTGAGCTCCGTCTTAGTTCGTGAAGAGGGGAAGAAGTAGCTCCCTATTTATTACGTGAGCCGGGTCCTGAGGAAGGCCGAGCTCCGATACCCGATTTTGGAGAAGCTAGCCTTCGCCCTGATCATCTCAGCCCGGAGGCTGCGACCTTACTTCCAGGCACACTCAATCCGAGTGGTGACCTACCATCCTCTCCACAACATCTTTGAGGGGTTAGAGCATTCGGGCAGGCTGGCTAAGTGGTCGGTGGAGTTCAGTGAGTTCGACGTCTCTTTCATTCCGCGACTCTCGATCAAAGCTCAAGCGATGGCCGGCTTCTTGGCTGACTATGTGGTTGAAGTGGCGGAGGAAGAACTCACCCGTCCGACTCCTTGGAAGGTGAAGGTGGACGGCGCCTCGGGGAGGCATTCCCTAGGAGTGGGGGTGATCTTGGAGAGCCCTCAAGGAACTAGAATTGAGCAGACGGTAGTGGTGCACTTCCCCATTACAAATAACCAAGCTGAATACGAAGCCGTGATAGCAGGGCTGCGCTTGGCCAGGGAGTTGGGGGTGTTGGACGTGGAGGTCCTCACTGACTTCATGGTGATAGCTTCCCAGATCAACGGGGTGTTTGAGGTAAGGGAGCCTACCCTGCGATTGTACTTAGCCAAAGTGAAGGGGGTCATAGGCACTTTCCAAACCTTCTCCATCCGACACGTACCCAGGGAAGAAAATGAACAGACCGACCAACTAGCAAAGCACGGTCCCCATGTGGGGGGTACCATCACCGACCTATTCTGCCCCTCCATCGAAGAGGGGGAGCTCATGGAGATCGATCAACAGACTTCCTGGATGGACCCAGTTATAACTTTTCTCTCCACGGGAGAGTATCCGAAGGGGGCAGATAAGAAGAAGCTAAGGCACAAGTCGGCGTACTACCTCCTACAGGACGGGCAGCTATACAGGAAGACCCTCTCAGGGATGCTGGCTCGCTGCGTGGCCGAGGGCGAAGTGCAAAGAATCTTGGAGGAAGTCCACTCCGGAGAGTGTGGGAGCCACTCCGGGAGTCGGACCCTGGAAGGAAGAATCGTCAGGCAAGGGTACTTCTGGCCCACCCTGGGCCATGATGCAACGGAATTCGCAAGGAGGTGTCATAAGTGTCAGCTGTTTGCCCCCTTCCAGCTACAGCCGGCCCAGCGACTCAAAAGTATCACGGCCCCCCTGGCCCTTTGCAATTTGGGGAATGGATTTGGTTGGGCCATTCCCCCAAGCCAGTGGTCAGAGGAGGTTCCTCCTAGTAATGATCGACTACTTCTCCAAGTGGTTGGAGTTGAAGGCACTGGCCAAGATGACCTCCCAGGTTATCAGTAACTTTGTTTGGGGGGAGATCATCTGCCGTCACGGGTTGCCCCAAGCCATCGTCACGGACAACGGGCCCCAGTTCGCCAGCGCCGAATTCACCAGCTTCTACGAGCAGCTTGGAATTGACCTCAGGTTCGCCTCGGTCCATCACCCCAGGATCAACGGGCAGGTGGAGGCCGCAAACAAGATCATCGTCAACCTCCTCAAGAAGAAAGTGGAGAATTTGAAGGGGAGTTGGGTGGACCAGCTTCCCGCGGTTCTCTGGGCCCTGAGGACCACCCCCAACACAGCTACTGGGGAGACCCCCTTCAAGCTCTCTCATGGGTGCGAGGCAGTGCTCCCCGTGGAATTTGAGGTCCAAACACCTCGAGTCTTTGCAGCCAAAGAGGGCCGAGAGGAATGGCAAGCAGAGAATGAGGAGGAGCTGAGGATCTCCCTTGACATGGTGAAAGAGCTGAGGGACCTTTCCGCTATCCGACAGGAGGAAGTGAAAAGAAGAATGGCCAAGTACTTTGATAAGCATGTCAGGGTCAAGCAGTTCGTGGAAGGGGACTTGGTGCTGAAGAAGGTGGATGCAGCAGGGAGGTCGGCATCCATAGGGAAGCTCAACCCCAGCTGGGAGGGACCGTTTATTGTAAAGGAAGCTTTGAAGTCGGGAGGTTATCGACTCCAAAATGTAGAGGGCGAGACCCTGTGTCTCACCTGGAGTGGTGACGACTTAAAACATTTTTCCCCTGAAACATGTAAGTGATACCTTGATGATAATAAAATTCTTTAACACTTCGAGTACTGTCACAGCTAGCTTGCGTGGAGAAATGGAATGTGTTTGGCCTCGAGCAGATCACGCTGTCAGGCTCTCACCTAGCTGGCAGGGCAGGAAGTCACTTGATGGTATTGATAATGGACCCCGAGCAGATCCTGCTGTCATGCTCTCACCTAGCTGGCAGGGCAGGAAGTCACTCGGTGTCATCCTTGGCTTCGAGCAGATCCCGCTGTCAGGCTCTCACCTAGCTTGCAGGGCAGGAAGTCACTCGATGGTATTGATAATGGACCCCGAACAGATCCCGCTGCCAGGCTCTCACCTAGCTGGCAGGGCAGGAAGTCACTCGGTGTCATCCTTGGCCTCGAGAAAATCCCGCTGTCAGGCTCTCACCTAGCTGGCAGGGCAGGAAGTCACTCGATGGTATTGATAATGTACCCCGAGCAGATCCCGCTGCCAGGCTCTCACCTAGCTGGCAGGGCAGGAAGTCACTCGGTGTCATCCTTGGCCTCGAGCAGATCCCGCTGTCAGGCTCTCACCTAGCTTACAGGGCAGGAAGTCACTCGATGGTATTGATAATGGACCCCGAGCAGATCCCGCTGCCAGGCTCTCACCTAGCCGGCAGGGCAGGAAGTCACTGGGTGTCATCCTTGGCCTCGAGCGGATCCCGCTGTCAGGCTCTCACCTAGCTGGCAGGGCAGGAAGTCACTCGATGGTATTGATAATGGACCCCGAGCAGATCCCGCTGCCAGGCTCTCACCTAGCTGGCAGGGCAGGAAGTCACTCGGTGTCATCCTTGGCCTCGAGTAGATCCCGTTGTCAGGATCTCACCTAGCTGGCAGGGCAGGAAGTCACTCGACGGTATCGGCCTTGAAATTTACAGGTAAAAGATCAAGAAGTTTCGAATGCCAAGGGATAAGGGGAAAGAGGTTCTGTGTAGGCGAGTTTGGACTCGCCTAACCCAGCTCGGCATCAGCAAGGGGGAGGATGCTCTGCACAGGCGAGTTTGGACTCGCCAACCCCAGCTCGGCATCAGCAGAAAGGGAGGCGAGCCCGGGCTTCACTGAAGAAAGGCGAGCCAGGCAGGGGGCACTTCACCCCTTTGCCTGTTACTTAGAAGATTTTTTCTTCTTTCTAATTTCGACCTAGATGGCTTGCGGGCGCGAGTTAAGGTGACGTGGCAAGGGCGAAGAGCAGTCCTCTCCCGAATCGCCCGGAGCTCGACAAGCACTCGAAACATACTCGCAGGCGCGTACATATGATCATCCTACTCGCAGTATTTTCCTACGCGAGGTCGCCTGGGGAAACGCTCGCGGATATACAGCACAACAAACAGTACAAAAAAAGAAGAAAGAGAAAAGTGGCGGGTATGATCAAAAATCTTTCATTCATTAAATAAGTGTTTACAGAACGTTTACAGGAGGCTCGCCTCGGCGAGTAAATAAAAAAGAAGATGTACAAGTTCAGGCCTCGCCCCCCCCCCCCCCCCCCCCCCCCCCCCCCCCCCCCCCCCCGCCAGACTGGTCCCCTTCAGCTGACTGATACTGGAAGCTCTTCCCGAACATCGCATCCAAGCTGTTCTCCTTCTCGCTGGGCGGCGTTGCCGGGAACAGGCTCGGCATCAGGTCCCGGGCCGAGATCCCCTCGCACCCCTCCACCAGCACCCCCGAGTCCTTCATCATTTGGAGGGTGCACTTGGCAGCTTGGATGGAGTTGATTCGCAGTCTCTCGACGAGGTCGGCCTCGCCAAAGATCCGCGGGCTCTTGTAGGGGAGAGTAGGGTCGATGTCGCGGGCTGGGAAGAAAATCTCCGCCTGGCGGCGGACCTCGCGGCTGAGGTGCTGATTCTCCGCCTTCAGCTTCGCGTTCGCCCCCTCTAGCTCGGCAAGGCAGGCGCGCAGCTGGCTGATCTCCTCCCCCTGCTCGGCATTGCGAGCCTGAAGCTCCCACGCGGCCTTGGCATCCTGGTAAAAAGAAGGTACATTTAGCAGCAGCACAAAATATTCTAAGTGAAAGAGAAGAGTGGTGCTTGACACTTACCAGCCCGCCAGCGGCTTGGGCGAGTAGACCCTCCGCTATGCCGAGCTGCCTCGCCTGGTCAGGGACCTTATCCTTGGCGACGTCGCGAGCTTGCTCAGCCTTTTGGATTTGGTTGCTGAGGGCGAAGCTGCGGCGGGCCAGCATGTGGTGGAGCTCCAGGGTCCGGAGATGGGCCTGCAGACCCTCGTGGCCAAGCTGCCGGAGGGTCATGTTCTTGTAGGCCTCGGCATCCTCGCGGACATAAAGGCCGAAGCTGAGGGCGTAGGCATGGCCGGTGGCGGGCTCGCGGTCGTGCCAGGAGGGGTGCAGGGTGGAGATGGAGACTCGATGAGCGAGCTCATCCCATTGCCGCATGGGCTCGCCCGCCGAGTCCTTCCACCGCCCGCCGAAGTTGAAGAGGGGTGTTGCTTCGGCGACGTATGCTCGCGGGCCGCCCTCTTCGCCGATGGAGGAGGGGAGATCACCGCCGTGGAAGAGGGACCCTCGCCACCTTTCCGGCCCTTGCTGGTAATCTCCTTCAGCGCGCTCTCCAGCAACGCGTCGGGAGGGTATCTGACGAGCTGATGTATTTGGGGTTGGGCTGTTGATGTTGTTGTTGTTGCCCCCGCGGAGCCAACAGGGCTCTCCGCATCTTCTTTAGTGGTCGCTGGCGGTGTGGCGGGTTCGACCCCGCATCCTCAGGTCGCCTCTTGCTGGAAGAGGGTTGGGAGAGGGCCGCCTCATCTCGACAGGCCGCCGCTGCCGCCTTCTTGCGGGCAAAGGGGTCCGGGTGCGACCCCGGATCCGCAAACGGCGGGTTCACAGGAATTATCCACTCCATGTAAGGAAAATACTTGGAAGAAATTAGAAGAGATTCAGCAACAATATGGCGAGCTCGGCGATCAGGCGAGCTCGGCAAGATGAGGAGAAAACAATACCTTCGTCGGGCAGAACGGGGGGGAGCGCGTCGAGGCCCCTTCGCAGGAAGACGACCTCAAAGTCCTTGTGTAGAAAGAACTTGTGGAGCTCGGCGTCGTTGCCGGACACGGCAGGGGGCGGTAGACCTCCTCGTCTTTTTGCTGTGGCGAGTAAGGCATGTTGCCGAGATCGCCCTTGATGAAGGCGATCTTGGTCATCCAGCTGTGATGCTTGTTCGCGATCTCGTGAACCTTGATCAGCGAGCCGCCGAAGTAGGCGACCCCATCCAGCGTCGTCTTGTAGGAAAAGAGTTTCCTGAACACTGTCAGGTTGAAATCAATCCTCTCCCGCCGGAGGTAGCTCGCGAACGCCACCATCATCGCGATGGCGTTAGAGTTCAACTGCGCGGGCACGGCTCCGTAGTACTTTACGATTTGCCGGATCTCCGGCCAGAGGGGGAGGCGCAACCCCACCTCGAAGTGCGAGATGGGGAAGGCGAGCTTGTCCCCATAGAAGGTGTTAATGGCCTCGCCATGCCTCGGCCCGAGCACCTCGAAGCCCGGCGGTACATACTCGGCCCTGAACTCAGCAAGCTCCTCCTCGCTAGTGTGCCCCTCAAAGAAACAATAATCTGTGAAGTGATGCGTGCACTTAGAGCGGCCGTCGGCATCTGGATTGGTCTTGCCCATGATCGTGGAGGAACGAGCGAAGCGCGAGCAGGAAGAGAAAGAAGCACATGGAGAGGGGAAGAAAGCAATAAAGGCACAGTACGGGGTAGGTGACGGGGGGCTATTTATAGGAAAAGAAATTTGGAGCAGGCCGTCCAATCAACTCAGCTCGCCGCCCCAGCTCGCCGCCCCAGCTCGCCACCCCAGCTCGACGACCTGCGGCGCATCCCAACCAAGGCTAAGTCAAACATTGCAGTATTTTATTTGAATAACATGTCCAAGAATATTCTAAAAGCTACTTATTACAAAACAAAGTTCGGGAATAAAAAAGTAGGGCGCGCGGGCAGGGAGAGCACCGGGATGCGAATGCCGGTCAGCTCGGCAAAGGAGCCGCTCGCTTACCTACCCCGGCCTCGCGACCCCCGCCCCCCAGACTGCCGCGCACGGAGCAGCTCGCGGATCCTCCCCGAATTTCTCTGCGCCACCGAGTGGCCATTGTCTATCTCGTCCAGGAGCCGGGAGGGGGACATCAGCTCGCCAGCCGGGCCACTTAGCACCTCATCGGCGAAACGCGCGTAGTCACATTGGAGCGTCTCATTGACCCCTGCACCTCGCGGAGGCCGCACACCAGCTTCTTGAGGAGCTTGACCTCCCTCCTCGCCAGCTCGCCTTGATCTAACTCGGGACCCAGGTAAGAGTCCAGCGAGCTTGGGGATGGCAGGGGAGAGTAGTGGGCTGCCCGCGAGGATTCCTCGACAGCGGATTGGCTGGGAAGAGCTGTGAAGACAAGCGTTAACAAGAAGAGAAACGCAGAAAAAACTCATGGGGAAAGAAGTCAAGCAAGATTAACTTGATGAGCTCGGCAGCTCGAAGGAGATACGGGGAGGGATGAACCTCAGATCCTTCCCGCGACCTGGACCGCGAGCCCCTAGCGAGAGGAGCTCGAATCCCGGGGTGGGGATGGATCCCAGGCCCGCCCCTGTGACAGCGTCAGGTTGCCGGGGGAAGAGGCGCGCACCGGCGAGTTCGGCCTCTGAGAGTTCACTGGCAGGATCTCGAAGAGAAGGGGCGGGTCCTGGGGACAGTTGTTCGGTGCCATGAACCGCGAGTCCGCGGGAGTCATCTCGCCTCGCGGTACGGGCTCTTGCAGCGTGGCGCCCTCCATGTCGTCAGGATGACCATCCGGGTCGTCGCCGACCACAACGACCTCTCTATCCTTCTCACGAATTGTCCGGGTGGAAGAGCCGGTCTTGCGATCCAGGGTGTCGCTCAAGTCGTGGTAAATGGGCTCGGCCTCCTGGGGGAAAGGCTTTGACCTCTTGGAGCTGGGCTCGGTAGAATCAATTTGGGGAACTTTAGCAGGAACCGCCGTCAGGGCGGCTACGCGAGCTGCGGAAGCATGGCGAGCTCGGTCTAAGCGCTCTTGGATCTCCTTGGGAAGTGGCATCTTGGCAGGGTTGGAGCAAAGGGAATAACAAGAGTCGAGCAGGTGGGCAGGTGCATGTATATATTGCCACAGGTGGACCCCACCCAAAGATTCCCTCCAGCTCGCCAACCCGCGCTCGCCGCACACTTGGGGTTGGATGTTTCTTTCCGAGCTTTGACAAGCTCAAAAAGAGCGGGGATTGTGTACAACCCCGTGTCCGGCGAGCAAGGCCGTCAGGAACCAGATAGATCGGGTTGAAGGCATTAGGTGAGCTCGGCAGCAGGGTAGCCGATCCCGAGCTCGGCATTCGTCGACCAGAGCTCGGCATTCGTCGACTAGAGATCGGCGATCGTCGACCGGAGATCGGCATTCGTCGACCGAAGATCAGTATTCGCCGACCCCGAGCTCGGCGTTCGCCTAGCTAGTCCCAGCTCGCGCCCTCACAATGGAGCTCGGCAATAGCAGGCGAGCAGGACCTGCCGAGGTGACCAAGCTCCCCAGCTCGCTTGGATGAATGAGGTACTTTTTACTGTTTTGCCCCCACTGGTCTGCCTATAGCCCTTCAAAACAGCGGAGTTTGGCTGTTGGCAGACCCATCCAGGGGTTTTCTGATAATTTCAGGTCAGTTCTTTTGGTTATTGGCAGTTCAGATTCTAAAAACTATAAATAGGACCTAAGGGGTACCCCAGAAAGGGAGCTGCCTGTGTCTCCCTACTCCAGTTTTCAAGTGCTTTCTGAGGATACCTTAGCTCGGCCTCTGGCTAAGGAGGGGAAGCGCTCTGAGATCTTCCGGGCGTGTGGTGGGACCTCCCCGTCGAGCCCTTGGGTCGGTTTTTCCTTGTTTTCCTTGTTGTTTTACTTGCAGGAGTAAAGTAGGCGCGAGACCACCCCTTCCCCAAGGGCGAACTCCACAGGAGATAGAGAAATCGGTTTCAACAGCATACACATCGCAGACATTCACAGCCGCGTACACATCGCATGCATTCATAGACGCGTACACATCACAGTCATTCACAGCCGCGTACACATCGCAGGCATTCACAGCCGCGTACACATCGCAGGAATTCACAGCCACGTACACATCGCAGGCTTTCACATCCACATACACATCACAGACATTCACAGCTACATACACATCACAGGAATTCACAACCGCCTGCACATCTCAGGCATTCACAGCCGCGCATAACACCCTATGTCGACATAGTATGGACCGCTTCTTTTCAAGCAGGGTAGTGAGCCCTGCGGGCCTTATCGATGTGGTCATCGGTGACAGTGGCCAGTCCTGCCACTTTCTGGGGGTGGTCGTACCACACAGCCCAAGCCCTAACGTACAATCCCGTGTACTCTTGGATGTGAGCGACATCCGGCGATTCAACATTTTGGCCGACTAGCTGAGGAAACCTAACAGGGAAAACATAATAGTCGGTCACCGTGGTACTCATCTCCCTGTCGCCTTGAGTCGTCGAACTTCTAGCACCGGTATGAACGGTCAGTGAAAGTGACTGACCCGTTATAGTTTACCGCAAGTAATTTACAAGCAAACAAGTAAAACAATTTTGTTAGCATGCACCGGGTCTACAACGACTTGCCCTACTATACTTCAATAATTCGGGCAAACAACACTTGGCTCAACTTTCGACAAGAAGCGTGGGAGCACTTTATTTGGGGCTAACTTAGGAGGAACATCTCAACTCCTGTTATCTCCAACTAAGGCTCAACCTATCAAATCACTGCACGTCAGGTCAGTACCCGTGCTTGAAATAGTAAATTGCAGAAACAAAAGTGCGGTAATAAAAGCTGCTATTAGTATAAGCTGTAGAATTGAAATGATATAAAAAATAGGACCAGTAACACACTTGAGTAGTACTGAACTGAAAGTACTGAAAGTAAATACTGAAAGGAACTAGAAAAGTACATGACTGGAATAGTACTTTAAAAGAAATGAACTGAACTGAAAGTAAATAGCCAGAACTAGTACGAGACTGGAGTACTTAAAAGAAAGTACTGAACTGAAATGAATAAATGAACTGGACTAGTACGAGACTGGAGTACTGAAAAGAAAGTACTGAACTGAAATGAATAGATGAACTGGACCGGTACAAGACTGAAATAAAACATAAAGAAAATGGTTAGTAGTCCAATTACTCCATTCAGGAGGCTTCAGTTTCATCTCCATTTTCAGAAGGCATGTCCAGTTCCATATCCGTTCTCATGAGGTTTAGTTCAGTTCCATCTCCGTTCTCAGGAGGTTTAGTTTAGCACCATCTCCATTCTCTGGAGGTTTAGTTAGTTACATGTCCATTCTAAGGAGGTTTAGTTCAGTTGCATCTCCCTTCTTAGTAGGTTTCTTTGGGTTTCACCCATTATTAAGATCCGATAACAATTCAGTTGCGCTCTTTTTAATCACGGCTTAATCGGATCAGGGGAAACTTATTATGAGTTATATTTTTTTTATTTATCCAAGAATAAGTATAACTCGATTGCTTGTGTCAGATCGAATCCGAGAATCTCGTCAGAGGGCACATTCTTCCTCGAATTTCAACCTCGAAAATCGTTTCCAACACATGAGGGAAATTATTCACCCAAAACGAGGTTGTAGATTTTTTTCTCGAAACTCGTACTTTCATCTTCCGAGTCTACCCAAAATGCTCGAGAGTTATTTGAAAATGAGGTGCTTCGTGGTTTTGCAAAAAGTCCAAAATACTCAGAGCTGGAAATCTTGCCTTGATAACTCTCGTTGATTACTCAACTGAACTTAATATTCAATATGTAAAGTGCTCACGTGCTTCGATTTTCATTTTCGAAGAATTTGAGTGAGTAAATTTCCAAGCGCGACCCAAGACTACAAGAAATTGGAAAATATTCAATTTTGACCCCAAGGTTCCCAAATTTTAATACAACCTTTAAAAGAGCCTAAAAGAGCCTAACAATTCTTCCAAAATTTACCGAGCAATTTTAGGCCTCTAAATTGGCCAAATAATTCTTATTTATGTTTTGAAAAATACTAAATTAACTCCAAAAATTTCCAAGATTTTTGTGGAGATTGCAATCATCATGGGGAACAATTCAGTTGCGCCCTTCTTCCCTGCCGATGTATAGAGCATGTACCAAACCGAGCCTTTGCGGGCCTTCGCCAGCGCCGACCGGCCGTCGGCCGGCCTGTAGAGTTTTGTTTTGCAGGAGCTAACATTGGATGCAGATGAACAAAGCAATGGAACAAGTGGAAGAAGATGATATTAGTGAGAGAGAACGTCAAGCATGTGTTCCCAGCGAAAAAAGCATAATAAAAAGAAAAACAACGACAAACATGCCAATACAAAAGCTAAGAAAGGAAATAAATAAGATGGGCACAGTACTCTAGATTAACAAGAGGAGAAATATATTTCTATACCCCCCCCCCTTAATCTAGGGCACGACGGGAAGTTCATTCCTCTTTTGGATTCACGACTCCAAAGCTGGTGCGGAAACTCTGGAATTTCTCTGCCGACAGAGCTTTAGTCATACTATCAGCAAGTTGATCTTCAGTTCTGCAATAGTTTAAGTCTATCTCCTTTTCTTCAAGAAGTTCGCTTATGAAATGGTGTCGAATCTGGATATGTTTGGTTAAGTTGTGGAAAACAGGGTTTTTGCTAATGGCGATAGCAGAGGTGCTATCTACCATTATTGTGATGAGTTTTTTCTCCTCCTCTTTGATCTTTAAGAAAATTTCCAAGCCACATTGCCTCTTTAGACGCTTACCCCATGGCTCTGTATTCAGCTTCGGCGGAAGAGAGTGCAACACTCTGCTGCTTTCTGGAGTTCCATGAAATATACATTCCGCCTCGTTGAAATACATATTCATTGGTGCTTTTTATGTCGACATCACATCCGGCCCAATCACTATCGGAGAACCCAAATAGAACTTCATCTTCTTCTTCTATCCCCTTTATGAAAAAAATGCCATAATTTTTTGTACCCTGTATGTAACGCATAATTCGTTTTACTGCCCTCATATGAGCCACACTAGGATTGCTGGAAAATCTCGACACCAAGCTGACGGCTTGTTCAATCTCATGTCTGCTATTGGTTAGATATATCGGAGCTCCAACCATACTTCTATATGTTTCTGAATTTACCTTCTCTTCTCCATCTTCAATTTGAAATTTTTCTCCAGTTGCCATGGGAGTAGCTACAACTTTGCATTCTTCCATATTAAACCTTTGGAGTAAATCTGAGGCATATTTTTGCTGATGAAGAAACATAACTCCAGGTGACTGTTTGATTTGAAGTCCGAGAAAATACTTCATGAGACCAAGATCACTCATTTCGAATTCGTGTTGCATGACAGTTTTGAATTCATTGATTACCTGAAGATTTGACCCTGTAACCAAGAGATCATCAACATAAAGTAATATAATAACAAAACTCCCATCTGAGTTGTGTCTGATGTAGAGAGAGACTTCATAGGGACTTCTAGCATATTTACATTGCTTCAGGTATGAATCAATTCTCTCGTTCCAAGCACGGGGGGTGGGGGGGGCTTGCCGGAGACCATATAAGGCCTTTTTCAGCTTATATAATTTGTCTTCCTCTCCTTCTCTTATGTATCCTTCGGGTTGGTGAACAAAAACATTTTCATGTAAATCCCCATTCAGAAAGGCGGATTTAACATCTAATTGATGGATTTGCAGGTTTCTTTTTGTGGCAAAGGCAATGAGCATTCTAACAGTTTCCATCCTGGCAATAGGGGCAAATGTCTCTGTGAAGTCTCTCCCTGACTTCTGTGAATACCCCTTAGCCACAAGACAAGCTTTTCGTTTGTCAATTTATCCTTCATCATTTAATTTCAACTTGTAAATCCATTTAACACCAATTATTGGTTGGTTTGGAGGACGGTGTACCAATTCCCAAGTGTTGTTTTTGTTTATCATTCCAATTTCTACATCCATAGCCTTGACCCAAACAGGTTGAGTGGCTGCTTCAGAAATGTGGCAGGTTCTTTGCACATAGGTGCAACATTACATGACTCATAGATGTCAGCTACCGAACGAAACCTTTTGGGGGGTGAAGAATAATACCTGGAAATATGAGGAGATGATGAATTTTCCCCTATTTGAGTTGTTGTGTGATGAATATCTTGAGGACTGGGTGGCTGCTCAGCATCATGAACTTGATGTTTTTAGTAGCATCCTCATCTGATGCTTGGAGAAAAGAATTCTGATCCTCAAAGGTAAGTGGACTCAAATCCACACTATCCCCAATCCCAATGATTATTCTCATCAAATATGATGTCTCTGCTTACTGACAATCTTTTTGTGTTGGGGTTGAACAAGCGATATCCCTTGGAATCTTTGCTGTAGCCAACAAAAATGAATTTTTCTCCTTTAGGTCCCAGCTTATCTCTATTTCATTAGGTGGAATGGCATAAGCTATGCAACCAAAAGTCTTGAGATGCTTAAGATTTGGTTGCTTGTTATGCCACATGAAGTAGGGGGTTGAATTGTTGAGAGATCTTGTAGGTGCCCTGTTTAGAAGGAAGACAGCTGTGCTCATGGCTTCTCCCCAGAATTCCCTTTTTAGGTGCTTATGCTGAAGCAGACACCTTCCCATTTCAACCACTGTTCTATTCCTACTTTCTAATACTCCATTCTGCTGAAGGCTTTGAGGAACTGTTAGCTGATGTTTGATTACATTTTGTTCACATAAAGAATGAAACTCTTGACTTGTGAACTCTCCCCCCCCCCATCAGTTCTGATAGCCTTGATTTTGTGATCACTTTCTGACTCGATCAGGATCTTAAAAGCATAGAATTTCTGAAAGCATCGAATTTGTATTTTAAGACATCAATCCACATCATACGTGTGTGGTCATCCACAATCAGAACGTAGTATCTGTTTCCTGACCATGTAGATGTAGATGTCGGCCCCCAGATGTCAATATGCATAAGATTCAAGGGAGCATCTGTTGAAATTTGTGAAGTGGAAGTGGTTGATGGGATAGGCCGGGTGGCCTGGGCGGACAGCATTGGCAGACTGGGCGGACTGCGGCCTAGTGATAAGTCTAGTGGAAGCCGGCTGTTCTTCTGAGCGGGTTGTACAGATGGAGTCCGCGGTTTGTGCGGCCAGTTATCTGCGGATAGGGCGTTGGCTGTTTGGTTTAGCCAAGGAGCGGCCTGAGCGGATAGATGCTTGCGGATTGGTGCATTGCTCAGTGGCCGCGTTGCAAGCTTGTGCAATCGGCGGTTTGGCTCATGTCCGCGGGAAGCTTGTAGACTGACGTGTCCGCGGTTGTGTTGTTGCGGACTGGGCTTAGAGCTTGGTTGTGGCCTTGTCAAGCTATGGTGTTATAGCAGGTGCCTTGCTGTGGAGGACTTTGGCGGACTGGTGTGTGGAGTCCGGGAGGTGGCCGTTGCTTTGGGCAGGTGTGCGAGTAGCTTACGGACTGCTGGCGGTCTGTGTGCTAGGATGTTTGGCAGACGGAGCTATGTCCTCCATGCTCGCATTAGGCCTTTGATGGTTCTTGACTTGGTCACACTCTGTGCCAAGACCAGGGTGTCCGCAGTATCCGCCAAGTCCGCTGTTGACCGGGCGGACTGTTGCTAACTCTGCCTTTGGTCGTGGACTTGTGGCGGATGGAGGCTTGAGTCTTATTCTATGCGGACTGCATCGGGGTTGTGCGGACAGCCATTGAAGGGGTTTGCTGTCCTGCAGTGGTTGTAGGCTTTGCGGGCTGATGCCTTGTCCGCATAGCTTAGGTGGACTGAAGAGGGTTCGCCAAAGTTGCCTTGCACCTGGCGGTTTATTCCTTAGTATCCGGCTAAGTCCTTGCGGACTCGACGGACGGTGTTTTGCTATCGCGCCGGCTAGGGCGGTGTCGCTATCTCTAGGGCGGTAACCACACTTCTCACCTCGCCTATAAATAGGACGCCCCGGCACATCTACAGTAACTTGAGTGAATAGTAAGTTGGGTTCGGCGAGGAGCTGCAGTCTCAGTTTTCTGTTCGTGCGGATTGATTTAGAGCTGACGGTTTGCTGTGTGCAGGTCGTGCGGGTAGCTTCAAGGAGCCAGGAGTTTGGCTTTGACTTCGGTCAAGTACTTTGAAGTGTGCGGTCTCTGTGGATTTAGCAGGTCGCTTTGCGGCTTGTCAGTTCTCCGCTTCAACTTTGCCAGTACCAATAACCTGTCCATTGGTCTCAGGCGGGTAGGCGGTCTGTTCCTCAGTTCCTCAGCAGGAGGCGAATAACGGTGTGTCCGCGCGGCCTCGCGGCTTCGGCGGACTCCGTGTTTATTCGGTGGATTGCAGCATAGCTCAGGCGGCTTCGGCGGACTTGGAGACCTCGGCGGTCTTGGCGGACTCCGGTACTGTCCGCCCAGCTTATTTTGTGTAACTTTCTATGATAGCTTGTGTACTAGCGAAATCATGTCTCGCTACGTATACCTCGCCTTGTAAAGAAGTGGAATGTATAAAAGATCTGCTTGTGCTTCCATTGTTCGTTGGTGTTAAACCTTGATCCTTGGTTTTCTACTGGTTCAAAGTGTGAACTGGGTAGTGCCGAAGATATTAATTTGGCATTTGGGCTACCTTGTGACCACTTTGAGAAAATTTAACATGGTATCAGAGCCAAGTTCAGTTGCGTGAGCGGTGGTCAACCAGTGTTGTTACTCAGTGCTTGAGTGGTGATCAACCTGTGTTGTTGCTCGGAGCTTCTGAAAGATTGCCAACAGGTGTTGCAATGGAAGGGAGTTACGCAAGAGGTCTTGGCATTGAACTCTTAACGCCGACTAACTTCAAGAAGTGGAATTCGTGCATGAAGAGTTATCTTCTGGGTGAGGAGCTATGAGAGGTCGTTGGTGGTGACGACAGACAGGAAGTGACAGCTGCTTTTGGTACTGCTGAGCAAGTACGGCTCTGGAGAAAAACAAATGCTAAGGCGGAGTTTATTCTCAAGAGGGCCGTGTCACCAGAACTGTTTGATCACATCATTGGATGTGAGTCAGCTGCTGATATTTGGACAACCATTGATGAGTTGTTCAATAGGAAGAATGTGGAGCGACTTCAGTTTCTGGAGAATGAGTTGGCTAGAGCAACTCAAGAAGACCTTTCCATCTCGAAGTACTTCTTAAAGATGAAGAACTTGTGTGCTGAGCTATCGGTACTTGATCTTGATGAGCCTATCTCTGAGGCGAAGATGAAAATGCACATTATTCGCGGTTTGCGGAAGGAGTATGTGGTCTTTGTGACATCTGTTCAAGGGTGGGCTACTCAGTCATCTCTGCTGGAGCTTGAGAACCTGCTTGCCTCACAGAAGAGCTTGGCAAAGCAGATGGCTGGAGTGAATATCAATCAGGAAGGCAGCGAAGCTCTCTTCTCAGGCAAGAAGAAAGGATGGGAAGGGAAGAAGAAGAAGAAGAAGCAGGTCGCTGGTGAGAAGGAGCCTTCAACGTCTTATCAGCCGGAGAGGAGCAATGCTCCTAAGGACTGGAAGAAGAACCTGAAGTGCTACCGGTGTCATCAGCGAGGGCACTTCAAGCGGGACTGCAAGGTCAAACTACAGCCTGGGCATGCTGCGGGAAAGGAGGTAGCTTTCTCGAGAAGTGAAGAAGCAGAATGGGGCGGAGCTTTCATGACGGGCACTTGTGTCCGTGCCTTGTCTGCTGAGGACTTCAACAGCGAGTGGATCGTGGACTCCGGGTGTGGTCATCACCTGACCGGAGACAAGTCGAAGTTCACCTCCATGCAAGCATACTCAGGTAATGAAGCTATTATCACTGTTGATAATACTTTTTATGCAGTAGAGAAAGAGGGGGTTGTGTCTTTGGGTAGTGATCAGGGGCACTCACATTAAGGAGTGTGTATCATGTACCGGGCATGACGAAGAACCTCTTCTTGGTGACCAATGCGGTGGAAGCTGGGTATCACGTTCTGTTTGGGCCAACAGACGTGAGGTTCTTTCGCAACGTATCAGTGGTTAAGGCTGATGTTGCTCATGTAGGAAGGAGGGTGAAGAACTTTTTTGTTCTTGCCACAACTTCTTATGTTGATCATATGATAGCCAATAATAGCACTGCTATCTGGCATGAGAGGCTGGGCATGTAGGCATGGACAAGCTAAAGGAGATGGCTAGTAGAAGTTTGGTGAGAGGTCTTCCTAAGTTATCCTCCTTTGGTGACGGGCATGTTTGTGCGGGCTGTCAATACGGTAAGGCACGTCGCCTTCCGTTTGATAAATCACAAACAAGGAGCAAGCTACCATTTGAGTGCATTCATGGCGACTTGATGGGACCAACGGTCACTACCATCCTTGGTGGAAGCAGATACATGCTTGTCTTGATTGATGACTACTCAAGGTATACTTGGGTGTACTTCTTAAAGGAGAAGTCAGAAGCCTTCCGTTTGTTTGTGGAGTTCAAGGAGTTGGTAGAAGGCCGGCTTGACTTGCGGATCAAGAAGCTTAGAACGGACAACGGTGGTGAGTTTATCTCCTCCGAGTTTTCTAACTTCTGCAGGAAGCACGGGATCCAACGAGAGCTTACTTGTGCTCACACTCCACAACAAAATGGGGTAGCGGAGCGGAAGATCCGTCATCTGACGGAGACCTGCAAATGCTGGCTTCATGCGAAAGACATTCCAAGGTCCTTTTGGGCGGAGGGGATGTCTTGTGCTGCTTATGTCATCAACAGGATGCCGCTCAGCCCGATCAATATGAAGACTCCTTTTGAGCTGTTGCTGAAGGAGAAGACGAGTGTGGGACACCTTAGGGTGTTCGGTTCAACTTGTTATGTGCATGTCCCGGATGCTTCATGGACTAAGCTGGATGCGAAGGCAAGGAAGCTTGTCTTTGTTGGCTACGATGAGCGGAAGAAGGGATGGAAATGCATGGATCCTGCGACGAAGAAGTTCGTGGTGTCAAGAGACGTTGTCTTTGACGAGCTGACGTCGTATGGAGGTGGCTCGGTTGAGCTAACCGGAAGTAGCAAGGTTAATGAAGCACCGATGGTGGCTGCTGAAGGCTTGGAAGAGGAGCTTGTTGTTTCACCAGCAGCTTATGTTGCTTCTAACTCCGAGGCTGAGCCTTCTGGCTCAGGAAGCAGGGGAGCACTGCTCAATTCTTTCCCCAAGTAGGAGTTCATCCCGAAGAAGCAACGAAAGCAGTGAGCAAGGAGCCGACCCTTCGGAGATCGAAGAGGGTTGTTAAGCCACCGGCTCGGTACTGTGATGGGAATGCAGTGAGATTTGTCTCCTGCTTCTTTACAGGTCCTCTGGATGAGCGAGAGCCTGCAACCTTCAACGAGGCCACTGGAGTTAAGGAGTGGGAAGATGCCATGAAGGAAGAGATTGATGCTCTGAAGAAGAATGAAACCTGAGACCTTGTGCCCAAGGTTGATGGCATTTCTCCGGTTACTTGCAAGTGGGTGTATAAGTTGAAGAAGAAGGCTGATGGGAGCATTGATAGGTTCAAAGCTCGCCTGGTCGCTAGATGATTCTCACAGCAGTATGGAGAAGAATATGAGGAGATATTTAGTCCAGTGGCAAAGATAACTTCAGTTAGAGTGGTGGTGGCCTTGGCTGCTAGCAAGGGATGGAGAATGTGGCAACTCGATGTGAAGAATGCCTTTCTTTACGGAGAGATTGACAAGGACATCTTCATGGATCAGCCACTTGGATTTGTTTCTGAAGATCATCCGGACTATGTCTGCAAACTCAGGAAGGCTCTCTATGGGTTGAAGCAAGCTCCTAGAGCTTGGTATGGGAAGATTGCAGAGTACTTGCAATTTTGTGGATACCTTGCTTACAACTCGGATTCCAGCTTGTTCGTCAAGAAGAAGGGGGAGCTACAAGTCTTGGTCCTGCTGTATGTGGATGACATGATCATCACAGGGAATTAGGAGGGGGAAGTAGTAAGGCTCAGAGCTGAGCTTGCTATACGCTTCGAGATGAAAGACTTGGGAGAGCTTCATCACTTTCTCGGTCTTGAGGTGGAGAGGAAGGAGTGTGAGATTCTCATTTGCCAAAAAGGGTATGCAGATCGCATTGTGAAGCGGTTCGGCATGGGCGAAGGGAAGAAGTGCTCTACTCCACTAGAACATGGGCTGAAGCTTCGACGAGATGAGGGAAGGGTTCTTCATGATCCCTTGGTGTTCAGGACTCTTGTTGGGAGCTTGATTTACCTGACGATTATAAGGCCAGACATTGCTTACGTTGTTGGCCGAGTAAGTCGGTATATGGCTGAACCAAGGCAATCTCATCTAGTGGCGGCAAAGCATATCTTGAAGTATGTCAAGTCAACTTCTGATATGGGACTTCTCTATAGAAGGGACTCGGATTTTGCCTTGCTTGGTTACACGGATGCTGACTATGGCGGTGATTCAGATGATCGGAGGTCGACTTCAGGTTATGTGTTCACTTGCAGTTCAGCTAGCATCTCGTGGTGTAGCAAGAAGCAAGACTCAGTGTCAGTCTCAACTACGGAGGCAGAGTATAAGGCTTCGGCCTTAGCTGCTCGGGAAGCCATCTGGTTGAGGAGGCTTATAGAGGATGTTCATGAAGAAGTGTAAGGGCCAACTTTTCTCCGGGGTGACAATGAGAGTGCTCTCAAGCTGGTAAACAATCTAGTGTATCATGCCAGGACCAAGCATATTGAGATCGATCACCACTTCATACGGGAGAAGGTGTTGGAGGGATCTCTATTGGTCGGGCATGTTCGGAGTGAAGACAATCTTGCTGACATCTTCACGAAGCCACTGTCGAAGGGGCCCTTTGAGCGCATGCGCAGCTTGCTGGGCTTGATCACCACTTCTCACTTCAAGTGGGAGTGTTGAAATTTGTGAAGTGGAAGTGGTTGATGGGACAGGCTGGGCGGCCTGGGCGGGCAGCATTGGCGGACTGGGCGGACTGCGGCCTAGTGATAAGTCTAGTGGAAGTCGGCTGTTCTTCTGAGCGGGTTGTACAGATGGAGTCTGCGGTTTGTACGGCCAGTTATCTGCGGATAGGGCGTTGGCTGTTTGGTTTAGCCAAGGAGCGGACTGAGCGGATAGAGGCTTGCGGACTGGTGCATTGCTCAGTGGCCGCGTTGCAAGCTTGTGCAATCGGCGGTTTGGCTCATGTCCGCGGAAAGCTTGCGGACTGACGTGTCCGTGGTTGTGCTGTTGCGGACTGGGCTTAGAGCTTGGCTGTGGCCTTGTCGAGCTCTGGTGTTACAGCAGGTGCCTTGTTGTGGAGGACTTTGGCGGACTGGTGTGTGGAGTCCGGGAGGTGGTCGTTGCTTTGGGCAGGTGTGCGAGTAGCTTGCGGACTGCTGGCGGTCTGTGTGCTAGGATGTTTGGCGGACGGAGCTATGTCTGTCATGCTCGCATTAGGCCTTTGATGGTTCTGGACTTGGTCACACTCTGTGCCAAGACCAGGGTGTACGCAATATCCGCCAAGTCCGCTGTTGACCGGGCGGACTGTTGCTAACTCTGCCTTTGGTCATGGACTTGTGGCAGATGGAGGCTTGAGTCTTGTTCTATGCGGACTGCCTCGTGGTTGTGCGGACAGCCACTGAAGGGGGTTGTTGTCCTGTAGTGGTTATAGGTTTTGCGGGCCGATTCCTTGTCCGCATAGCTTAGGAGGATTGAAGAGGGTTCGCCAAAGTTGCCTTGCTCCTGGCGGTTTATTCCTTGGTATCCTGCTAAGTCCTTGCGGACTCGGCGGACGGTGTTTTGCTATCGCGCGGGCTAGGGCGGTGTCGCTATCTCTAGGGCGGTGACCACACTCCTCACCTCGCCTATAAATAGGACCCCCCCCCCCCCCCCCCGGCACATCTATAGTAACTTGAGTGAACAGTAAGTTGGGTTCGGCGAGGAGCTGCGGTCTCAGTTTTCTGTCCACGTGGATTGATTCAGAGCTGACGGTTTGCTGTGTGCAGGTCACACGGGTAGCTTCAAGGAGCCAGGAGTTTGGCTTTGACTTCGGTCAAGTACTTGGAAGTTTGCGGTCTCTGCGGATTCAGCAGGTCGCTTTGCGGCTTGTCAGTTCTTTGCTTCAACTTTGCCAGTACCAATAACATGTCTGTCGGTCTCAGGTGGGTAGGCGGTCTGTTCCTCAGTTCCTCAGCAGGAGGCGAATAACGGTGTGTCCGCGCGGCCTCGCGGCTTTGGCGGACTCCGTGTCTATTCGGTGGATTGCAGCATAGCTCGGGCGGCTTCGGGGTACTTGGCGACCTCCGCGGTCTCGGCGGACTCCGGTACTGTCCCGCCGGCTTGTTTTGTGTAACTTCCTGTAATAGCTTATGTACTAGCGAAATCATGTCTCGCTACGTATACCTTGTCTTGTAAAGAAGTGGAATGTATAAAAGATCTGCTTGTGCTTCCATTGTTCGTTTGTGTTAAACCTTGATCTTTGGTTTTCCGCAGGTTCAAAGTGTGAACTGGGTAGTGCCGAAGATATTAATTTGGCATTTGGGCTACCTTGTTGACCACTTTGAGAAAATTTAACAGCATCAGCTCTTCATGATGTGGCATTAGGGAAAGGTGTTCTGTGAATCTTATTTAGAGCACACACTTCACACACTCTATTATTCACAAGATTACCTGGCATACCTGTTGACAAAAACTGGAGCCTCTGTAAGTCTTTGAAGTTCAGATGACCACATATGTGATGCCATAAATCTGATTTGTCAATGATTGTGGTAGCATGTGCTTGCTGTCTGGAGGGGTGATTTTTTGTCTTGATTTTCATGGTCAGGGGAAATATTTTGCTGGGTGTCATTTGTATCATAGCTATGACTCTTTTGCTTTTGCTTTCTTAAACTGTGCATCTCTCTTCATCAAATATTAACTTGTAGTCCCTTTTTATGAGCTGACCAACACCGAGTAAGTTTTGTGATAGCCCTGGAACAAACTGTACATCATGGATGCGATTCACTGCTCCATTCTTTGTTTTCACTGCTACAATTCCTTTTCCTTCTATGGTTTTACAATTACCATCTCCCATGACAACTTCAGCTTTGTCAGTTTCATCCAAGAAGACAAAAGCTTGTTTGTTGTTGCACATGTGGTTGGAGCACCCACTATCCAGAAACCACACACCACTGTCCTAGGTCTCTGCATTCCGGCACGTGAGGAACAAAGTTTCTTGGTTAGATGAGAAGTTTGCTTCCTCCCTTGGTCTGGAATCTTTGTACCAACAATCTTTCTGTAAATGCAATCCCCTCTTGCACTTCATGCACCTAGAATAACAATCTTTGGTATAATGAGTGTTTTTGTTACATAACTTGCAGAAAGGTGTGTTCTCCCTGTCTTCTCTTTCTCTTGGAACAAAAGGTTTGCTAGAGCTTATAATCACCTTGCTCTGAAAAGCTTGTTCAAGGGCAGGTTCTTTCTTCTTCATTCTAGCCTCATGTCCCAAGAGAGAACTCATGTGATCACAGACAGACATCTTGGTGATGTCTCTTGCCTCCTCAATGGCCGCCACAACATGCTCGAAGCTAGGTGATGAACTACTGAGTATCTTGGATACTACATGTTTTTCTGGATGGTCGTCACCATATGTGCGGATTTGATTCATCAGAACAGTGATATGTGAAATATATTTCTGAATACCTTCTCCTTCTTTCATGTTGAGATTGTCAAACTCTCTCCAGAGTTGTGTTAATCTCATAGTTATGACTCTTTCATTTCCTCTGTATTCCACTTTCAATATCTGCCAGGCTTATTTTGAAGTTTCTGCGTCGATGATGAGTGGAAGAATCGATCTCCCAACACCTTACCGGATACATAGGATGGCTTTGGCATCCCTTCTTTGGTTTTCCAGGTAAGTTTGGGTCCCAATAATGTCACTCTTTTTACTTGAAGTCTTCTTGTCTTCACTTTTTTCTTCTACAATCTTCTTTGATGGTAACTCATAGCCTTCCTGGACAAGATCCCATAGACCTTGAGAAACAAAATACACTTTAATTTTCTAGCTTAAATAGTCGTAAGCTTCCCCTTCAAAGATTGGGATGTCGGTGTGTGTGTAAAGAAAATTTGATTAGATGATGAGCCCGCCATATGATGAGACACAGGACGAAAGAACAACAGATATCAAGCAATGATTCTGATACTCGATACTATGCTTGTCTACTGATGGCGCGGGTCGTGCCTCTGATACCAAATGTAGATTTTTGTTCTGCAGGAGCTAACATTGGATGCAGATGAGCAAAGAAATGGAACAGGAGGAAGAAGATGAGATTAGCGAGAGAGAACATCAAGCATGTGTTCCCAGTGAAAAAACATAAAAAAGGAAAAAACAACGGCATACATGCCAATACAAAAGCTAATAAAGGAAATAAATAAGACGGGCACAGTGCTCTAGATTAGCAAGAGGAGAAATATATTTCTATACGGCCATGGCTCCGCCCCCGGCCGACTCCCCGGGGGTGGGCGCTCCCTCCGGCGGTGGTCTGGCGGCCTGCCGCCGCCGACCATCATCGGAGCACTCTTTTTTTTTATTTTGAATAGAAGGGAGGGGGTGACGGCGGCGACGCTCCGACCGCTAGAGATCACATGCAACGCATCAGAAAGATAGGGAGGAAGGAGAGAATAAGGTTTCCACCTTGTTTGGGGTCTCCAGAATCTCTCGGCAAGTTCCTCCATTAATGGCGGTGGAGGGTGGTGGAGCTCGGGTAAGCTTCTCCAGCGAGGTTGAGCACCAGAAGAGGGGGTGGCTGGGGTCATTTTGAGGCTGGGGTGAGGATTGAAGTCCTCTGGTATGGAGTGGATGAATATATAGAGGGAAGGGGTGAGCCCTTCCTTCTTCCTTCTTGGCCAAGACAAGGAGAACCATGGTTGGGTTGCACAAATCATGGTTAGCAGCTAGCACTCATCTATTAGAGGGGTGTACTTTCTAGCCAATCAAAGGCCATCACATGAATTTGTGTTTCTTGGGAAGAGATGAGTGGTTAGGATGGACAAGTGGATGGAGGGAGAGAGAAGTTAGGCTTTGAATCACCTCTTATACTTGATATCAGCCACCATGCATGGCCCATTTATGGCCAAAAGAATGAGCATATGGTGAGCATGTTAAGGAGAGAGGGATGGAGAGAGAAATGAGCTTTTTATGAGGGTTTGACCAAAATTCATCCACAGGGTGGGTCCCCCATGTTGGTCAAAGTCAAAACATGTCTAAGTCATCGAGGGTCGGGTCAAAGTTTGGGTGTTGTATCACAATTTGTGTGCGCATGCTTTTCGGTGCATGACTGAGCTTGATTTGACCATGGTTTGACCACCCATCATCTAAACTAATCGGGACCAACTTTGTTGACTTTGTATTGACCATACGAATCCAATGCCACTGACCGGGTTGAATCAGAGTTTGTTTGTTAAATATTCAAAATTTGCGTGTCGCGACGCGCTAAAACTGTCAAAATGCTCATAATCATCAGTAGGCTTCGAATCGCGACACAACGAGTTCCGATGTGTTCGTATTGACTATATGAAGTCATAGGAACTGACAAAACTCGAATCGGAGTTCTCTAGGTCAATATTCAAAAATCTCGTTTTTGCGACTTTTGCGAGGGACGGTCATATCCACCATATGACCTCAGAATTCAACGGAACGAGTTCCAACGCACTCATATTGACTATACGAGGCCACAGAACTGACAGAACTCAAATCAGAGTTCTCTAGCTCGGTATTCAAAAATCTTGTTTTCGCGATGTTCTACGAGGAACGACCATATCCACCATATGACCTCGGAATTCAACGGAACGAGTTCCAACGCACTTGTATTAACTATACGAGTCCACAAGAAACTAGCAGAATTCAAACCAGAGTTCTCTAGCTTGATATTCAAAAATTTCATACTCGCGACATTCTACGAGGAACGGTCATAGCCACCATATGACCTTAGAGTTCAACGGAATGAGTTCTGACGCGCTTGTATATACTATACGAGGCCACAAGAACTGACAGAACTCAAATCAGAGTTCCCTAGATCTATATCCTGCCTACGGTTACCTCCTACCAGGTCACAGGTAGAGCTTTGAGTCACTTTTATTGGTCCCATTAGGGTTCTGGTGGCCCAATAAAAGTCGGGATGTTACAATCCAATAAAAATAAAAGAATTTTCATCCCCAAAAATTTGCTTAAAGTAGGGGAAAAAGTAACATACCTGGGGAAAGAGCTCTGGGTGCTTTTCTCAGACGAATGCTTCGAGTTTCCATGTATATTCATCTCGTACGCAATTCAACCACAAAATCTTAACCATCAGAATGGTCTTGTTGCACAGATTCTTTGCTTTATAATCTAATAAACTGACCGGTTCAAGTTGGACGGATCTATCTGACTGCAGCTGTACTGGCGGTGTAGGAAGGTGTTGTTCTGGTTGCCGGAGGACTCACCTCAGGGAAGAGACATGAAACACATCATGAAGATTTCCCAATTCTGGGGATATGACTAATCGATAGGCATCAAAGCCAACACACTCTATCACCTGATAGGGGCCCAAATAGTGGGGATCTAGTTTCTTCTGCTTCTTCAACTGGGAGACACCATGCATAGGCTTAATTTTCAAAAATACCATTTCTCTCACGCTAAACTCCACCGGTCCGTGTCGTGCATCATAATATTTGGCCTATCGGCTCTGCGCTTCCTGCCTTCGCTCCTAGATTAGCCGTATCGCTGTCGTTGTATCATCAATATAAGCCACTCCTAAGGCTTTCGGGTCCTCATCTTGAGCTCAAGTCAATGGAGTTCGACAACGCCTTCCATATAATGCTTCATACGGTGTCATCTTAATGCTGGCCTGATAGTTGTTACTATAAGAAAACTCTACAAATGGCAGCAGTTGTTCCCATAGTTCGTTGTGCTCTACTATGCATAGTCGGAGTAGATCATTCATCGTACGGTTCGTCCCTTCCGTCTGCCCATCTATCTGAGGGTGGAAGGCGGTGCTAAAGGCCAACTTGGTCCCCAAGTATGCCTGCACCCGCCTCCACTCCTTGGATGTGAAATGTCCGTCACGATCCGACACAGTGGTCTTCGGCACTCTGTATAACCGTACCTCTTGCTCTATGAACAGTCTGGCAAGAACGTCAACTCCATCACTCTGTTAAATTTGGAATGAACCGCGCTACCTTGGTAAGTCGATCCACGACAACCAATATAGAGTTGTTTCCAGTATGGGGTTGAGGTAAGCTGGGGACAAAATCTATGGAAATATCTCCAAATTTCCACTCCGGTATCAGTAGGGGATGCAGCAGGCCTCCTGGATTGCGGCATTCAGCATTAACATTTTGACAGGTCTGGAACTGGGCCACGAAGTTAGTGACATCTATTTTCATTCTGGGCCAATAAATTATCCTGCGCAGATCAATATACATCTTAACCACACCATGGTGAATAGAATACCTCAACTGGTGCGTTTCTCGAAGAATCTCATCTCGGATTCCTTCGGTAGAGGGAATAAATATGTGGTGCCCGAACTGCAAGATTCCATCATGTAGATTGAACTACTCTTGTGCTCCATCTTATAGGGACTGGATGATCTGGACCACTTACAGATCGTCCTTCTAGTCCTCTACGAGCAACAAGAGTAATCTCCAAGTCTATCAAAGACTGAAACCATTCCCTTAAAATCTGCTCCATCCAGTTCCCGACCATCAGGGGTTGGCGACTCAATGCGTCAGCAACCTTATTAGCCTTCCCGGGGTGGTACTGGAGAGCGAAATCATAATCACACAAAAATTCCAACCATCGGCATTGTCGAAGGTTCAACTCTTTTTGAGTCAAGATGTATTTGAGGCTCTTATGGTCAAAGAAGATCTCGCATCTTACTCTGTACAAGTAGTGTCTCCAAATCTAAAGGGCAAAAACAATGACGCCCAACTCTAGATCATGGATTGCGTATTTCAGCTCGTGCGACCTTAGCTGGCGCGACGCGCATGCTACTACCTTGTCATGCTGCATCAGAGCATCTCCCAATCCCTTCAGGGATGCATCCTCACAATGTTCATAAAGACTTATCAGGAGGAGTGAGTAGTGCTTGAGGGGTATCCTTGACACAAGGCTTGATAGCATGCATTTTTTTTATTTATACGCATTGAGCTATCAATTTTATAGTTTGGATTTCAAGGACCCCAAATCAATCGAAATCTACTCATATAGATAGATACACTTTAACTTGTATTCACAAGATTTGACCCAAAGTTCTACCCTTTTAGAAGCACATATGTATCGTGGCATTGATTATTCAAGTTATTTCTAACATGGTAGACACAATATCACGAGTTATAACATGAAAGCATATAATTTCTACAAGAGTGCTCCGTCTAGGGGTGTGTGAATAGTGTAAAATCATTCCGCCATCTAAATCCTCACACATACCTAGAGGCATATTCAACGAACACTAACATGTCTAGTTGCACTCTGTAGCTAAGCACCAATAGATTTGACATATCATGACATAAGTAGACAATGTCCACAGTGATTAACAATCCTAAATCAAACATTGTACACAATTGTTATGCTCTATGTTCTAGTCATGTGTGTCCTAAGAGTTATCAATCCATAGTTTTTGTTTTTATTTTGGGTTATATATATATATATTGTATTTTCTGATTTAACAAAAATAAACAAAGTAAACAACACATGTACAACAAATAAGGAAAAATGTTTTTGATTTAAATTAAAACAAACGAGTAATCAAATCAAATAAAATAAACAAAGAAAAATGCAAAACTAAATAGGACCGCACGATATAGTATTATTCACGAGGCTAATGACTATGAGACACGAAATAGGATTTGGTTTCTTGTTATGTCACACGAAGTAGGGGGTTGAATTGTTGAGAGATCGTGTAGGTGCCCTGTTTAGAAGGAAGACAGCTGTGCTCATGGCTTCTCCCCAGAATTCCCTTTTTAGGTGCTTATGCTGAAGCAGACACCTTCCCATTTCAACCACTGTTCTATTCCTCCTTTCTACTACTCCATTCTGCTGAGGGCTTTGAGGAACTGTTAGCTAATGTTTGATTCCATTTTGTTCACAGAAAGAATGAAACTCTTGACTTGTGAACTCTCCCCCTCTGTCAGTTCTGATAGCCTTGATTTTGTAATCACTTTCTGACTCGATCAGGGTCTTAAAAGTACAGAATTTCTGAAAAGCATCAGATTTGTATTTTAAGACATCAATCCACATCATACGTGTGTGGTCATCCACAATCAGAAGGTAGTATCTGTTTCCTGACCATGTAGATGTAGATGTCGGCCCCCAGATGTCAATATGCAGAAGCTTCAAGGGAGCATCAGCTCTCCATGATGTGGCATTAGGGAAAGGTGTTCTGTGAATCTTATTTAGAGCACACACTTCACACACTCTATTATTCACAAGATTACCTGGCATACCTGTTGACAAAAACTGGAGCCTCTGTAAGTCTTTGAAGTTCAGATGACCACATCTGATGCCATAAATCTGAATTGTCAATGATTGTGGTAGCATGTGCTTGCTGTCTGGAGGGGTGATTTTTTGTCTTGATTTCCATGGTCAGAGGAAATATTTTGCTGGGTGTCATTTCTACCACAGCTATGACTCTTTTGCTTTTGCTTTCTTGAACTGTGCATCTCTCTTCATCAAATGTTAACTTGTAGCCCCTTTTTATGAGCTGACCAACACTGAGTAAGTTTTGAGATAGCCCTGGAACAAACTGCACATCATGGATGTGATTCACTGCTCCATTCTTTGTTTTCACTGCTACAATTCCTTTTCCTTCTATGGTTTTACAATTACCATCTCCCATGACAACTTCAGCTTTGTCAGTTTCATCCAAGAAGACAAAAGCTTGTTTGTTGTTGCACATGTGGTTGGAGCACCCACTATTCAGAAACCACACACCACTGTCCTAGGTCTCTGCATTCCGGCACGTGAGGAACAAAGTTTCTTGGTTAGATGAGAAGTTTGCTTCCTCCCTTGGTCTGAAATCTTTGTACCAACAATCTTTCTGTAAATGCAATCCCCTCTTGCACTTCTTGCACCTAGAATAACAATCTTTTGTATAATGAGTGTTTTTGTTACATAACTTGCAGAAGGGTGTGTTCTCCCTGCCTTCTCTTTCTCTTGGAACAAAAGGTTTGCTAGAGCTTATAATCACCTTGCTCTGAAAAGCTTGTTCAAGGTCAGGTTCTTTCTTCTTCATTCTAGCCTCATGTCCCAAGAGAGAACTCATGAGATCACAGACAGACATCTTGGTGATGTCTCTTTCCTCCTCAATGGCCGCCACAACATGCTCAAAGCTAGGTGATAAACTACTGAGTATCTTGGATACTACACGTTTTTCTGGCAGGTCGTCACCATATGTGCGGATTTGATTCATCAGAACAGTGATATGTGAAATATATTTCTGAATACCTTCTCCTTCTTTCATATTGAGATTGTCGAACTCTCTCCAGAGTTGTGTTAATCTCATAGTTATGACTCTTTCATTTCCTCTGTATTCCACTTTCAATATCTGTCAGGCTTATTTTGAAGTTTCTGCGTTGATGATGAGTGGAAGAATCGATCTCCCAACACCTTGCTGGATACATAGGATGGCTTTGGCATCCCTTCTTTGGTTTTTCAGGTAAGTTTGGGTCCCAGTAATGTCACTCTTTTCACTTGAAGTCTTCTTATCTTCACTTTTTTCTTCTACAATCTTCTTTGATGGTAACTCATAGCCTTCCTGGACAAGATCCCATAGACCTTGAGAAACAAAATACACTTTAATTTTCTAGCTCAAATAGTCGTAAGCTTCCCCTTCAAAGATTGGGATGTCGGTGGGTGTGTAAAGAAAATTTGATTAGATGATGAGCCCGCCATATGATGAGACACAGGACGAAAGAACAACAGATATCAAGTAATGATTCTGATACTCGATACTATGATTGTCTACTGATGGCGCGAGCCGTGCCTCTGATACCAAATGTAGAGTTTTGTTCTGTAGGAGCTAACATTGGATGCAGATGAGCAAAGCAATGGAACAGGAGGAAGAAGATGAGATTAGCGACAGAGAACATCAAGTATGTGTTCCCAGCGGAAAAAACATAAAAAAGGAAAAAACAACGGCACACATGCCATTACAAAAGCTAACAAAGGAAATAAATAAGACGGGCATAGTGCTCTAGATTAGCAAGAGGAGAAATATATTTCTAAACGGCCATGGCTCCGCCTCCGGCCGACTCCCCGGGGGTGGGCTCTCCCTCCGGCGGTGGTCTGGCGGCCTGCCGCCGCCGACCATCATCAGAGCTCTTTTTTTTATTTTGAACAGAAGGGAGGGGTGACGGCGGCGACGCTCCGACCGCTGGAGATCACATGCAACGCATCAGAAATACAGGGGGAAGGAGAGAAGAAGGTTTCCACCTTGTTTGGGGTCTCCAGAATCTCTCGGCAAGTTCCTCCATTAATGGCGGTGGAGGGTGGTGGAGCTCGGGTAAGCTTCTCCAGCGAGGTTGAGCTCCAGAAGAGGGGGTGGCTGGGGTCATTTTGTGGCTGGGGTGAGGATTTAAGTCCTCTGGTATGGAGGGAATAAATATATAGATGGAAGGGGTGAGCCCTTCCTTCTTCCTTCTTGGCCAAGATAAGGAGAACCATGGTTGGGTTGCACAAATCATGGTTAGAAGCTAGCACTCATCTATTAGAGGGGTGTACTTGATAGCCAATCAAAGGTCATCACATGGATTTGTGTTTCTTGGGAATAGATGAGTGGCTAGGATGGACAAGTGTATGTAACGAGAGAGAAGTTGGGCTTTGAATCACGTCTTAGACTTGATACCAGCCACCATGCATGGCCCATTTATGGCCAAAAGAATGAGCATATGGTGAGCATGTTAAGGAGAGAGGAATTGAGAGAGAAATGAGTTTTTTATGAGGGTTTGACCAAAATTCAACCACGAGGTGGGTCCCCCATGTTGGTCAAAGTCAAAACTTTTCTAAGTCATCGAGGGTTGGGTCAAAGTTTGGGTGTTGTATCACAATTTGTGTGCGCACGCTTTTTGGTGCATGACTGAGCTTGATTTGACCATGGTTTGACCACCCTATCGAAACTGATCGGGACCAACTTTGTTGACTTTTTATTGACCATACGAATCCAATGCCACTTACCGGGGTCGAATCAGAGTTTGTTTGTTAAATATTCAAAATCTGCGCGTCACGACGCGCTAAAACTGTCAAAATGCTCATAATCATCATTAGGCTTCGAATCGCGACACAACGAGTTCCAATGTGTTCGTATTGACTATATGAAGTCATAGGAACTGACAGAACTCGAATCGGAGTTCTCTAGGTCAATATTCAAAAATCTCGCTTTTGCGACTTTTGCGAGGGACGGTCATATCCACCATATGACCTCAGAATTCAACGGAACGAGTTCCAACGCACTCATATTGACTATACGAGGCCACAGGAACTAACATAACTCAAATCAGAGTTCTCTAGCTCGATATTCAAAAATCTCATTTTCGCGATGTTCTACGAGGAACGACCATATCCACCATATGACCTTGGAATTCAACAGAACGAGTCCCAACGCACTTGTATTAACTATACGAGGCCACAAGAAACTAGCAGAACTTAAACCAGAGTTCTCTAGCTTTATATTTAAAAATTTCATATTCACGACGTTCTACGAGGAACGGTCATAGCCACCATATGACCTTAGAGTTCAACGGAATGAGTTCTGACGCGCTCGTATTTACTATATGAGGCCACAAGAACTGACAGAACTCAAATCGGAGTTCCCTAGATCTATATCCTGCCTACGGTTACCTCCTACCAGGTCACAGGTAGAGCTTTGAGTCACTTTTATTGGGCCCATTAGGGTTCTGGTGGCCCAATAAAAGTCGGGATGTTACAATCCAATAAAAATAAAAGAATTTTCATCCCCAAAAATTTGCTTAAAGTAGGGGAAAAGTAACATACCTGGGGAAAGAGCTCTGGGTGCTTTTCTCAGACGAATGCTTCGAGTTTCCATGTATATTCGTCTCGTATGCAATTCAACCACAAAATCTTAACCATCAGAATGGTCTTGTTGCGCAGATTCTTTGCTTTATAATCTACTAAACTGACCGGTTCAAGTTGGACGGATCTATCTTACTGCAGCTATACTGGCGGTGTAGGAAGGTGTTGTTCTGGTTGCCGGAGGACTCGCCTCAAGGAAGAGACATGAAACACATCATGAAGATTTCCCAATTCTGGGGGCATGACTAATCGATAGGCAACAAAGCCAACACACACTATCACCTGATAGGGGCCCAAATAGTGGGGATCTAGTTTCTTCTGCTTCTTCAACCGGGAGACACCATGCATGGGCTTAATTTTCAAAAATACCATTTCTCTCACGCTAAACTCCACCGGTCGGTGTCGTGCATCATAATATTTGGCCTATCGGCTCTGCGCTTCCTGCATTCGCTCCTAGATTAGCCGTATCGTTGTCGTAGTATCATCAATATAAGCCACTCTTAAGGCTTTCGGGTCCTCATATTGAGCTCAAGTCAATGGAGTTCGACAACGCCTTCCATATAATGCTTCATACGGTGCCATCTTAGTGCTGGCCTAATAGCTGTTACTATAAGAAAACTCTACTAAAGGCAGTAGTTGTTCCCATAGTTCATTGTGCTCTACTATGCATAGTCGGAGTAGATCATTCATCGTACGGTTCATCCCTTCCGTCTGCCCATCTATCTGAGGGTGGAAGGCAGTGCTAAAGGCCAACTTGGTCCCCAAGTATGCCTGCACCCGCCTCCACTCCTTGGATGTGAAATGTCCGTCACGATCTGACACAGTGGTCTTTGGCACTCCGTATAACTGTACATCTTGCTCTATGAACAGTCTGGCAAGAACGTCAACTCCATCACTCTGTTAAATTTGGAATGAACCGCGCTACCTTGGTAAGTCGATCCACGACAACCAATATAGAGTTGTTTCCAGTATGGGGTTGAGGTAAGCTGGGGACAAAATCTATGGAAATATCTCCAAATTTCCACTCCGGTATCGGTAGGGGCTGCAGCAGGCCTCCTGGATTGCGACATTCAGCATTAACATTTTGACAGGTCTGGAACTGGGCCACGAAGTTAGTGACATCTATTTTCATTTTGGGCCAATAAATTATCCTGTGCAGATCAATATACATTTTAACCACACCATGGTGAATAGAATACCTCAACTGGTGCGTTTATCGAAGAATCTCATCTCGGATTCCTTCGGTAGAGGGAATAAATATGTGGTGCCTGAACTGCAAGATTCCATCATGTAGATTGAACTACTCTTGTGCTCCATCTTATAGGGACTGGATGATCTGGACCACTTACAGATCGTCCTTCTAGGCCTCTACGAGCAACAAGAGTAATCTCCAAGTCTATCAAAGACTGAAACCATTCCCTTAGAATCTGCTCCATCCAGTTCCCGACCATCAGGGGTTGGCGACTCAATGCGTCAGCAACCTTATTAGCCTTCCTGGGGTGGTACTGGAGAGCTAAATCATAATCACACAAAAATTCCAACCATCGGCATTGCCGAAGGTTCAACTCTTTTTGAGTCAAGATGTATTTGAGGCTCTTATGGTCAGAGAAGATCTCGCATCTTACTCCGTACAAGTAGTGTCTCCAAATCTAAAGGGCAAAAACAATGACGCCCAACTCTAGATCATGGATTGCGTATTTCAGCTCGTGCGGCTTTAGCTGGCGCGACGTGCATGCTACTACCTTGTCATGCTGCATCAGTGCAGCTCCCAATCCCTTCAGGGATGCATCCTCACAATGTTCATAAAGACTTATCAGGAGGAGTGAGTAGTGCTTGAGGGGTATCCTTGACACAAGGCTTGAGAGCATGCATTTTTTATTTATACGCGTTGAGCTATCAATTTTATAGTTTGGATTTCAAGGACCCCAAATCAATCGAAATCTACTCATATAGATAGATACACTTTAACTTGTATTCACAAGATTTGACCCAAAGTTCTACCCTTTTAGAAGCACATATGTATCGTGACATTGATTATTCAAGTTATTTCTAACATGGTAGACACAATATCACGAGTTATAACATGAAAGCATATAATTTCTACAAGAGTGCTCTGTCTAGGGGTGTGTGAATAGTGTAAAATCATTCCGCCATCTAAATCCTCACACATACCTAGAGGCATATTCAACGAACACTAACATGTCTAGTTGCACTCTGTAGCTAAGCACCAATAGATTTTACATATCATGACATAAGTAGACAATGTCCTCAGTGATTAACAATCCTAAATCAAACATTGTACATAATTGTTATGCTCTATGTTCTAGTCATGTGTTTCCTAAGAGTTATCAATCCATAGTTTTTATTTTTATTTTGGGTTTTATATATATATATATATATATATATATATATATATATATATATATATATATATATATATTGTATTTTCTGATTTAACAAAAATAAACAAAGTAAACAACACATGTACAACAAATAAGGAAAAATGTTTTTGATTTAAATTAAAACAAACGAGTAATCAAATCTAATAAAATAAACAAAGAAAAATGCAAAATTAAATAGGACTGCACGATATAGTATTATGCACGAGGCTAATTACTATGAGACACGAAATAACGTTTGTGATATGTAGGAACAACCATGAGAATGCTCAAGACCCAATTGACCCAAACAATGTGCCATCACTCTAGCCCCATACTAAGTGACAGATGGGCATGATGAGTTGCACAAGTGTCGTAGGGTTGGAGTGTTAATACCATATGCCCGCACTAGAACTCGTTCAACCTAACACTCTTTCCCCCAACTGTCACACAAGGACCTACTAAAACCCTTCCCCGATTAAGGACAAGACATGAATTACAAGCTAGCATTCCTAGTGCACACAAACATATACCCCAACTATTGTGAGACACATCACAACGAGTGAATGATCGTGGACATGCTTATACATTTGTTCCTAATGATACAAATATAGAACAACAGTTTATATATGTAGTGAGCAACATGTTCGATTTAGGGTCTATATTGTTGCATGTATTTGTAGAGGTTCCAAAACAGCGCATTCAGTCTTAACACAAAGTTGATTAGTAGAAATTAAATTTTAATTTTAACCTTCTACAAATAAAACATTTGAAATAGAAAAAAGTATGTTACCCATGTTGTCTATATCAAGAATATGTCCTCTACGGTTGTCTCAAAAGATCGTCATGTCTTCTTTCTTCTTCTCCGGGCTAAGGAACTTGTCTTCAAGTGCCATACATTTTTGTTGTCCTTAGCCTGCCAACACACTCAACAGGAGAATGAGGGTAAAGATCTGGTTACACAAGTTGTTCCACCCATGGTGTAGGTAGTCGACTTCGGCATCCAGACTTGAGTTATTTTATTTATTCCTCTCTTCAAGCAAGAGTTAGAGGTGTGACCAAACTTATTACATTTGGTACACTTAACATAGGCGGTGGATATCACCTTTTGTGTGGTACCAGGGCCCTGCTAGACAAAGGATGTGGGTTTTTAGATTTGACATGATTAGCATTATGTTTCATAAACTGTTTGACCGGATTTGCTGGAAAAGAGCTATTGTCATCTTTAGAGATACTACCGGACGGTAGCTCACCATGTTTGTATCCCAGCATGAATTTTTGAGATCCATGACATTGATAACCTAATAGCATATCAAGAGATTTTTGGCTTATTCCAAACTTTTGGATGGCAATGTTTAGGTCATTGATCTTCGCCTTTAACACGGTATTTTCTGTGACCAGCATCACATCTCGGTTTGCGAATTGCTTTTTTCCATTCTCAACGTGGCTACGAGAAGTTTGGAACTTCCTTTCCAAGTCCTTCCTCTCTTTAGTGAGAGTGTAAATTTTTGAGAAAGTCTCGGAGAGATTCTCTTATAATTCTTTTATTGTGCATAAGGAGTGAAAGCACTCTTGGCACTCAACCTTCTCTTTTACACATTTTACTAATTTTGTTTTTATTCACACATTTCAATACTTTTCTCAGTTGTTTATTTTTAGATTTCAAAACACTATTCTTATTACGTACCCACATCATCTAATTACGTATCACAGAGAGTTTTATATAATTCAACGAGTTCTATATAGGTCGGAGGAGTTACCTCAGTGTCGCTGTGGACATTGGATTTACCATCTGAGTCGTTGTGATGTTCTCCCATTAGACAAATATTCGCCTCATTTTCACTGCTTGAGTCGGAGGTGTTTGACTCGACAGATCCATCTTCGTCCCAAGTTAATGCCTTTAGCACCTTCTTTACTTTGTGTCGACTTTGCTTCTCCTTTTCCTCCTTCTGGATTCTTGGACATTCACTCTTTATGTTCCCAGGCTTGTGACAGTGATAACACTCTGGTAGGGTCTTCTCATCATCGCTCTCTGTCTCCTTTGATGGTTTGTTCCACCTCATGGTTTCTTCAGCTCCTTTCTTCGGGAATTTCTTAAATTTTTCCTGCCTCTTGGGATCCTTCATGAACCTTTTGAACTCTCGGACATAAAGATTTTCTTCCTCGTCTTCCTCAGATTTTTCAGCAACCTTTATCTCCCTTGCGGCCTTTAGTGTCAGACACTTCTTCTTTATCTCCCTGGGATACTCCTTAGATTGAAGCTTTAATTCAAGTTCATGTGTCTTTAGGTTTCTAATGAGGCTCTCTATCTACAGAGTGCTGATATCATGTGATTCAGCAATAGCAGTCACCTTCGGGTTGAAGCGTGGAGGCAAAGATCGCAGGATCTTCCTCACCAGATCTCCATTTGAGTAGCTCTTCCTGAGGGATCTTGAGGCATTGACAATCTTGGTGAAGTGTGTACACATGCTGTCTACTTCCTCGTCGATCTCCATCCAGAATTGTTCGTATTCATATTCAAGTTGGAACAGCTTCAACTCCTTCACTTGCGAGGTACCTTCATGCGTTAGATCTAGTAATCGCCATATATCAAATGCAGTTTCACAATTGCAAATTCGATTAAATTCAGTTTTTTCCAATACGTAGAAAAGCGAGTTCATGGCTTTGGCATTATTCGTATAGCTTCATCTCATTTATTCTGCGATTTGACAAAGACGGTATCACCTACAGTCATAGTGGGTGCAGTGTATTTTGTTTCGATCATGGCCCACACGTCCATGTTTTGGGTCATTAAAAAGATTTTTATTCACATTCTCCAGCGACTGTAGTCACTCCCCATAAATAGTAAAGGTCTACTCACACCTTGTGTAACATCCCGCCTTCAAAAAAGGGTCTAGACAGTTCAATTGAACTCAGGAAGGGGTTTGGAGCGGGTCTTGGCAAACTACGACCTGACCTACGCTACATGGTTAAGGATAACGTGCTAAAATATTGAGCATATGTGCTCCCAATCGACTTCCGTCAGTTGCATTGGACTCTTATAGTCTGTAGAGTGCACCGGAGCTCGTTTCATCTCAATCCAACATCGTTTAGTGAAAACGATAATTTTGAATAGTGTTACGCGCCGCAACGGCGACGTGCAAAAATATTGAGCATATGTGCTCTGAATCAACTTCCGCTAGATGGATTGAGCTCGTATGATCAATACGAGTGCAATAAGGCTCGTTTTGCTAATTTTTGACGTTATTTTGACGAGTAAAAATAAAGCTCGTAAAATTATACAATACCTCGAGATACATAAACGCTTGATTTAAACTCCAACGCGTCAATACCAACTCGACATTCGACGACGCGGACATATGTGTACTTGGACATGCATATGGGACCTACATAGAGTGGCATTGGTCATTTTTCTTAAAAGAGGAGATTTGGAATTATTTAAACACATAAGGCCACTCATTCCCCACCCAAACAAAACCCAAATACATGTGATGTTCTTTGATTGGATGAGGCCAAGAGCAAGCCCAAGATCCAATTATTTAAATCTCTCTCTCTCTCTCTCTCTCTCTCTCTCTCTCTCTCAAAGTCAATCTCCTCCACTCATCAACTAAAAATAAAAAAACATAATCTATGTAGAGAGTTATGATTGGCCAGCAAAAGCTCCTCCAGTAGCTAGCTGACATCTGCCCAGCCATGGTTGGATGAGGCCATGATTGGCCAAGAAGAAAGAAAGAGGGAGGAAGGAGTAGTTTAACTCAACTATGGTTCCTTAACTATGGTTGTGTTAAGTGCTAACCCAACCGTACACCCCTCTCACCACTAAGAAGCTTCCAGCTGTCACTCTCACCTTACCCTGGTTGGTCGGAAACTAAACCCAACCCTGGCCAAAAACTAAACCCAACTCTGGCCGAAAACTAAACCCAACTCTGCTTGGGTAAGAAAGAGAGAGAAGGTGAAGGGAGAGGGGGGTGCTCTCAACCAGCTATAAAAAGCTCTCCCCTGGCCTCATCAAAGGACGACTCCCAGGAGCTTCAGGTCGACCCGAAAGGAGGAAGCTCTGGCATTTTTTTAATTGTTTCCAGCGCCGGAGAAGAGAGGTCGAGCGCCACCTTACAACCTCATCGCCCCTTTATACATGGTGCCTCCCTGAGGTTCTTGTCTCATTAGGGGAACCACATATCGTAGGAGAGATATAGAGCTATGACCCTCTCCGGGAGCAAGAAATGTTGTAACACCGCCGGAGAGCAACGATCCGGCGGTGCCCGAGAGCATAAAAGCTATCTCTCTTTCTCACAGTTGGTCGACAGTGACGCCAGAGCCGAAGAACCACCACTGTGAGAAGCGCCCGCCTCCCACAAACCGGCCGGAGGCGATGTCTCACCAGACCGTTGGTCGGCCAGCGGTGGAGGACGCCCGCAAGCCTCTGACCACCGCCTGTGTACAAGCTGTGCTTTGTCCAAATGTTGAGCCCGTGCTTTTATAAATGTATATATATATATGTGTGTGTGTAAATATATAATTTGTATGTATATATACGTTTATATATATATAGCATTTATTTGCCGAACTGGCCGCCACTTTTCGAGTAGAGCGGATAGATCGAGGTTTAGGCTTTTGTTTCAGTACAACCTTTAATTGTCGAACTGGTCGCCACTCTTAGAGCAGAGCGGACGGATCGAGGTTTAGGCTTTTGCTTCAGTACAGCCTTTAATTGCCGAACTGACCGCCACTCTTCAAGCAGAGTGGACAGATCGAGTTTTATGCTTTTGCTTCAGTCCAGCATTTAATTGCCGAACTGGTCGCCACTTTTCGAGCAGAGCGGACAGATTGAGGTTTAGGCTGTTGCTTCAGTACAGCCTTTAATTACCGAACTGGCCGCCACTCTTCGAGCAGAGCGGACAGATCGAGGTTTAGGATTTTGCTTCAGTACTTCCTTTAATTGTTGAACTGGCCGCCACTCTTCGAGCAGAGTGGAAAGATCGAGGTTTAGGATTTTGCTTCAGTATAGCCTTTAATTGTCGAACTGGCCGCCACTCTTCGAGCAGAGCGGACAGATTGAGGTTTAGGCTTTTATTTCAATACAGCCTTTAATTGCCGAACTGGCCGCCACTTTTCGAGCAGAGCGGGCAGATCGAGGTTTAGGATTTTGTTTCAGTACAACCCTTAATTGTCGAACTAGCTGCCACTCTGCGAGTAGAGCGGACAGATCAAGATTTAGGCTTTTGCTTCAGTACAACTTTTAATTGTCGAACTGGCCACCACTCTTCGAGCAGAGCGGACAGATCGAGGTTTAGGCTTTTGCTTCAGTATAGCCTTTAATTGTCGAACTGGCTGCCACCCTTCGAGCAAAGCGGACAGATCGAGGTTTAGGCTTTTGCTTCAGTACAGCCTTTAATTGCAGAACTGGCCGCCACCCTTCGAGCAGAGCGGACTGTTGAAGTATGGAGGCCGGGTTGTTTGTTGCTATTCGGAGAGCGAGCGATCTGGCGGTTTATCTAGCCGAACTGTCTGCCGGGTTGTTGCTATTTGGTGTTCCAGCGGTCTGGCGGCTTGTCTCAAATGGCTTGGAGACCGGGCGGTCTAGCGGTCTTCTGTGGCAGCTTGTTCTCTGTGGCGCTTATTCTCTCCTCCTATTGTTGTCGGGCGGTTAGCCGAGTTGTCTAACCGCACAACCTATCCGGTTTGTCTTTTTGTAAAGGCGCATATACTTGTAAATTTTTAGTCCCACATTGCTTAATTGTAATCTCTCTCATCTCCTCCATTTTATAAAAGGGAGGTTATACCATTGTAATTGATACCTTTTTTGGATAATAAAGTTTATATTACTCCATTTTTCTGGTCTGTTATTTTTTGTTCGCACATAGTATCAGAGCCCTCGATCTTTTACTTCTAATTTTTGAGGCCTCTTTGTCCGCGTGACCTGTCCGCACAGCTTCTTCCCCTTCTCGCGACATGTTCTTGCGCTCTTCTCTTCCCTTATCGTGCCCTGTTCGCGCGGTTTCTTCATCCCTTGTGCGGGCATCCTTTCTGCCCTTTCTTTCTAACCGCTACTGCTCTCTCATCACTGCGACCTGTTCCCAAGTCGTTGTGACCTGTTCTCCTTAGCGTTGCTTCCTTCTAGCCGCCCCTGCTTGTTAGTCACCGCGACCTCCTCTTTAGTCGTGCGACCTCTTCTCTTTGTAGCTGCTCTGCCTCTTCTCCACTCGCGCTCTCCCTTTATTCGCGTGACTAGTCTATTTTCGTGCGGTTTCTTTTTTGTTCGCACTAACTGTTTGACTTTTTAGTGAACTTCTCCCAGTTCGCTCGGTCTTCTCTCTCTCCTGTTCGCACGGTTTAAGCTCTAGCTGTATGACTTCTTTCCCTTTGCTTTGCTCTCTTCTTGCTGTGGCTATCCTAGCCGCACGCCCTGCTTGCTGGTCACCTGGCTTGGTCTTTCTGCCCTTGTCGCCACTCCTTCTTTATCTTCGCTTCCTGCGGTTCTCGCACGGTCTTCTTGTTGCTCGCACGGTCTTTCTTCTATGGCCTCCACACAATCCGCCTCGGTGGTCACATTTTCTGGTAGTGCCCACGTTGTTAGTCACGGCAGATGGTTGATCGACTCCGGTGCTACAAATCATATGGCAGGCAATACTCAATGTTTTTCTCTTCTAAAAACACATGATCGGTTGCCCCCAGTATTTGTTGCAGATGGCTCTTCCTCTCCAGTCAATGGGACGGGAGTGGTTCAAGTCACTCCGTCTCTTCGCCTGGCAGATACCCTCTATGTGCCCAAGTTCCCTTGCAATTTATTATCAGTTACTTCTCTATGCAAGCAATTACGGTGTTCCGTCACATTCACTCCTACTTCTTGTTCTTTTCAGGATCTGGGCTCCCAACAGACAATTGCTACTGGGACTGAGAACGGCGGCCTTTACTTCCTCGACAACATTTCTACTCTATCTGCCTTCTCTTCCTGCTCTACAAATCTTCTCCAATGACATCTTCGCCTTGGTCATGCGCCTCCCCGGCTTCTTCACCAGCTTTTACCCCACCTCCCTCCACATCATCCACCTCTCAACTGTGATGCATGTCAGCTTGGCAAGCATCACCGCTCCTCCTTCCCACCAACACAAAACCGCGGCTCTTCCCCTCCATTCGATCTCGTTCACTCTAACGTATGGGGTCCTTCTCCAACCCTCACCGTCGGTCGGGGTAGTTCATATTTTGTCACATTTATTGATGACTTCTCTAGGTGTACGTGGGTATATCTTTTAAAAGATCGCTCTGAACTCTTCTCTGTCTGGACATCATTTTATTACATGATTAAGACTCAGTTTGATACCTCCATTAAAATCCTTCGTTCTGACAATGTTAAGGAATATCTTAGCCATGATTTCTCCTCTTTCTGTATGCAACATGGTGTTATTCATCAGACTAGCTGTGTCTACACCTCACAGCAAAATAGGGTGGCGGAATGTAAAAACTGTCACCTCCTTGATGTCGCTCACGCTCTGCTGACCCACATGCACGCTCCTCGCTCTTATTGGGGCTATGTTGTCCTCCTCTCCTGCTATCTCATCAATCGCATTCCCTCTACAGTTCTTAACGTTGCCACCCTATTCTCCATTCTTTATCCAAACCAAAATTTGTTTCCTCTTATTCTGCGCATCTTTGGGTGCACCGCCTTTGTGCACTCTCCCGCTGCCACCCATGACAAACTCTCACCACGGGCCACTAAATGTGTCTTTTGGGGGTACTCTACCACGCAGAAAGGTTATTGTTGCTTTGACCCTATTACCCGCAAGCATTTCGTCTCTGCGGATGTCACCTTCTTTGAAAATTCCCCTTACTTCTCTCTCGTGACCTCCTCTCCTCCTAATGATCCTACTCCTCATATCATCTCATCCATTCCCTCTACATCTACTGACATTCTGCCACCTCCACCATCTCCACCATCTCCTCCGCCATGTCCACCTCCCGCATTATCTCCCACCTCTCCGCTGCCGTCTCTCTCTACTCTCGGGCCAGCTTTCTCCACCACGGATGCTGCGGATACTGAGGAACCAGCTGACCTGGATCTCCTCATTGCTCTTCATAAAGGGTTCAGACATGTACCTAACACCCGCTCGTTGCTGTTGTTTCCTATGATCGTCTGACCCCTTCTCACAGAGCTTTTGCACTGGCTATCTCGGCCACTTCAACCCCCCCCCCCCTCGTTCCTACCAGGAGGCCCTTACTATTCCTCATTGGAAGGCTGTCATGGATGAGGAGATTTTTACTCTCACTGAACGGGGTACATGGACCCTCTGTCCTCGTCCCTTCGGCACAGATGTCGTTAGTTGCCGCTGGGTCTTTGTTGTCAAATTCCATCCCGATGGAAGTGTGGATCGCTACAAGGCCCGCCTGGTGGCCAAAGGCTTCACTCAGACCTATGGTGTTGATTACTTCGACAACTTCTCTCTCGTTGCTCATCTCAGCACCATTCGGGTCCTTCTCTCTGTCGCTGTAAATAGGGATTGGCCCATTTCGCAACTGGATGTTAAGAATACTTTCTCTATGGTGATCTATAGGAAGATGTTTACATGGAGCAACCTCCTGGGTATGTTGCTCATGGGGAGACACAGGTATGCAGGCTAACGAAGGCTATCTATGGCCTCAAGCAGATCCCTCGTGCCTGGTTTAACAAGTTTAGTGGCATTGTTGCGGTCATTGGTTTTGCAAGAAGTTCAGCTGATCACTCCTTATTTGTTCGGAAAACCGCCTCTGGTTTGGTAGTTCTTACGGTTTATGTTGATGACATTCTTCTTACTGGCGATGACCAGGATGGGGTAACTCTGACAAAGAAACACCTCCATCAACACCTGGTCACAAAGGATATGGGCTCCTCGAAATATTTTCTGGGGATTGAAATCTCTAAGAAGCCCAACTCTATGGTCCTTTCCCAATGGAAGTATGCTCTTGATCTTCTAAAAGAGGCAGGATTGACTGGTGTTAAACCTGCCCGTTGTCCCATGGCTGCGGGAGAAGACAAAACTTGGACAGATGACTCTCCTCTTCTATCCGATCTTACGAGGTACCGACGTCTGGTTGGTAAACTCATTTATCTCACGGTAACTAGACCTGACATCTCTTATGATGTTGGAAAGGTGTGCCAGTTCATGCAAGCTCCTAGGGAGTGTCATCTACAATCTGCCCTGAGGATATTGGAGTATATTAAAGTAGCACCTGGGAAAGGACTCCTTTTTCAGAAAAATGGTCACTTAAGGGTTGAAGCGTACTCAGATTCGAGCTATGCTGATGACAAAGGTGACCGCAAGTGAACATCAGGTTTCTGCACATTTGTTGGAGGCAATCTTGTGAGTTGGAAGAGCAAGAAACAGTGTGTGGTCTCCAGGTCAAGTACAGAAGCGGAATATCGCAGTATGGCATCGACCACGTGTGAGTTGAAATGGTTACGGGCTCTCATGCTTGGCTTAGGAGAGGTCTACAACTATCATCTTCCTATGTTCTGTGACAATAAGGCCACGATATACATCTCCAAAAATCCGGTCTTTCATGAGAGAACAAAAGACATAGAAGTCGACTGTTATTTTTTTCTGGAAGAGATCTTGAAGAAACAGATTTGTACTCCATTTGTCACTTCCGACAATGAGTTGGCGGACGTCTTCACCAAGCCGGTGTCAGCTTCCTTTTTCCACATTTGCGACAAGCTGGGCATGATTGATATCTATGCTCCAGCTTGAGGGGGAGTGTTGAAGTATGGAAGCCGGGCGGTTTGTTGCTATTCGAAGACCGGGCGGTCTGGCGGTTTATCTAGCCGGCCTATCAGCCGGGCTGTTGTTGTTTGGTGTTCTAGCGGTCTGGTGGCTTGTCTCAGATGGCTTGGAGACCGGGCGGTCTAGCTGTCTCCCGTGGCGGCTTGTTCTCTGTGGCGCTTATTCTCTCCTCCTGTTGTTGTCGGGCAGTTAGCCAGCTTGTCTAACCGCACGACCTGTCCGGTTTGTCTTTTTGTAAGGCACACGGACAAATCAAGGTTTAGGCTTTTGTTTCAGTACAGCCTTTAATTGTCAAACTGGTCGCCACCCTTCGAGCAGAGCGGACAGATCAAGGTTTAGGCTTCTGTTTCAATACAACCTTTAATTGTCGAACTGGTTGCCACTCTTCGTGCAGATTAGATAGATTGAGGTTTAGGCTTTTATTTAAGTATCGCCTTTAAATAATGTCAAACTAGACTGTCTCTCTATTCAGTAGAGCAGTGTAGATGATTTTGAGGTAAGGCTCTGTAATTGGTTTCACTCTTGATTAATGGTGGGATTGGTGATGCGAAATTCCATCAAAGTCAAATCTAAGTAGTTCGAGACCCGATCGACTCTCTTAGTGAAGTAGAGCATGTGGTTGAGGTCGACGCCTTAATCACTTGACAAATTGTTCGTGTTTGTCGAATTATCGATTTAAAGCACAATATTTTCTCCTGAATAAGTATGAACCCCTATGGCCATGTTGGTGAATCAAATTTGTGTGTAACCAAAGAGGCTGCGACTTATGATGGGTCGAGCCAGAGGTTGGGGATTATTAGGGTCACATAGCTATAATTCTGGGTTTTAAGGTTGTTGAGCAGGATAAGGTCCCAACCTTTGACTCAATCCCTGGTTATCTAGACGTTGGTTGATTTTGACTCACAAAGCTTTAAACGACATATTTATCGTTCTTACTCTATGGTAGATTGAGCATTCAGAAGATGTGCATCCGAGTTATTAATCCTACGGGAATAAGTTGTGCCATGAGATGTGATTCCTTTGGTATTTGTCAAACGCCCCAAAATTCGCAAGAGGGTCACACGGCCTAGGACACGGGCGTGTCCATGGTCGTGTCGTGTGGTCGACAAACTGCGCTCGACGTTGTGTCGAGACAGGGAACATGGCCTAGGACACGGGCGTGTCCATGGTCGTGTCGTGCCGGGTTTGTCGAGAGCCCGGGTGGTCCGGCCGGGGCCCCACAACATACAGACGCCACAGCTTTAGTATTATAAGATGATATGACTACCCAAACTCAAAACTCATAAGAAAAACACAGCGGAAACATAAACCAAGACTAGAAGTTATCCACATCCACAAGTGTCTCGAAACGGCCTTATGGCCTTACAATAAAAGAGAGTCCAAATCTCCAACAATACAGAATCATCAAAGTTCATAAGCACTCCTAAGCTACCTCGGCATGCAAGCCAGAAGACAACAACATTAATCATATAAAGTCACAAAAGTAAATCCAAAGTAAAGAGGGTAACACTTCATGAGGCTTAGGCCTTTCTGGCCGGCGAGCTTGCTCCTGCTTGTGATCCTTTGTAAGACCCCTTTTTTTTCAAAACCTCGGGGTCTTATGCCCAGAACCGCCGTCTTGCGGTGACACATTCACGCCCGGGAAGGTCGTCACTACAAAACGCTGATCCTGCCGGCCAAATCGATTGCAACTATAGCAAAAGGTAGATAAGCCCACAGCTAATCATATATATATATAAATAAACTCCACGAAGGGAGTGTCCACCGAATAGTAAAAGAGTACAGAAATAAAGGGCTAAGCCCGGTACATCAATATCCTCATTACAGATCTCTCATGCGGAAGGAAAATAAAACAACTACTAGAAGTCGGAACTCACGGTCCCAGCTGGCTGCACTCCTGAGCTAGACTGCCCTGTCTCCAATCGCACCGGTCTCCTGGGCTGCTCCTCCATACTCGGCTCCACGATCCCCTAATATGATGTGGTTCGAAAATCGTTAGTCTAAAAGACTAAGCCCTATCGTCCCCCACCCCTTCCCATGTGCTCCTAGGCACCGAGCGGGGAGGAAGAAAGGAAAGGACGTGAAAGTGGAGAGTAAAACAAATAGGTGACAGGGGGACCTAGCTAGCAATTTATAATCATGTTGTAATAGGTAAAGTAAGAAAAGAATTTAACCTTCACTTATGTGAGTACACATAAGCCAAGGGATCTTCTACAAGGCTCCCATCGTATAAAATGTCTCATACCACTTTATACGTTGGGGTGTCGGTTATCACAAGCAGTATATATATATTGAAATAACCTTAATTTATAAACTTGCCCACACAAGCTTATAGACCAAGGGGTCGTTTTGCGTGGCCTATTGTATAAGTGTCTCATACCACTTATACAATAGGTGTCAGCGTTAGATGAATCGATTATGCTATGACATGCAAGTGGGTATGATGGAACATGCAAGTGCAACACACACACCTAAATCTTTGCACACAGACCTTTAGTTCCCTCTTTCGGAGTCGTTACCTCCCAGGATACCTCCGTAGTGGCAGACGGAAGCGGTGGGTTGGGTCTCGCCCACCTCAAAACCAGTAATAGCACTACAGGTCTGACCTATCGTACGCCTCAACGCTTGGTGCACTAAGCGGACTACCGCGTACTCTTGCCGACTGGACCACCGGACTTAAGTTTGGCAAAGTGTTAAACCACACTTGCCGAGTCATCGTATTGGCGTCGGTGCAACGACTAACCCATGCCGAAGACCCACCACATTAATTTTCTTTCCTTTCATGCGCATGCAATTTTATCGTATCAGTACCGATCCAAAGCTCCCCGGACCATCCCGTCCGTCATAAATATCAACCGAGCCAAAGCTCCCCGGACCATCCCGTTCGTCATAAATATCAACTGAGCCAAAGCTTGCCAGACCAAAACGTATGTCTCTTAACCATCCAAGCCGAAGCTTCCAACTATCTTCCTGTGCTATCTATGTTCGTGAAATGTGCAATCCCTAATTACTAAGTTACTCTTTTCAGCTTGTTAGTTCAGTTTACGTTATCCCAGGACTGCCCCCGGTATTCCCTGTGAAGGGCTCTCAAGGGGCACTAGGAACTATGTTGGGATTACGCCCAACGTTCCCTTTCGCAAGGTACATATTATTATTATTGGTTGATTCTCTTACCCATTACCTTCTCATGTTGTGATAGGCTAATCCTATGGTAGTTTAGACCTTTCACTCTTGCGGGAACGACGATCTTTCGTCGAACTCGCGTGCCTTCTAACACACATCAACTCGATTCCCACCACTCCTTAGAACTTTCTATGGTGACTCATCTACTTTCATTCAAACAATTCAACACGACTAACTCTACACTATTCCAACTCTTGTCCTAATACAACTTTTCCCCAAATTACTATTTGCAGACCAATCTATACTAAGCGATGTTCATGATAGGATGTCCTTCAAGTTTTCATCTGAATGACCTAGGTTATTACTGGAGTCCTATCATGACATAAATGATTTAATTCCAGAATATTGTATTCTCCTCAATTAATCTTCTATTTAAATAATTTCTTAAAAGAGCCAATTATTGTCAAGTTGATCATGAAGTATACATTTTAGACATGATTAATGTTTCATAAATTCATGATAATATTTCATATAACTAAAAGTGACAATTTCCTAAATTTGACATTTTCTACAAACATTTAAGGGTCCTAAAATTATTTTAACAGTAATCCCCATATTCCAAATTTGTAAATCAACTACTTGATATTATCATCCAAATCATTTGAATTAAATATATTACACTACTACAGTCCTAAAATTATCACTGGCCAACTTTCATGATTTTTCACAGAATATTTAATTCCAAATAAATTCAATACAAAAACCTACAAAGGGCATAATTGTGAATCAAGTGCTATGAATATACTTTAAAAATTCCTAATTAAATTCCTAACAGTAGATATCATCCTAAAAATCATCAGTGGCCAAAATTCACATTTTTACAAGTTAAATTATTCTTTAAATGATTTATTTACCAAGTATGGCCTTTACAAAATTTATGAAGGAAACAATATATAAAATCCTTTAAAAATTATAATAAAATTCAGAGACCTCTATTTAGGTCAAAAACCTCTACTTACCAAATTTTACTAGATTCCATTTAAACCAAATGATCAAATTAAATCAAATACTAAATTGGACGCTTTGATATTTAACAAAGAGACTACCATGAAAATAATCTATAAAATTCCACTAAAAATATCTATGGGTTCAACCCAACCTAAGATTCATTCTACCCTATCTTCACAATTTTTAGATGATGTTAAGTTACTGTTTTGACCTAGTAGTGCTTCTACCCTAAAATTAGGGTTTGACTTTTGAGGTACTTAACTACTTCTAAATTCCCTAACAATTCAACCATAGGCTTAAATATACATAAGTTATCTCTCTACTAAATTACAAGGTCATACAAGGGCATTTGCCCCTATGTCCTTCACAACCCCCCAAAGGTCCTTCCTTAGTGTGTGAGCTTGGGTCCAAGGGTAAATCAACCCTAATTCATCCATCTTCAACAAAGAGGGGAGGTTACTTAAGGTAATACTAAGTCAGTGGTCAAAAAGTGTTGTGCATTCAATATTTCATTTTTTTTTCTTTTTGGCTATAAGCACACCAAGCCCTTTACAAGCCAACACATGCAAGGGGTTTTACCTAACTTGCTGTGGTCCATATGGGCTGAAACTTTAACCATGCCTTAATAATATCCTCATGGACATGCCACCAAAAATTGGGGCCTTTTGGAGTTGAACTACTCCAAGAATCACCTAAACAAGCCTAGGGGTATTTTAGTAATTTCCCCCTAATTTTAATTCCAATTAATCCCATTTTTGGGAAGAGCCTACTTATGCCCTAAACAAGTTACTTCCCAAAATCCCAGGTCATTGGGGCCTCTGGATGGGCTTGGGCATCTCTTCCAATTTCAGCATTTTTGTTATTTGCAGCACAAGACCATTCACCTTTTCAGATCTTGCAAGTGAGATATCTCAACATGCAGAAGTAAAAATTGACTAATATTTCTACCATAGGTCTATTATACCCCTAAGGGCAAAACACCAAAATTTGGGGCATATTAGGGTTGATATGCTCCAAATATCAACAAAATTTAATTTATCATATTCTGACTAAAACTATAGCATTAGTTTCCCCAACAATTCCCATTTTTGGGACGGGCTTAGATATGCCTAATTAAGCCACATGCCCAAAATTTCAGTCCATTTGGACTTAGGGTTTTGGCAGGGCACTCATTTTATTTTCTGACCTATCCTAGGACCAGCCCTAGGACAATGGCTCTATAGGGCAGTAGACTTAACCAAATATTATGTGTAATATATCAAATTAATAGGTAACTTCAAGACCTATAATTTTCATGTTGAGAACATTTTATGCAAAAGGATATAAGAGCCCTAAATATTGACATGCAAAAGTCGGATTATAGGAGACAGGAAATACACTATTCATGTACTTAAATAATTCCAGGATTTATAATATTGCATGGCACGGATCTTAAAGAAATCGGACGGCTGATGCTTTTCTTCTCCAAATCGCCTGGAATCCAGCCCGAACTTCACGGGGGCTTTCCCGGCGGCGCCTCCACCAGCAAACTTCACCTCCCCCCTCACGGTGGTCGGGGCAACCTTTTGTCGGCGGCTAGGGCGGCGGGAGGTGGCGGCGCCACCTCACCCGAGAGATTCCAAAACCGCCATTAATGGAGAAATGAAGAAACTGGGTTTGGGCTCATTCGAGCCCGAACCCTACCCTAAACACTCCTAAGATCTAGGCATGAAGAAAGAGGTGAGGGAGGACCTTCCCGGCAGCCTTGCGACGTGAGGAGCGGCGGAGAGCCATTGCGGCGGCGGCCGCGCTGTCCCTCTGTTTCACGGCTCCAGCTCGATTTCTCTCTCTCTCTGTGCTACTCTCCTTGTCCTGATGGTGATGAACTGAAAGGAGAGAGGGGGGGATGAGAAGATGAAGTATAGAGGGGGGGTGATAATTCCTATGTGAGAGGTGGCGGGCTAGCCTTGTTCTTGTCACCATGCATGCATGGGTGGGCCCCACTCCATCCACCTCCTCCTCAATGACTCCAAGGGTCGGCCAGCCCAAGTGGGGGCTGATGTCATGGGTCCAAGTGTCTCATTCCCCTAAACACCCTTAAATATACCCCTTTCTCTCTCCTAATTATTCTTCATTTTGAGATTCTATCTCTCTCTCTCCTAGTCACTAAGTTGTCTAGTCAATATTCTAGTCTATTGGCAGCCCACATGTTTATTTCATCCACCAAAACATGGTTAGCCCAAGTGAGTTGGGCTTGAGCTTGAGTTAGCTCATTTGGGCTAGCTTGACCCAAACCTAGGCTAGGGTTGACTTAGGTCAATCTGGTCTTTGAGGTTGGCCCAAATGGGTCCTTGGTGACCCATTGGCCTCCCCTAAGGTCTAGGTGAGGTTGTCTTGGCCCTTTGGAGGTCACTTGACCCTTAAGCAGGGTCCTTGACCACTTTAGGGCTAGAGTTGACTTTGGTCAACTTAGCCTTTTTGGTTGGCCTCAATGGGTCCTTGGTGACCCATTGGCCTCTCACTAGGGTTATGAAGGTATGTGTGGGGTCCACTTGGCTAAGGGAACTTCAATTGGCCCTTGTGCAGGTCAGTTTGACCCAATGTAGGTTAGGTTGACCCATTTAGGGTTAGAGTTGACTTTGGTCAACTTAGCCTCTTGGGTGGACCCCAATGGGTCTTAGGAGACCCATTGACCTCACCCTAGGGTTAGGTGGGCTTGGGTGGGGTCCACGTGGCTTGGGGATGGTCAATTGACCCTAAGTAGGTTAGTTTGACCCATTTAGGGTTAGGGTTGACTTGAGTCAACTTAACCCTTTTGGCTGCCCTCAATGGGTCCTTAGTGCTCTAATGGATCTTACAATGGGTTGATGAGACCATTGTGTGGTCTTGAAGTCTTGGTGAAGCCCCATGGTTATCTTAAACTAAGGTTCAGAAATTTACTATTTGCAGACCATAGTGGTCTCACCCACATTCTTAGGTTTTCTTGGTCTTCTTGGGCTTCCTAGGGTTTGGTCATGACCTAGTCATGACCAAACCTACTCTTAGGGGTCTAGTTGTAAATGGGATGTTACAAATCCCAATAAATAAAACAAAGATTTCGTCCCCGAAATCAAGGCTAAGCCTACGGGAATTTCTATCGAAGAAAGAGGAAACTTGTAACATCCCATGAGAAGTGATATATTACATCTCGACACCATGGTTGCTAAGTGGGGTTTAAAGGAAAAACCTAAATATATGACCAATTCGCCCAATTGGCAAAGCCAAGTGTTGGGTATATTGGTTTAAATGTACCTGATTTGAAGAAGCCTCACCCAACTCAATGATATACATCAAAATGTATTTGATGTGTTTTGAGTTTACTTGTACAGGTTAAGTACTTGCAGGAAAGAAGAAAAAGTTTCTAAGTCCATGTGTCGTCACCCAGAGAGAAAGTGTCGACACTTAAGAAGACTTGTGTCGACACCCAGGCAAGCAGTGTCGACACTTGGAGTATTTGTGTCGACACCAGGGATGCAGAGTCGACACTAGACAGAAAGTGTCGACACAAGGAGCTGTGTCGACACTCAGTGAAGTAAAGTGCAGTGAAGTAGTGTCGACACTTAGCAGTTGTGTCGACACCCAGTGAAACTGTGTCTACATCAGAAAGTGTCGACACTTGGAGGCTGTGTCGACACTCAGCAAAAGTCAGCAGAGACTAAGTATAAGTGTCGACACAAGAAAGATGTGTCGACACTCAGCAGAAGTCTCAACACTTGAATAAAGTGTCGACACCCAGAACAATGTGTCGACACACTGCAGAAGAGTCAACACTTGAAGAAAGTGTCGACACAAGAAAGAATGTGTCGACACTTAGCTGAAGACTCAATACTTGAAGAAAGTGTCGACACAAGGAGCTGTGTCGACACTTAGCAAAGTTCAAATTATTCTAAGTACAAGTGTCGACACTAAGGAGATGTGTCGACACTCAGCCAGAGTCTCAACAGAAGAAGTATGTGTCGACACAAGGAGCTATGTCGACACTCAGCAAGTATCAACACTGAAGACATGTGTCGACACCAAGAAGCAGTGTCGACACTGACAAGTTTAACACATGAAGATGTGTCGACACAAAGGAGATGTGTCGACACTTACAAGATTTCAGCAATAGACTGAAGTACAAGTACTTGTGTCGACACACATTATCAGTGTCGACACATGAAGAAGAAGCAGTGTCGAGATATAAAATCTACAACACAAGGAGTTGTGTCGACACCTTGTAGGCTAGTGTCGACACTTAGATAACTTGTGTCGACACTTGGTCTATAAGTGTCGACACTTAAAGACAGACAGTCTCGACACTTTCAGACAGTTACAGAATTTTCAAGAACTGACTGGATGACTTGACAGCTGTCATTCCAGCCGGTCTACTGCACCTGTCAGAGTTGTCAGAAATCAGTTATGGACCGGACCAGCCGGTTACCATGAAGAAGGCCTATAAATAGGCTTATACTGTCTATAGAAGAAGTGGTTCAAAAGATCAAGTTGTTCAGATCAACACGTCAAGTAATACAAAGAAGATCTAGCTATTCCTTGAAGAATCTAGTGAAGATCTAAGAAGTTGGAGAGAGAGAGCTCCATCCAAGAAGTCAGCCGCTGGAACTAGGCTGAGAATAAGGGTTCAGATTTGTTCTGAATCTTAAGTAGCAGAGATCAAGGATCAACTGCAGAGGAGGTCAATCTTATTGAGTTCTACATTCAAGAAGCTTTGAAGAAAGCCAAGTCAGATTGATTTCAGCTGAGTTCTTCCAAGAACTCATCAAGAAACTCACAACTCTTCTCTCTTGTTCCTGAGTTGATTGAGTATATATTTTGTATTCAAATTATCTTGTAGGATCCTTAGGGATCTGAGTCTTGTAAGCCTGTAATTATAAAGGCTGAGTGTAGGGCTTGAGTGCCTGAGTGTAGGAGATTGAAATCTCTGAGTGTAGGCCTGTTGTGGCTGAGTGTAGGCCTTGGTGGCTGAGTGTAGGCCTTGGTGGCTGAGTGTAGGCCTTGGTGGCTGAGTGTAGGCTTTGTGCAGAAGCTGAGTTATAGGGCCTTGGGCCTGAGGTGTAGGAACCTGTGTTGTGGGTTCTGAGTCTAAGATCTGAGGATCTGAGATAGTGGAGAAGTTTGGCCGAATCTAGTACACTGCTAGATAGGCGAAGGGGGAAAGTGGATGTACCCAAACCTTGGGGAACCACTATAAAACTGTGTGTCTACTGTGTGCTGTGGAATTCTGTGATTGCTGAATGTGTGCTGTGATAAAGTAGATATAATTCTGTGTTATAATCTGGATTCTGCCTAAAAAAGATAAAATGATTCAAGTCACCTATTCACCCCCCCCCCCCCCCCCTAGGTGTTTAGGTACAATATCTTTCAAGTGGTAGACAAAGCGAGAAAAGGGATTGTGTTATAACTGTGACGAGCGTTATCATGCGGGACATAGATTCAAAGGGAAGGGCGTTTTACTTTATTTAGGTGGAACCGAAGAAGAAGAGAGTGAAATAGAAAATCTAGAAGGTCTGACCGAAGAAGAGGATCCAACCTCCACTATATTCCTAAATACACTAACTGGAACCATACCAAATTATGGATTGCGATTTACCGAACTTATTAAAAACCAACCCATAGAAATCTTTGTTGACAGGGGAAGTACTCATAATTTCCTCTCGGTAAGAATTGAAAGGGGAAACTAGATCTGATATACTCTAGAGGGGGGTGAATAGAGTATATGGTGCTTTTTGAACACAAAGAAAAACTTTTGCAAAGCTTTACAACAATTGTTGTAATGAGTGTGAGCAGGGAAGCAGAAATAAAACTAATCACAAAACTAAGCTATGCAGAGACTAAGCACAAGAAAATCTAGGCCAGAAACAAAAAGAAAACATGCAGAACCAGATGACACAAGGAATTATAGTGGTTCCCCAAACTTGGGTACATCCACTCTTCTACCACCCTAGGTAGGAATCCACTGCAGGATGAGTTGATCAGGTGTCCTGGGCACCAATGAGCTTTTGATAAGGTGCTCAAAAACCAAATCAGATTTTTTGATCAGGTGTCTTGCCACCAATGAGCTTTTGACAAGGTGCTCAAAAACCAGATTCAAACTTTTGAAGGGAGTTTGAAAAACCCTTTACAGAGTGGGGGTGAGAGAGTGATGGCAGTCTTCTCTTTCTCAATCAACTGAGAAGACTAAGTGGATTGATGTCAAAGCTCCCCCTGAGTCCTTGATCTTCAGGAAGATGAGCTTTGCTGAGGGTGATAGGCCTTCAAAGATAGATCTCCAGCAAAAGATGATTTCAGCAAGCTGAAATGTTGAGTGTCTGGAGTCTTGAAGTGATATTGGCCTTGAACACTTTGAGAGCTGAAGAGATCTGAAGATTTTTGAAAGCTTGATCTCTCTGATGAGTGTTCTTCAGAATTCTTGTTGACAGAATATTTTGAAAGAGTCTCTGTATTCTGAGTTGTGTGTCCTCTTCTTGTCAATCTCTTTTTTTTTGTTCTTCTCTGTCTTGATTCAAAAAACATTCTGTCTTTTATTCTCTGTGCCAGAATAGAATATCACTCTGTCAAAGATAGCCGTTGGTCTGCATTGATTACAGCCTTAATTGCATAATTTCTTCTGAAGGAAATCCACTGAATTGTTCCTTGAAAAATCCCTTGAAACTTGCTCCAGAAGTAAATGAAAACGGCTGGCAGATCTTCTGAATTAAATGCAGAATAACTTCTATCTGATTTAAATTTGAATTCTGAAAGATAACTGAAATCGTCGAACTGAGCTCTGCTATCGTCGAGCTGAGCTCAGCGAACTGGAAAATCCAAGTAGCAAGATAATCGTCGATCTGAGCTCAAAGATCGTCGAACTGAGCTCAGAGATAAGGATCCAATGCAGAGTTAAAATCGTCGACCTGAGCTCAGCGATCGTCGAATGGAGTTCGACGATATTGCGAAGTTGAGCTCAGCGATCGTCGAGTGCAGCTCGACGATATTATGAGGTTGAGCTCAGCGATCGTCGAATGGAGCTCGACGATCTGTCGAAGTTGAGCTAGACGATCATCGACCGGAGTTCGACGAATCGTCGTGCTGAGCTCGACGATTAGACTTGGTCTACAGAAAAACTTGGTCTTCAGGGCAGCTTCCAATCCTACACTTCTAACCCTTAGACTCAATTCTAATTGACCTATTAAGCTATACAGAAGGTCAAACACAGATTCCTAGAGACATAGTGATCCTGACCCAAATTAGTAATAGGGTGTTCCAACAATCTCCCCCTATTTGGGTTAGGATTACTATTTACAGACTTTGGAAAAATCAAATAACATCATACAATCAGAAAAACATGAAAACAATAGCAGCTAGACACAATGTAGAAACATCACAGAGAAATATATATAACATGATATCCAGACAGCAGTCAGAAAAACCAAGGATTGTCACCTTACAGAGTTACTTTTTCTCTTTGCCTTTTACCATTTTGATTTCTCTGTTATGATTTAAAGCTTCTTTGTTGGATCTAGTATCATAAGCTGCACCCAAATATGTTTGCTTTGAAGTCCTGGGAACCACTGCAGCTGGATGCAACTCCATGTATCTGTCTGTATCAAAGAACTTGCTGGAGGCATATCTTTCTAATTCTTTCTGTCTTTGTTCTGACATTGTAGAAATATTAAAGGTGTCCAGGCCTTGCTCTCTGGCTTTCTTTATCTGGTCTAATGCAGCCAACTCCTTCATCCTAGCAGTCCAAGCAACAGGATTCTTCTCAGGGTCCTCAAATGGTACAGGTGGCTCATACCTGTTGGAAGAATTATCTTGAGGAGTCCTGGCAGTCACAGTTTCTTTGAGCTTATAGGGGAATGGACCAGAAGAAGTATCAGATGAAGCATGTCCTCCCCTGGAGTAAGGATGCTGCCTGGAATGCCCTTTAGAATAAACTTGAGTCTCTCTTTGATTTCCCCTATATCCTCCCCTCCTAGAGTAAGAGCCCCTAGACTGGCTTTCCCTTTGATAGGTTCTAGCATGGGGTTGGTAGGGAGCCTGGCTTCTAGATGGGGCTTGGCTTGCAGAGCTGCCACCTGCACCTGCATCAGGTGGAGGTGGTGGAGGAGGATGAGGGTGCTTGAACTGGGAGGAGCCCTTCTCATACTTCCTTTTCTTCTTCATTGCTTTAGCTGATTTTTAGAGAACTGCATCCAATGTTCAGTAATTGGGCAGTTGTGCAGAATATAGTATGGAATATCATTATCATCTTTTACTGTGGCAGGTGGAACCCTTTTCATTGCCTTACTTCTTGCCTTCCTTTTCCTTGCAATGGTGGCAGAAGAATCATCAGAGGCAGTGTTGTAGTCATCAGATTCAGAGCTCTGAGCATCATATAAAGCATCAATCCTCTTCATCAAATCTTCTTTCAGTTGAACAGCAGCAGATGGGGCAGAAGCAGAGGGAGCAACAGAAACAGATACAGCAGCAGATGTAACAATAGATACAGGAGCAACAGCAGAAACAACACTGGTTACTTCAGGAATGATGGCAGCAGCAGCTTCAGAAACAACAACAAAATCTTCAGCAGGCTCAAAGACAGCAGCCTCTATCATCAGAAAATCCTGGGATGTGGGCTCATCAGAAACAATTTGAATTTCAGCAGCAGTTGGAACATTTTCTTCAGCAGCAGCAAAGACAGTTTCAGAAGCAGATACAGCCTTTTCTTCATCAGCAGCAGCAGCAGTCATCACTGAGAGTACAAAAGAGGAAAGAATGTTGGGGTCACAGCCAGAGAGAGGCACCAGAGCCTTGGACAGATCTTCTGGGGGCTGGACAGCATTTGGCTCTGGGAGGTAGCTGTAATATGCAGTATCAAATGCAGAGAGCAAAGACCTTAGGTCTATTTCTAAGACTGGAGTAGGAGCCTGAACTGGAGCAGCAGCAACAGGAGCAGCAGATACAAACACAGCAGTAGCAGCAGTAACAACAGCAGGAGCAGAAGCAGCAGCAACAGCAGCATGAAGGCTGGCTTCATAGGGCATCTCCCCCTGCCTGGATGCAGATACCTCTATATCAAGGCACACTGCTGGAGGTGCTGCTTGAGGAAGGAGAGAGGAAAGCCTGGCAGAGAGGGCTGCCACTGACAAGTGTAGAGGAGCCAAAGAGGCCTCCAAGAGGAGGGAGAGCCTGGGGGCAATGAGCTCATACAACTTGTCAGCAAGGGCTGAGAGATCTACTTGCTCAAGAAGAGGAGCAGAGGTAGATGGTATTGGGATGGCTGAGGAAGCTGGAAGTGGAGGGCTGAATGGTGGAATGAATGGCTCAGGAGAGGGGATTGTGGAGATGGAGGACAGGGGGATGGATATGGAGGGAGTGAATGTGGGTTGGTCAATGATGCGGTGGAGAAGATCTTGGAAAGATGTTGAAGAGGATGGTAATTCTGGAGGAGAAGAGGGGGAATCATCCATGTAGGATTCATCCAGAAGGGTGAATGATGGTAGGGATGGAGATGAGGTGACATCTGGTGGTGGATATGAGAATAATGGGTGGAATTGGTCTACTAGAGGTGATGAAATTGTTGCTGGAGATGGAATAGATGTTGGAGATGGGCTGGAGATTGTAATGGTGGATGGAGCTGGAGTGGTGGATGGAATAGGTAGGGTTGGACTTGGAGGAGGAGGAGAAGCAGCACTAGCAGCAGGCAGGTCTTCTGCAGGAGCAGAGACCTGGGGGGAGTGACTCTTTGAGTCCTGGTGCCTGAAGGAGCAGTTGAAGAGGGCCTGCTGGGTTTGCTAATTTTCCTGTCCCACTTCCCAAATAGGGCACAGGTGAGTCTCTTGGAGGCATTGATGTGCACTCCAGAGGAGACCAGCAGAGCAGGGCACCTTGCCTGAAGGAAAACTCCAAGAATTCTTCCAAAATTTACAAAGGTTTTATTAATCTTCTTCTTTATCAGGTCAAAGAAGACCTCTCCCCAGTTTAAGCTTTTCCTATCTACCAGAGCTCCCATGAGGCAGAGCTGATGTCTGGAGATAGTATCATGTGCAGAATGCTTTGCCAACAGCACCTTGCCTACAACATCAGCTAGAAACCTGTATTCAACTGACAAGTTCCTCTTAAACAACTTGCTAGGGTTTCCCTCTGGATGACCCATCCTGGCAAGTATATCAGAAAATTACTCTCCAGATAGTTCAGCAGTGTCTTCACCATTTCTCAAGTCAAAAACCTCTGTTAAAACTGTTGGGGTCAGAGGTACCTGGGTTCCAGCAATAGATCCAACTATGGTGTTGTTGTCTAGATTGTGAGCAGTATAGACCCATTCTTTTATTTCATCTGAGGCAAGTTTGATTCTTGTGGTCATGAGGGCAGACAAATGCTGATCCTTGAATAAACTCAGGATGTCCTGGAAGATTTGATCAGTGGTGTTGAAGGAGTCCAGATCAATGTCAAATCCTGCATCAAACTTCATTGCGGCGAGGACAGCAACTGAGACGGCCATGGTACCTGCAAAAACTTAACAAACAAACTGAACAAGCGTAGAACTTTTTGGAGGGAAGAAAATTCTTGCAGAGAAATTGAAAGCGCAAGAGAGAACGACGGCGAAAAATGAGTTTTATATTAGGGTTCGACGCAGAGTTGGAAAGATCGTTGAACTCAGTTCGACGATCGAGGCTTCGAAAGGAATCTGAAGAGACTCCAACATCGTCGATCTCCGTTCGACGATCTGGAAAGGCGTCGAGCTCCGTTCGACGATCGTTCAGTGAACAAAATCGTCGAGCGCCGTTCGACGATCGTTGACCGGAAGAGATAGTTCATACTATCTGAGGGGCGCTGAACTCAGTTCGACGATTCTGGAAATCGTCGAACTCCGTTCGACGATCTTTGGGGAAATCGTCAAGCGCAGTTCAGAGATCAGAAAATCTCTAGACACTAAGAAAAGTCAGAGAGTTTGCCTAGTATTGGTCAATTTTTAGCTTTCAAAATCTTGGGTATTAATTAAGACTTCCTCCATCTAACATTCCTAACTGATTTAGGAAGAAAGTGTGTTTCTTTTCATCCAAAGGCTTGGTGAAAATATCTCCCCTTTGTAAATCAGTTGAGATATATTGCAGTTCAATTTTATTCTTTTCAACATTGTCCCTTAAGAAGTGATGCCTAATCTCTATGTGTTTTGTCCTACTATGGAGGACTGGATTTTGAGCTATGGAAATAGCACTTGTATTGTCACAAAAGATTTTTGACTTCTCTAAGTTGTAACCATAGTCTAGGAGTTGATTTTGAATCCACAGTATTTGTGAACAACAACTACCTGCAGCCATATATTCAGCTTCAGCAGTTGAAGTTGACACAGATGTTTGTTTCTTGCAAAACCAAGAGACAAGTCTATCACCAAGGAACTGACAAGTTCCACTGGTGCTTTTCCTGTCAATTCTGCATCCAGCATAATCAGCATCAGAGAATCCAGTTAACTCAAATGCTGAATCTTTTGGATACCAGAGACCTAGATTTGGACAACTTTTAACATACCTAAGAATCCTCTTTACTAATGTGAGGTGTGACTCTCTAGGGCTAACTTGGAACCTAGCACATATACATGTAGCAAACATTATATCTGGTCTACTAGCTGTAAGATACAGTAAAGAGCCAATCATTGCTCTATATGTTGTCTGATCAACAGGTTTCCCGTGTTCATCAGCATCCAATACAGCATTGGTAGGCATGGGTGTTTTCATACAAGATGCCTCAGACATGCCAAATTTCTTAACCAGCTCATTAGCATATTTGGTTTGAGAAATAAAGATGCCTTCAGCATGTTGTTTGACTTGCAATCCTAGGAAGAAGGATAGCTCACCCATGCTACTCATCTCAAATTTAGAATGCATTAGGTTAGAAAACCTTCTGCACAATTTTGAGTCAGTAGAACCAAAAATGATATCGTCTACATAAATTTGTACTAGTAGGATATGGGACTTATGGGTTCTAATAAAAAGAGTTTGGTCTACTCTACCCCTTATAAAACCATTTTCCAAGAGAAAGCATGCTAGGGTCTCATACCATGCTCTAGGAGCTTGCTTGAGACCATATAATGCTTTATTTAATCTAAAAACATAATCAGGATAAGTTGGAGAGATAAAACCTGGAGGTTGTCTGACATAGACTTCCTCTTTGATGTCTCCATTTAAGAAGGCACTCTTGACATCCATCTGATAAACCTTGAAGCCTTTGTGAGCTGCATAAGCTAAAAATATCCTGATGGCTTCTAATCTTGCAACAGGTGCAAAGGTCTGGTCATAGTCAATTCCTTCTTCTTGAGAATATCCTTGGGCAACTAGTCTTGCCTTGTTCCTTATTATTACTCCTTGATCATCCAGTTTGTTCCTGAATACTCATTTTGTTCCAACAATGGAATGATCCTTAGGCTTTGGCACTAGTTCCCATACTTTGTTCCTCTCAAATTGATGCAACTCCTCTTGCATGGCAATGATCCAGTGTGGATCTTGCTCTGCATCTTGAATGGACTGAGGTTCAATTTGAGAAAGGAAGCAGGTGTGCAACAGGTTTTGGTTGACCTGATTTCTGGTTTGCACACCAGCTGAGATTTCTCCAATTATCTGGGAAATTGGATGGTCTCTTGATGTTACTAAATCAACAGGGGGTGTTGATTGTTCACCAACCTGTGTTGTTGTTTCCTCTTGTGGTACAACAACTGGCTCTTCAAGCTGAGCTTCAATGTGTTGAGCATTCCCTTCATCTTCACTGCTTTCATCCTCTTGAGCAACCTGTAACTTGTTCATATCTTCAACTAGAGAGTGTTCCTGCAAAGGTTCTATGGTAGAAGAAATCTTCTCCTTGAAAGACATGTTAGTTTCATCAAAAGAAACATGAACAGATTCCTCAATTTTCAATGATGATTTATTATAGACCCTATAGGCCTTGCTGATCATGGAGTATCCCAGAAACACTCCTTCATCAGCTTTGGCTTGAAATTTTGCTAAATATTTCTTATCATTATTGTGAATATAGCAAATGCAACCAAAAATTCTGAAATAGTCAACTTTAGGTTTCTTCCCTTTGAGTAATTCATAGGGAGTTTTTCCCTTCAGTTTATGTATCAGACTTCTGTTCAGCACATAGTTGGAGGTGTTCACTGCCTCTGCCCAAAAGGATAGAGGTAGATGAGCATCTGACAACAATGTAGTGGCAGATTCAATAAGGGTTCTATTTTTCCTTTCAGCTACCCCATTTTGTTGAGGAGTTCTAGGAGCTGAGAAAGTGTGCCTGATCCCTTCACTCTGACAGAACTCTTGCATAAGAAGAGAATCAAACTCTGTCCCATGATCACTTCTGATCAGGGCAATGTGAGTATTGAACTCAATCTGTATACATTTGAGAAACTCTGTCAGACACTTAAAGTTATCAGACTTCTTCCTTAGAAAGAACACCCAAGTGAATCTAGAGAAGTCATCTACAATTACTAAAGTGTAGGATTTCCCTCCTAGGCTTTGTACTGTGATGGGTCCAAATAGATCCATGTGTAACAGATACAATATCCTAGGTGAATCACTCTTATTAAGTGACTTAAAACTGTTTTTAGTTTGCTTGCCTAATTGACAAGCCTTGCATAGTCCTTCCTTCTTGTAGGGGCCAGAAGGTAGTCCTCTAACAAGGTTGTCCTTGGAGAGCCTAGCAATAGTTCTAAGGTTTAGGTGTCCTAGTCTCTTATGCCATAAAACATTTGGTCTACATACTGAATTGAATAAACAGATATCTATAGTAGTTGAAAGAAAATCTACTAGGTAGATGTTACCTTTCCTTTTACCTGTCAACATAGTTGTGTTGTCCTCTGACTTGATTTTGCATAAGGTTTTGCTGAAGGTCACCTGGTAGCCTTCATCACATAGCTGACTGATGCTGATTAGGTTGTGCTTCAGTCCTTCCACATATGCTACCTTCTTGAAGGTTACTGAACCAATCTGGACTGCACCATATCCTTTAGTTTGTCCAAAGTTGGAATCACCAAAGATAACTTTGGGTCCAAGCTTGGCTCTAAAGGAATTGAGGTTGTCCTTATTCCCTGTCATGTGCTTAGAGCACCCACTATCCAAATACCATTGCTGGTTAGATGTTGGATAGGTCTTCACCTGCACATAAAGCAATTTACTTGTTTTTGACCCAGTTTACCTTGGGCCTAGGTTGATAACCTCTAAATTCAGAAATGAAGGACATCCCTGGCTGACTCTTATATCCTTCAGGATGATATCTCCTTAGAGGTATAATCCATTCAGTATAAGGGTTAAAGGTTTGGGATGAAAAACCCTCAGGATTCAATTTTCACTTGCCTTTGAAAAAATTTCCAGAGCTCTGACCTCTGTTCGACGATCTTGGAGCTGCGTTCGACGATCGTGGGTCAGATCGTCGAGCTCCGTTCGACGGTCGACTATGGCTGAGGTCAGGTATATGGGATCGTCGACCAGCGTTCGACGATCTTGGCTGAGATCGTCGATCAGCGTTCGACGATTTGTCCTGAGATCGTCGAGCTGCGTTCGGCGATCGTCGATCTTCATTCGACGATCGTCGATCTCCGTTCGACGATTTGTGCTGGACTTTAGTTTTCTGAGGCAGATCAGAATTTTTCCTGGCAACCTCTACAACTCCCTTTCCCTTGTCAGAAATGAACTTGATAGGAGTTGTTAGAACAATAGGTTGGCTGGATGAGGCACCCAAGCCCAGTGTACTGTTGAATCTTGAGTTCACTGTGCTTGTGATGTCCATCAGCTTGAGGCTTCTCCCATTGAGAGATTCTTCAAGCTTCTTGGCCTCAGAGAGCTCACTTTTCAGTGTAGCTATCTGTTCCCTATAGTTCTCCAACTCCTGAGAGAGTTTGAGGTTTTCTGATTTTAAAACACTTTGTTCAGATAATTGATTTCTGAGAGAGATGATCTCTTTCTCAGACTTTAGCAGGTCTAAACATAGTGCTTTAAATTCAGATTTAAAATCTTCTGAAGTAAAATCAAAAGAGCTGATTACCTGATCTTCTTCAGGTTGAGTCTCTGAGTCTGACTCTGACTCCTCTTCCTCTGAGTTGTGTTGTGAGGCATTGATTGCCATCATGCAGAACTCCTTTTCCTCTGCATCATCCTCATCATCACTGGAGCTGGAAGAGGCTTCTGACTCCTCTTCAGTCTCACTCCAGGATTCAGCAACAAATCCTTTCCTTGTATGCTTATTTTTGCTGGAAGAGGGTTTGCTATTGCCACTCCTTTTGGAGTCTTTCTCCTTTCTTCTTTCTTTTCTGTCCCTTCTGTCCTTGTTCTTGTTTTCTGGACAGTCAGGAACTATATGCCCTGGTTTCCTGCAACCAAAGCAAATAATGTCTTTGTTATTGCCAATGGACTTGTCATACCTTGGCTTGTCCTGCTCCTTGTATGATCTTATTCTGAAGTCCTTTCTGGCCATCTTATAGAATCTTTTGGCCAGCAAGCTGAGAAGTTCATCATTGCCTGTTCCTTTTTCTTCAGGCAGATCTTCAGTTGCCTTGAATGCTATAGTCTTCTCCTTTCTTGTGGCTGGTGAAGCAGCCTTCTGTTCTTCCTCTCTGTTCTTGATGAGTAGCTCATAAGACTTGAGCTTACCCAACAAGGCTTCAGTGGTGATCTCATTCAGACTTCTGGCATCTTTAATTGGCCAGATTCTTGAATCCCAAGTGCTGGGGAAGCACATTAGGATCTTGTCATTAAGTTCTGTCAGTGAGATCTCTTTGTCTAATGTCCTCAGTTCACTGACAATTAGACTCAGTCTGTTGTACATGTCTCCCACTGACTCAGTTTCTCCCTTCTTGAAGTTCTCATATTGGGAGATGAGATGGGATCTTCTGTCCTTTCTCTCATCAGCTGAACCTGAAACTATTTCTGAGAGCTTGTCCCAAATCTCCTTGGCTGAATTACATTCAGCTACCTTTTGAAAAATGTCATTTGACATTGTCTGAGCTAGAATGTTCATTGCCTTGGCATCAGCTACTTTCCACTTTTTGATGTCAGCATCTGTTCCTGATGGAGGTGGAACAGCATTTGTGCTTGTGCTTTCTGGGGGTCTTGGACACACTGTCAAAACAGAATTAAAAATATCTTCGTCAATAGAATTCATGTAGAGTCTAATCCTTGCTTTCCAAAGTGCAAACTTTGACAGATTGCACACTGGAGGTCTGGTGCTAGCATAATCTTTATTTTGAGCCATGATTTGTGCAAACTAAATCTAATAATAAAATATAACAGAAGGATCTAGTTTGGGATCTTGGGGTTCAGGTGTTAGCCTGTACAACCAAACAGATATGGTATGTTTAACCAACCTGGCTCTGATACCAATTGAAAGGGGAAACTAGATCTGATATACTCTAGAGGGGGGTGAATAGAGTATATGGTGTTTTTTGAACACAAAGAAAAACTTTTGCAAAGCTTTACAACAATTGTTGTAATGAGTGTGAGCAGGGAAGCAGAAATAAAACTAATCACAAAACTAAGCTATGCAGAGACTAAGCACAAGAAAATCTAGGCCAGAAACAAAAAGAAAACATGCAGAACCAGATAACACAAGGAATTATAGTGGTTCCCCAAACTTGGGTACATCCACTCTTCTACCACCCTAGGTAGGAATCCACTGCAGGATGAGTTGATCAGGTGTCCTGGGCACCAATGAGCTTTTGATAAGGTGCTCAAAAACAAAATCAGATTTTTTGATCAGGTGTCTTGCCACCAATGAGCTTTTGACAAGGTGCTCAAAAACCAGATTCAAACTTTTGAAGGGAGTTTGAAAAACCCTTTACAGAGTGGGGGTGAGAGAGTGATGGCAGTCTTCTCTTTCTCAATCAACTGAGAAGACTAAGTGGATTGATGTCAAAGCTCCCCATGAGTCCTTGATCTTCAGGAAGATGAGCTTTGCTGAGGGTGATAGGCCTTTAAAGATAGATCTCCAGCAAAAGATGATTTCAGCAAGCTGAAATGTTGAGTGTCTGGAGTCTTGAAGTGATATTGGCCTTGAACACTTTGAGAGCTGAAGAGATCTGAAGATTTTTGAAAGCTTGATCTCTCTGATGAGTGTTCTTCAGAATTCTTGTTGACAGAATATTTTGAAAGAGTCTCTGTATTCTGAGTTGTGTGTCCTCTTCTTGTCAATCTCTTTTTTTTTTGTTCTTCTCTGTCTTGATTCAAAAAACATTCTGTCTTTTATTCTCTGTGCCAGAATAGAATATCACTCTGTCAAAGATAGTCGTTGGTCTGCATTGATTACAGCCTTAATTGCATAATTTCTTCTGAAGGAAAGTCCACTGAATTGTTCCTTGAAAAATCCCTTGAAACTTACTCCAGAAGTAAATGAAAACGGCTGGCAGATCTTCTGAATTAAATGCAGAATAACTTCTATCTGATTTAAATTTGAATTCTGAAAGATAACTGAAATCGTCGAACTGAGCTCTGCTATCGTCGAGCTGAGCTCAGTGAACTGGAAAATCCAAGTAGCAAGATAATCGTCGATCTGAGCTCAAAGATCGTCGAACTGAGCTCAGAGATAAGGATCCAATGCAGAGTTAAAATCGTCGACGTGAGCTCAGCGATCGTCGAATGGAGTTCGACGATATTGCGAAGTTGAGCTCAGCGATCGTCGAGTGGAGCTCGACGATATTATGAGGTTGAGCTCAGCGATCATCGAATGGAGCTCGACGATCTGTCGAAGTTGAGCTAGACGATCGTCGACCGGAGTTCGACGAATCGTCGTGCTGAGCTCGACGATTAGACTTGGTCTACAGAAAAACTTGGTCTTCAGGGCAGCTTCCAATCCTAGACTTCTAACCCTTAGACTCAATTCTAATTGACCTATTAAGCTATACAGAAGGTCAAACACAGATTCCTAGAGACATAGTGATCCTGACCCAAATTAGTAATAGGGTGTTCTAACAAGAATGGCTAACTTCTTAAAGTTACACATTCATAAAATCAACGAATTCCCTGTTTTTATGGGAAATGGGTCTACTGAGCTATGAACGGGAAAGTGTAAGGAAGTATCTTTAACTATACAGGATATACAATATACCATCCAACTTTATGTCCTCGACATTGAAGGCGCAGATTTGATTCTAGGGCAAAGATGGTTGAGAACATTAGGACCCGTTACTACTGACTATGAGAATTTAATAATTTCCTATAAAGGTAATCAGGGACTAATAACACTCAGAGGGCATAATAGTAAAACATAAGGGAGACTAGTATCCACCTCACAATTATGCCGAATGATCGCATTGAAACCGGCCAGAATTTGTCTGATTATGACTAGAGAAATATCACCACCTAAGGCAGGGGGACTAACCATTGAGGAAATAGTTAAACCCCTACCCAATGAATTCAAGGAACTACTAATATCATACAAAGAATCGTTTGGTGAACCCAGTAGTTTGCCTCCTAAACGAGAGATCGATCATAAGATTAACTTGAATGAGGGAACAAACCCCCCAAACCTTAAACCTTATAGATATCCATACCATCAAAAAAACGAGATAGAGAGGTTAGTAAAGGAAATGCTTAGCCAAGGACAGATTCAACCCAGTACATCAGCCTTTAGTTCCCCAGTGATATTAGTTAAGAAAAAAGATGGGACATGGAGATTTTGTGTGTACTATAGGGCACTGAACAAGATAACGATTAAGGATAAGTTTCCAATTCCCACGGTTGATGAATTGATGGATGAGTTATACGCGGCAAGATTTTTTCGAAACTAGATTTGAAATCAGGCTATCACCAAATACGGATGGATCCAGGGGACATCCCAAAAACTGCTTTTAGGACACATCATGGACATTACGAGTTTTTAGTCATGCCTTTTGGTTTAACAAATGCACCGGCTACTTTCCAAGCTTTGATGAACACTATTTTTCAACCTTATTTACGAAAATTTTTGGTAATTTTTTTTGATGATATTTTGGTTTACAGCCCCAACATTGAAGACCACTGGTCGCATTTAAAAATGACTTTGGGATTATTACGACAGAATAAGTTACTAGTTAAAATTTCTAAGTGTGAATTCCTCATGAAAGAAATAGAGTTTTTGGGGCATACCATCTGTGAGGGTATAGTATCCCCCAACAAGACTAATATAATAGCCATTGAGGACTTCCCAACACCAAGAAACCAAAAAGAAGTCAGAGCCTTCTTAGGATTAACCGGCTATTACAGGAAATTTATTCAAAACTATGCTAAAATAGCCCACCCGATTACGGATTTGTTACAAAAAATGCCTTTTCATGGAATGCCAAAACGCAGTTAGCCTTTGACGAGCTTAAGCTCAAATTACTGTCAAAACCTATATTACCTTTACCCAACTTTAGTGAACCATTTATAATAGAAACCGATGCTTCAGGCACAAGCATAGGGGCAGTTCTAAAACAACAAAATAAAACTATAGCTTACTACAGTAAGAAGCTTTCCCCGCTAATGCAAAGGAAATCGACATACTTTAGAGAAATGTATGCGGTTACAGTTGCGGTGGCAAAATGGAGGCAATACTTATTAGGGCATCAATTCATAATTATCACGGACCACCACAGCCTGCATTACCTTCTCACACAACAGATCCAGACACCCGAACAGCAGACTTTCTTAGCTAAATTACTAGGCTATGATTTCATCATACAGTATAAAGCTGGAAAAAATAATCAAGCCGCTGATACCTTGTCCAGAATTCCGGACATTGCGGATAGAGGATCGGCCGTAAGCCTCAACATGATATCCGTTCCAGTTTCCCCTCTCTTGGAGGGACTCGAACAGGATTATGCGCAGGATGAGTTTTGCCGGCAAATTAAAGCAAACACCCTAAATAACCCAAATTGGAGAATGCAAGGAAATTACATCATTCACCATCACAGAATTTACATTCCAGAAAACTCCACAATTAAAACTAAAATTCTAACTGAAGCACATAACAGCCTCGCGGGAGGGCACTCAGGAGTTAGAGCTACCCTATACCGTATTAAATCCCAGTTCTATTGGCATAACCTTAAAAAAGAGGTAGAGGAATATATAAAGAACTGTGATTTATGCCAAAGAGCCAAGTCCACCAATCATAACCCTTACGGGTTATTGCAGCCGCTACCTATACCAACCAAATTATGGACAGATTTGACTATGGACTTTGTAACCCATCTACCCATGTCCTTAGGATACACAGTAATATATGTAATAGTAGATAGGTTTTCTAAAGCCATACATTTAGCCCCAATTAAACCACCCATTTCAGGACCATTAGTAGCAAAAATCTTTTGGGAGAATGTAGGGAAATTACACGGGAATCCTGAGTCTATCATTACTGATAGAGACTCAATCTTCCTGAGTGATTTCTGGGTGGAATTATTCAAGCTACAAGGAACCAAATTAAAATGCAGTTCGGCATATCATCCTCAAACCGACGGCTTAACCGAAAGGGTAAACCGCTGTGTTGAGCAGTACCTCAGAATATTCACTCACGATCATCCAAAACAATGGGCACAATATCTAAGCTATGCAGAATACCATCATAATACTACATTTAACACATCGACCAACATGACTCCATTTGAAGTCATGTATGGTCGACCACCTCCTGGGTTGTTAAATTACTGTGCAGGTGGAACCAACAATGAGGCGGTGGATACAACTATGCAGACACGGGAGGAGCTTAACCATTCATTGCGGGAGAATTTAACCAGAGCTCAACACAGAATGAAGACACAAGCAGATAAAAAACGCAGAGAATTAAGACTGGACATTGGAGATTGGGTGCTGCTAAAATTGCACCCATACCGACAGTTGACTATGACCAGGCCAGCAGGAAGAAAACTAAGCCTCAAATTTTACGGACCATATCAGGTTACGGAAATCATCGGAGAGACGGCTTATCGACTACTCCTCCCTCCAGAATCACGCATACATCCAGTTTTCCATATTTTACTATTAAAACCCTACCATGGAAATCCAACGCAGCAAATAGTAACCTTACCAAAACTCTCATGGAAGAACAGTCCACTCCATCCGCCGCTAGCCATTATTAGCCAACGCAACATCATCAGGAAAGGACAGGAAATACCACAAGTGCTGGTACAATGGCAAGGTTTACCACCCGCCGACAGCACCTGGGAAGACCTATCATCCCTTACGGAACATCCCCACTTACAGGTTTCAGCTCAGACATCAAAGTTAGATTTACGCAAGGAACTTAGCCAAAACAGCTGGGACAAAGACACAAACGGAGTAAAAGAGGCGAAATACAAAAACGTTCCGGTCAAGACAAAGCAAGTGAAAAGTATTCGAAGCCGATAGAAACAGAGAATAGAGCAGAACCAGACCCCGTGCGCGAAGATCAGTAACCAGAGACATAAAATAGAGCAGATCCAGAGATTTACCTCCTCCCCAGAGTTCTTAGCAACATCCTAAGGCACAGTCTCAGAGTAGCATCTGTTCAGCTTATCGGTATGCCTCTTCATCAACTGTTGTTTGCCCTTTTCTACTATGAACCCCAGGCGGAGATGGTGAGCATACGGAGCGCGCTTATCTCCATCAGGAGAACTCAGCATACTCTCATGCTAACCTCATAAAGAAAGAGGAGGACTAAGGAAATCTACAGTGGAACCCTAGACGCATGACGGCCGCGATAGAAGGAAAACGCTGAGGACAGCGTTATTTAAAGGAGAAGCGGATTGTTAGGGTTTTAATTTTGGACGCCTCAGATTCTTCCTGTTTTCATCAACGGCCTGGAATCAGTCCCGCTGGAATTATGCAATGGGCCAGGTGTCAGCCATCCGGTGCAGTATCTGTTCTGATGGGGAGTGCCACGTGTCCCTCAAGAGGAAGATTATCCTCATTGGCGCTGTTTCTATTTTTTTGACCGTTAAAATTGTATTAGGTTGTATAAATAAGGGAGATTACTTGTAATAAGATTTTTAAGGAAAATGTTAGGCCCCGCCGGTGTCGATGGTAAAAAACATACTCAGACGAAAACCATAGGTGGGATGGGGTAGAGAGAAGCAGGGGGTCAAGAGGAAGAAGAAGCACAGTAACAATCTTTATTAAATTTTCCTTAAAAATCTTATTACAAGTAATCTCCCTTATTTATACAACCTAATACAATTTTAACGGTCAAAAAAATAGAAACGGCACCAATGAGGATAATCTTCCTCTTGAGGGACACGTGGCACTCCCCATCAGAACAGATACTGCACCGGATGGCTGACACCTGGCCCATTGCATAATTCCAGCGGGACTGATTCCAGGACGTTGATGAAAACAGGAAGAATCTGAGGCGTCCAAAATTAAAACCCTAACAATCCGCTTCTCCTTTAAATAACGCTGTCCTCAGCGTTTTCCTTCTATCGCGGCCGTCATGCGTCTAGGGTTCCACTGTAGATTTCCTTAGTCCTCCTCTTTCTTTGTGTGGTTAGCAGGAGAGTATGCCGAGTTCGCCCGATGGAGATAAGCGCGCTCCGTATGCTCACCATCTCCGCCTGGGGTTCATAGTAGAAAAGGGCAAACAACAGTTGATGAAGAGGCATACCGATAAGCTGAACAGATGCTACTCTGAGACTGTGCCTTAGGATGTTGCTAAGAACTCTGGGGAGGAGGTAAATCTCTGGATCTGCTCTATTTTATGTCTCTGGTTACTGATCTTCGTGCACGGGGTCTGGTTCTGCTCTATTCTCTGTTTCTATCGGCTTCGAATACTTTTCACTTGCTTTGTCTTGACCGGAACATTTTTGTATTTCGCCTCTTTTACTCCGTTTGTGTCTTTGTCCCCAGCTGTTTTGGCTAAGTTCCTTGCGTAAATCTAACTTTGATGTCTGAGCCGAAACCTGTAAGTGGGGATGTTCCGTAAGGGATGATAGGTCTTCCCAGGTGCTGTCGGCGGGTGGTAAACCTTGCCATTATACCAGCACTTGTGGTATTTCCTATCCTTTCCTGATGATGTTGCGTTGGCTAATAATGGCTAGCTGCGGATGGAGTGGACTGTTCTTCCATGAGAGTTTTGGTAAGGTTACTATTTGCTGCGTTGGATTTCCATGGTAGGGTTTTAATAGTGAAATATGGAAAACTGGATGTATGCGCGATTCTGGAGGGAGGAGTAGTCGATAAGCCATCTCTCCGATGATTTCCGTAACCTGATATGGTCCGTAAAATTTGAGGCTTAGTTTTCTTCCTGCTGGCCTGGTCATAGTCAACTGTCGGTATGGGTGCAATTTTAGCAGCACCCAATCTCCAATGTCCAGTCTTAATTCTCTGCGTTTTTTATCTGCTTGTGTCTTCATTCTATGTTGAGCTCTGGTTAAATTCTCCTGTAATGAATGGTTAAGCTCCTCCCGTGTCTGCATAGTTGTATCCACCGCCTCATTGTTGGTTCCACCTGCACAGTAATTTAACAACCCGGGAGGTGGTCGACCATACATGACTTCAAATGGAGTCATGTTGGTCGATGTGTTAAATGTAGTATTATGATGGTATTCTGTATAGCTTAGATATTGTGCCCATTGTTTTGGATGGTCATGAGTGAATATTCTGAGGTACTGCTCAACACAGCGGTTTACCCTTTCGGTTAAGCCGTCGGTTTGAGGATGATATGCCGAACTGCATTTTAATTTGGTTCCTTGTAGCTTGAATAATTCCACCCAGAAATCACTCAGGAAGATTGAGTCTCTATCAGTAATGATAGACTCAGGATTCCCGTGTAATTTCCCTACATTCTCCCAAAAGATTTTTGCTACTAATGGTCCTGAAATGGGTGGTTTAATTGGGGCTAAATGTATGGCTTTAGAAAACCTATCTACTATTACATATATTACTGTGTATCCTAAGGACATGCGTAGATGGGTTACAAAGTCCATAGTCAAATCTGTCCATAATTTGGTTGGTATAGGTAGCGGCTGCAATAACCCGTAAGGGTTATGATTGGTGGACTTGGCTCTTTGGCATAAATCACAGTTCTTTATATATTCCTCTACCTCTTTTTTAAGGTTATGCCAATAGAACTGGGATTTAATACGGTATAGGGTAGCTCTAACTCCTGAGTGCCCTCCCGCGAGGCTGTTATGTGCTTCAGTTAGAATTTTTGTTTTAATTGTGGAGTTTTCTGGAATGTAAATTCTGTGATGGTGAATGATGTAATTTCCTTGCATTCTCCAATTTGGGTTATTTAGGGTGTTTGCTTTAATTTGCCGGCAAAACCCATCCTGCGCATAATCCTGTTCGAGTCCCTCCAAGAGAGGGGAAACTGGAACGGATATCATGTTGAGGCTTACGGCCGATCCTCTATCCGCAATGTCCGGAATTATGGACAAGGTATCAGCGGCTTGATTATTTTTTCCAGCTTTATACTGTATGATGAAATCATAGCCTAGTAATTTAGCTAAGAAAGTCTGTTGTTCGGGTGTCTGGATCTGTTGTGTGAGAAGGTAATGCAGGCTGTGGTGGTCTGTGATAATTATGAATTGATGCCCTAATAAGTATTGCCTCCATTTTGCCACCGCAACTGTAACCGCATACATTTCTCTAAAGTATGTGGATTTCCTTTGCATTAGCGGGGAAAGCTTCTTACTGTAGTAAGCTATAGTTTTATTTTGTTGTTTTAGAACTGCCCCTATGCTTGTGCCTGAAGCGTCGGTTTCTATTATAAATGGTTCACTAAAGTTGGGTAAAGGTAATATAGGTTTTGACAGTAATTTGAGCTTAAGCTCGTCAAAGGCTAACTGCGTTTTGGCATTCCATGAAAAGGCATTTTTTTGTAACAAATCCGTAATCGGGTGGGCTATTTTAGCATAGTTTTGAATAAATTTCCTGTAATAGCCGGTTAATCCTAAGAAGGCTCTGACTTCTTTTTGGTTTCTTGGTGTTGGGAAGTCCTCAATGGCTTTTATATTAGTCTTGTTGGGGGATACTATACCCTCACAGATGGTATGCCCCAAAAAACTCTATTTCTTTCATGAGGAATTCACACTTAGAAATTTTAACTAGTAACTTATTCTGTCGTAATAATCCCAAAGTCATTTTTAAATGCGACCAGTGGTCTTCAATGTTGGGGCTGTAAACCAAAATATCATCAAAAAAATTACCAAAAATTTTCGTAAATAAGGTTGAAAAATAGTGTTCATCAAAGCTTGGAAAGTAGCCGGTGCATTTGTTAAACCAAAAGGCATGACTAAAAACTCGTAATGTCCATGATGTGTCCTAAAAGCAGTTTTTGGGATGTCCCCTGGATCCATCCGTATTTGGTGATAGCCTGATTTCAAATCTAGTTTCGAAAAAAATCTTGCCGCGTATAACTCATCCATCAATTCATCAACCGTGGGAATTGGAAACTTATCCTTAATCGTTATCTTGTTCAGTGCCCTATAGTACACACAAAATCTCCATGTCCCATCTTTTTTCTTAACTAATATCACTGGGGAACTAAAGGCTGATGTACTGGGTTGAATCTGTCCTTGGCTAAGCATTTCCTTTACTAACCTCTCTATCTCATTTTTTGATGGTATGGATATCTATAAGGTTTAAGGTTTGGGGGGTTTGTTCCCTCATTCAAGTTAATCTTATGATCGATCTCTCGTTTAGGAGGCAAACTACTGGGTTCACCAACCGATTCTTTGTATGATATTAGTAGTTCCTTGAATTCGTTGGGTAGGGGTTTAACTATTTCCTCAATGGTTAGTCCCCCTGCCTTAGGTGGTGATATTTCTCTAGTCATAATCAGACAAATTCTGGCCGGTTTCAATGCGATCATTCGGCGTAATTGTGAGGTGGATACTAGTATCCCTTGTGTTTTACTATTATGCCCTCTGAGTGTTATTAGTCCCTGATTACCTTTATAGGAAATTATTAAATTCTCATAGTCAGTAGTAACGGGTCCTAATGTTCTCAACCATCTTTGCCCTAGAATCAAATCTGCGCCTTCAATGTCGAGGACATAAAGTTGGATGGTATATTGTATATCCTGTATAGTTAAAGATACTTCCTTACATTTTCCCGTGCATAGCTCAGTAGACCCATTTCCCATAAAAACAGGGAATTCGTTGATTTTATGAATGGGTAACTTTAAGAAGTTAGCCATTCTTACCGAGAGGAAATTATGAGTACTTCCCCCGTCAACAAAGATTTGTATGGGTTGGTTTTTAATAAGTCCGGTAAATCGCAATCCATAATTTGGTATGGTTCCAGTTAGTGTATTTAGGAATATAGTGGAGGTTGGATCCTCTTCTTCGGTCAGACCTTCTAGATTTTCTATTTCACTCTCTTCTTCTTCGATTCCACCTAAATAAAGTAAAACGCCCTTCCCTTTGCATCTATGTCCCGCATGATAACGCTCGTCACAGTTATAACACAATCCCTTTTCTCGCTTTGCTTGTAATTCAGCCGGTGTTAGGCGCTTAATTGGTGGTAGGCGTGGTTTAGTGGCCGGGATAAAGTTTCGGTCAGTCCTGTTGATGGTTTTGGATGTAGAATGGTTATAGTTGTACCTATGTCCCTCACTATTTTTTTTGCTATCTTCTATTTCCCTATCTTCATGCATCCTGGCTAACGCGTAAGCGTCGTAAATTTCTGTTGGTCGGGTCATTAGCACCGGTCCCCTAATTGGTTCTTTAAGTCCATACACGAACATGTCTGTAATGAAACTAGGGGTCAGGCCTGGTACCTTGGTCAGTAAATCTTCAAATTCGGATTTATATGCCTGCACAGTGGTGGTTTGCCTTAATTTGGTTAATAGCCCAGCTGGTCTAATGTATTGAGATGGGCCAAATCTTTTTTGAATGGCATCTACAAACATTGTAAAGGTGAGGGCAGGAAGATCCCTCAAGGTTGTCTGGTACCATTTAGACGCGGGATTGTCTAAATGTAGAGAGGCAATCAAGAGATAATCCTGTTCTCTGTACCCATTATATTCAAAACTCTTACGGAGGTCATATAACCAATCCGTTGGGTCTCCTTCCGAAAATCGTGGACAAGGAACTTCAAAATTGCCAGGTCGGTTAGAAACAACCTGAATTCCGGGAGTTGCGGGTCGTGGTCCAAGAAAACCGTGAGCGGTTATTGCTGGGTTATTTTCTGGATCGTTCCGTATGTTACTTGTTCTCTCCCTCCTCAATTGGACCCTGCTGCAAACTCTGTACCCCTTTGCCCATCACTCTTGGCGCATTCTCGAACTGTGACAAGATTTCTCGCCGGAGTGAAGCGATTTGCGTCGCGTGATTGGAAGATTGGTCACGAGTTTCAAGAATTTTCTGGGCTAGTAGGTTCTCCTTGACTTGTATCTCGGTGCTGAATTGGGTTTGAAGTTGCTTTATTTCACTGAGGAATCGATGTTGTAATTCCTCCATCTGTGTAGCTCGTTGTTGCTGCTCGGCTTGAATGATGTTCTTGAGTTCCAAGAATTGCTGTTGAGTAGTATCTTTCGATCGTAATCCTTCCATGGTGATAATGGCGGGGTGATTTCTCTCAACGAGAGCACCAAAAATGTTAGGCCCCGCCGGTGTCGATGGTAAAAAACATACTCAGACGAAAACCTAGGTGGGTTGGGGTAGAGAGAAGCAGGGGGTCAAGAGGAAGAAGAAGCACAGTAACAATCTTTATTAAATTTTCCTTAAAAATCTTATTACAAGTAATCTCCCTTATTTATACAACCTAATACAATTTTAACGGTCAAAAAATAGAAATGGCGCCAATGAGGATAATCTTCCTCTTGAGGGAAACGTGGCACTCCCCATCAGAACAGATACTGCACCGGATGGCTGACACCTGGCCCATTGCATAATTCCAGCGGGACTGATTCCAGGTCGTTGATGAAAACAGGAAGAATCTGAGGCGTCCAAAATTAAAACCCTAACAATCGATCCCAATAAACAAAAGATTAGCCTCTACTCTTCCTAGAGCAGCCCTACTAGTTTTAAAAAAACAGGAGAGTAAATTGAACATGTTGAGAGGTTGCGAGGTATACCTGACTAAATAGCTCCGGATATCTTTCCTGCATCAGGTCCTGTGGCTCCCAAGTATGCTCCTCTCGTCCGTGGTTCCTCCACAGGACCTTGACTAGCGGGATCTTCTTGCGGCGCAAGACTCATATCCCCTGGTCGTTGATCCGTATTGGCTCCAAATGTGCAGATCGATCCGAATCTACCGGCCCATCAGTGGCCGTAATCTGCAACTCCGGGCGTAGTAGATCCCTCCTGACTGAAGACACGTGAAAGACGTCATGCAAGCCGGCCAGCTCCGGTGACAGCTCCAGCCGGTAAGCTAGGGGACCGATCCGCTCCAGGATCTTGAACGGCCCCATGTACCTCGGGCTAAGCTTCTTCCGCCGACCACGTACTCGTGAAACCCCATGCATCAGCTGGATCTTCAAGAACACCCGATCCCCTGCCTGAAACTCCACTAGGCGATGCCGAGCGTCATAATATTTCACCTTCCTGCTCTGCGCCTCCAGCATTCTATCCCGTATCAGCCGCACCTGTGCCTTAGTATCCTCGATAAAGTCCGTGCCCACAGTCTTCGGATCCTCGTCTTGTATCCAAGACAATGGAGTCCTACACTTCTGCCCATACAACGCCTCATACGGAGCCATCCGTATACTAGACTGATGACTGTTATTGTACGAAAACTCCACTAGGGGCAACATCCTCTCCCAGGGCTCTCCACGGTCCACAATACACAGTCTCAGCAGGTCCTCCAGTGTCCAGTTAGTGCGCTCTGTTTGCCCATCTTTCTGGGGGTGGAAGGTCATACTGAAAGTCAGTCGAGTACCCAAGTATGCTTGTACTGTCCTCCACTCCTTGGACGTGAATCGTCCATCTCGATACGACACGATCGTCTTGGGCACCCCATGATATCGCACAAACTGCTCTATGAACCTCCGTGCCAGTACTCCAACAGCATCCTCTTTCCTGATCGGGATGAACCTAGCCACCTTCGTCAGTCGGTCAACGATTACCCAGATAGAATCGTTTCCCACCCGTGATCGAAGGAGACCATGGATGAAGTCCATCGCAATATCCTCAAATTTCCAATCCGGCACCGGGAGTGGCTGCAATAAACCAGCAGGATGTCTGTACTCTGCCTTCACTAACTGGCACGCCTCGCAGTGGGTCACGAAGTAGGCGATGTCCTTCTTCATGCCCAGCCAGTATAGAGTCTTCTTCAAATCCGCTGTCATCTTAGTGATCCCGGGATGTATAGAATATCTGCAATGATGAGCCTTTGCCATGATGTCCTCCCGAATCTGGCCTCCATCTGGTATGTAAGTCCGACCTCTGAAACATATCAAATCATCTCGTATCGTGTAGTCTCCAACTGAGCCTACCTCCAAGGCCCGGAAAATCGGCTCTAGTTTGGCATCCCGCCTCTGCCAATCTCTGACTTTGTCATGTATATCATAGGTGGTGCTCGTAGCGGCCAGGTACTCCTTGTACCGCTCAGGGTCATGAGATGATACCAGAGTGATATGCATCTCTTCAAAACTCTGTAGTAGCTCCATGGACATAAGCTGGGGCCCTGCTCTAGAAGTGGAAGCTCTCCGGCTCAGTGCATCGTCCACCACGTTTGCCTTACCCGGATGGTAATGCATCTCGTACTGATAGTCTGCTAGAAACTCCACCCATCTGCGTTGCCGGATATTCAGTTCCTTCTGCGTATCCACATATTTCAGATTTTTATGATCTGAAAATATATCGCAGTGGACACCATAGAGATAGTGCCGCCAGACCTTCAATGCAAATATAACCGCTCCCATCTCCAAGTCGTGAACTGGGTAGTTCTGTTCATGTTTCTTCAGCTGGCGGGAGGCATAAGCGATCACATGTCCCTTTTGCATCAAAACTGCTCTCATGCCCTGGTAGGAGGCATCCACATAAACCTGAAATCCTTCTCTCCCCGAGGGGAGGGCAAGTATCGGGGCCGAAGTGAGTCGACTTTTCAGCTCTTGGAATGCCGACTCGCACTGTGGTATCCAAACAAACGGTACATCCTTCCTTGTCAGAGAGGTAAGTGGGAGGGCAAGTCTAGAAAAACCCTCTACGAATTTCCGGTAGTAGCCGGCAAGTCCTAGGAAGCTCGGAACGTCCGCAGCTGTCTTCAACTATGGCCAATCTCGGACTGCCTGAATCTTGGTCGGATCTACTGCCAACCTTGCTCCACTAATAACGTGTCCAAGGAAGGCCACCTCCTTCAGCCAGAACTGGCATTTGCTGAATTTTGCATATAACTGATGTTCTCGTAGCTTCTCCAAGGTTAGTGTCAGATGCCTCGCGTGCTCCTCCTCGGTCCTCGAGTAAATGAGGATGTCATCGATGAAAACGATGACAAACACATCTAGATATGTCTCGAAGACCCGGTTCATGAGAGTCATGAATGCTGACGGCGCATTCGTGAGCCCGAAGGGCATCACGGTAAACTCGTAGAGTCCATACCTGCTGCTAAAAGCAGTCTTCTGTATATCCTCCTCTCGGATCCTTAACTGATAATAGCCCGATCGCAAGTCCAACTTCGAAAAGAAGTGGGCTCCCTCCAACTGGTCGAAGAGCTCGTCTATCCTTGGCAGAGGATAGGTATTCCTGACTGTTAGCCGGTTCAACGCCCGGTAATCGATACACAACCTGAGTGTTCCGTCTTTCTTCTTGACAAACAACACTGGGGCTCCCCATGGCGAAGAGCTCGGCCGGACAAACCCGGCTTCCACCAACTCCTGCAGCTGACTCCGGAACTCTGTCAGCTCCCTTGGGGCCATGCGGTAGGGAGCTCTGGATACCGGCTTGGCCCCTGGCGTAAGCACTATCTAGAAATCCTGCTCTCTGTACGGGGGTAGCCCTGGTAGTTTCTCCGGGAAGACGTCCACAAAATCCAGCACCACGGGAATGTCGGATACAGATCCCTTGACCTCCGCCATCTCAAAGAGAATCTGATAAATCTCGTCGCCCTGCAAGTGGGCCTTGACGGCCTGAATAGACAATAAGAATATATGGGAGGCAGGTCTAATACCTTCCATCACGACGAACGAGTCCCCGTATCTCAGGGTAATCCTCTTGGCCAAGCAGTCAATCTGGGCATGGTTCCAATGGAGCCATGTCATACCCAGAATCAGATCAAAATCAGGCAGCAACAGAATTATCGCTGGAGCTTCGAAGGGTTTTCCGCTTATCCCTGCCTCTAGATTGCAATGGGATGACGGGAACAGCTCCGACCCGTCGGGTAGCCGTATCCGTAATGGCTTGCCTGTGATCCTCTCCACGCCTCCCAACCCTTGGATAAAGGTCTCCGACACGAACAAGTGTGAAGCACCCGTGTCGAAGAGAGTGTGTGCGGGCTTGCCGCAAATAAAGACGATGCCTGAGATTGTAAATTTACTTAGAGTTCTATTTCTGGTTTTCCTGTCTAGTCTTAATAATTCAAGTTCATGAAACTACTTTTCTAGGAAGGAAAGAACTTAAGTAAAAAGAAAAATTTTCGGTCGTACCTGTGATCACTTGCTCCAGGTTCCTGGGTTGAGCCAGGTCCAGTGCATAAATCTGCTGTCCTTCCGGCCTGCAGCCTCTACCCTGATATCCGCGTCCTTGGCCACGTCCTCGGCCTCCATAATGCTGAGTCGGTGGGGCAATCTGCAGTGATGGTGGAGGCATCCCTCTCATGGGACAGTTTCTCTTGATGTGCCCCACCTGATGGCAGTGGTAACATTCCGGCGGAGTGTAAGCCCCACCTACCGGTCTTTGCACATCTCTCATCTGAATAAGCTGAGGGGCCAGCGTCACCTGCTCCCTCGGCTCCTGCCTCACCTCCTGTCGAGGCTGATCCTCCACCTTTTGTACCTCTGGTGCACGACCTCACCGTTGATCGTTCCGGGCTCCCGGCTCTGATCCTCCGTTGGCCGCTTCCGGCCTCTGGTGGTGAGCCAATCTGCCTCTAACCTTTTTGCCATATCCAGAATACGAGTGATAGGCCCGTCCGAAATGAAAAGAATGGCATCCCTCATGTCTTCCCGGTAAACCTTTGTAGAACCTCTTGGTGTATGCTGTCTCATCTAGCCGGTAAGAGTCTGCAAAACGGGCCAGATGGTTGAACTCTCGATGGTACTTCACCACCGTCCTAGAACCTTGCTTCAACTGCAATAAACGGTCTTCCAGCTCGTCTCGGGCCGACTACGGAACAAAGTGCTCCAACAGCATGGGCCTTAACTCCTCCCACGTCACCTCGACAGCCTCCCTATCAGCAAAGGTAGTCTCTAGAACTGTCTTCCACCACCGCTTGGCATGGGACTCCAAGCAGGAAACAACCAGTGGTACCCTTTCCTCCCAAGGGCTTCGTATCCCTGTCAGCATCTCCTCCATGATGTCTAGCCATTCCTCTGTCCGAACTACCAACTCTGTCCCCAAGTAGGATGGGGGAGAGAGTCCTCGAAAGATACTGAGCTAGTTGGCTCCCGGAATAGGCTGCGGAGCCGGGGCTTGTTGGTTCCTGAAGGCTTCCAGGATAGCCGTCAGAGTCTGTCCCATTTCAGACTGTAGGAATTGAGTGGGAACTGGCGGCGGTGGTGCAACTTCCGGAATCTGTGTAGGCAGTGCTGGAGGCTGCGCCACAAAATTTATCGTCAGAACTTTTCAACCTTAACTAAAATGGACAATTATATATGTGATCCCCACATGGGCACACCACTGCTTCCGCTGCTTAGTTTGTCCCCAAACTAAACTCACGCGGGGGTGACCCAGGGGTTGTGGACTGTTACGTTTCGATCGAGGTTTGCTTTGATACCACTTGTAAGACCCCCTTTTTTTTCAAAACCCCGGGGTCTTATGCCCAAAACCACCACCTTGCGGTGACACCTTCACGCCCGGGAAGGTCATCACTACAAAACGCCGATCCTGCTGGCCAAATCAATCGCAATTGTAGCAAAAGGTAGATAAGTCCACAGCTAATCACATATATATATAAATAAACTCCACGAAGGGAGTGTCCACCGAATAGTAAAAGAGTACAAAAATAAAGGGCTAAGCCCGGTACATGAATATCCTCACTACAGATCTCTCATGCGGAAGCAAAATAAAACAACTACTAGAAGCCGGAACTCACGGTCCCAGCTGGCTGCACTCCTGAGCTAGACTGCCCTGTCTCCAATTGCACCGGTCTCCTGGGCTGCTCCTCCATACTCGGCTCCACGATCCCCTAATATGATGTGGTTCGAAAACTGTTAGTCTAAAAGACTAAGCTCTATCGTCCCCCACCCCTTCCCCCATGCTGCTAGGCACCGAGTGGGGAGGAAGAAAGGAAAGGACGTGAAAGTGGAGAGTAAAACAAGGGATCTTCTACAAGGGATCGTCTACAATTTATAATCATGTTGTAATAGGTAAAGTAAGAAAAGAATTTAACCTTCACTTATGTGAGTACACATAAGCCAAGGGATCTTCTACAAGGCTCCCATCGTATAAAATGTCTCATTCTACTTTATACGTTGGGGTGTCGGTTATCACAAGCAGTATATATATATTGAAATAACCTTAATTTATAAACTTGCCCACACAAGCTTATAGACCAAGGGGTCGTTTTGCAGGCCCTATTGTATAAGCGTCTTATACCACTTATACAATAGGTGTCAGTGTTAAATGAATCGATTATGCTATGACATGCAAGTGGGTATGATGGAACATGCAAGTGCAACACACACCCGAGTCTGTGCACACAGACCTTTAGTTCCCCCTTTCGGAGTCGTTACCTCCCAGTATACCTCCGTAGTGGCAGACGGAAGCGGTGGGTTGGGCCTCGCCCACCTCAAAACCAGTAATAGCACTACCGGTCTAACCTATCGTACGCCTCAACGCTTGGTGCACTAAGCGGACTACCGCGTACTCTTGCCGACTGGACCGTCGGACTTAAGTTTGGCGAAGTGTTAAACCACACTTGCCGAGTCATCGTATTGGCGTCGGTTCAACGACTAACCCATACCGAAGACCCACCACCTTAATTTTCTTTCCTTTCATGAACATGCAATTTTATCGTATCAGTACCGAGCCAAAGCTCCCCGGACCATCCCGTCCGTCATAAATATCAACCGAGTCAAAGCTCATCGGACCAAAACGTCCGTCTCTTAACCATCCAAGCCGAATCTTCCAACTATCTTCCTGTGCTATCTGTGTTCGGGAATGTGCAATCCCTAATTACTAAGTTACTCTTTTCAGCTTGTTAGTTCTGTTTACGTTAACCCAGGACTGCCCCCGGTATTCCCTGTGAAGGGCTCTCAAGGGGCACTAGGAACTATCTTGGGATTACGCCCAACGTTCCCTTTCGCAAGGTACTTATTATTATTATTGGTTGATTCCCTTACTCATTACCTTCTCATGTTGCGATAGGCTAATCCTAGGATAGTTTAGACCTTTCACTCCTGCGGGAACGACGATCTTTCGTCGAACTCGCGTGCCTTCTAACACACATCAACTCGATTCCCACCACTCCTTAGAACTTTCTATGGTGACTCATCTACTTTCATTCAAACAATTCAACACGACTAACTCTACATTATTCCAACTCTTATCCTAATACAACTTTTCCCCAAATTACTATTTGCAGACCAATCTATACTAAGCGATGTTCATGATAGGATGTCCTTCAAGTTTTCATCCGAATGACCTAGGTTATTTCTGGAGTCCTATCATGACATAAATGATTTAATTCCAGAATATTGTATTCTCCTCAATTAATTTTCTATTTAAATAATTTCTTAAAAGAGTCAATTATTGTCAAGTTGATCATGAAGTATACATTTTAGACATGATTAATGTTTCATAAATTCATGATAATATTCCATATAATTAAAAGTGACAATTTCCAAATTTGACATTTTCTACAAATATTTAAGGGACCTAAAATTATTTTAACAATAATCCCTATATTCCAAGATTTGTAAATCAACTACTTGATATTTTCGTTCAAATAATTTGAATTAAATATATTACACTACTACAGTCCTAAAATTATCACTGGCCAACTTTCATGATTTTTCACAGAATATTTAATTCTAAATAAATTCAATACAAAACCTACAAAGGGCATAATTGTGAATCAAGTGCTATGAATATACTTCAAAAATTCCTAATTAAATTCCTAACAGTAGATATCATCCTAAAAATCATCAGTGGCCAAAATTCACATTTTTACAAGTTAAATTATTCTTTAAATAATTTATTTACCAAGTATGGCCTTTACAAAATTTATGAAGGAAGCAATATATAAAATTCTTTAAAAATTATAATAAAATTCAGAGACCTTTATTTAGGTCTAAAACCTCTACTGACCAAATTTTACTAGATTCCATTTAAACCAAATGATCAAATTTAATCAAATACTAAATTGGACGCTTTGATATTTAACAAAGGGACTACCATGAAAATAATCTATAAAATTCTACTAAAAATATCTAGGGGTTCAACCCATCCTAAGATTCATTCTACCCCATCTTCACAATTTTTAGATGATGTTAAGTTACTGTTTTGACCTAGTAGTGCTTCTACCCTAAAGCTAAGGTTTAACTTTTGAGGTACTTAACTACTTCTAAATTCCCTAACAATTCAACCAGAGGCTTAAATATACATAAGCTATCTTTCTACTAAATTACAAGGCCATACAAGGGCATTTGCCTCTATGTCCTTCACAACCCCTCAAAGGTCCTTCCTTAGTGTGTGAGCTTGGGTCCAAGGGTAAATCTGTAACACCCCGAAGTAAATTTGATCAATTTGGGTTCAGGCATGGGTGGCACGGCCTGGGACACGGGCGTGTCCCAGGGCGTGTCATGCTTGGGTTGTGTCAGGTCGTGCGGTTGATGAATTTTGCTCGACGATCGTCGAGTGTCGAGTGAGGACACGACCTGTAATACGGGCGTGTCAATGTGGTCGACGAACTCAGCCCGACGACTTGAGCCAGGGTATGTTTGCGGGCCACGGGTGTGTCTAAGTGAACACGGCCTGGAACACGGGCGTGTCCCAGGGCCGTGTGAGTCTCGGGTGATTTTGAGATTGTGCATCCTGATGAACACGGTCTCAGACACGGGCGTATCTGAGGGCGTGTCAGTGGACATGGCACGTGACACGGGCGTGTCACACGGCCGTGTATTGGCTGGACTGAGTCGGTTGCCTACCGCTTCAGGGGACACGGCATGTGAGACGGGCATGTCACAGGGCGTGTCAGGCCGTGTTCAAGCTTTTCTGGCCAAATCTGAGCCGTTTGTTTCCCTTTTCCTGGATCCAATGGTTGGGCTCTGTCCAGGTGTTGAGAAGGCCGGAAAAAGGGGATATAACCCTTTCTTTTCATCTTCTTCTTCTTCATCTTATTCCAATAGAGAGAGGAAGAAAGGACAAATGCTGACCGTTACTTTGTTTTCTGTGTTGGCTTGGGTGGCAAAAATGCAGGTGGCGTGAACAAGTAGAAAGGCTGGCTTGCTGCTATCGGCCCTTGAAGGCCATGCGAAGAATTGTGTTTGGATTTCATGTGTGGCCGGCCTGCGTGCCGATGTACGAAACTATTTATGTGTAAAAGAGGAACCTGTAAGGCCATAAGGCCAGTGTGTGGGTTGTATACATTCCTGGTATTGATAGATCTATATAAATGTGGCATTTATGGACATTCTGGTTTTAGTTCATGCTAACGTAAAAATGCTGCGCTAGAATGAATGAGTTAAGGATACGAATAGATTTTGATTTCCACAAGTAATTCCTTCGCTTGTCTGTGATATATGGCGTGTGGCCCCGGCCCGACCCACCGTTATATGTCATGTGACGGGTGGGGGCGTTACAAAATCAACCCTAATTCATCCATCTTCCACAAAGAGGGGAGGTTACTTAAGGTAATACTAAGTCAGTGGTCCAAAAGGGCTGTGGATTCAATATTTCATTTTTTTTTTCTTTTTGGCTATAAGCACACCAAGCCCTTTACAAGACAACACATGCAAGGGGTTTTACCTAACTTGTTGTGGTCCATATGGGCTGAAACTTTAACCATGCCTTAATAATGTCCTCATGGACATGCCACCAAAAATTGGGGCCTTTTGGAGTTGAACTACTCCAAGAATCACATAAACAAGCCTAGGGGTATTTTAGTAATTTCCCCCTAATTTTAATTCCAATTAATCCCATTTTTGGGCAGCACCTACTTATGCCCTAAACCAGTTACTTCCCAAAATTACAGGTCATTTGGGCCTCTGGATGGGCTTGGGCATCTCTTCCAATTTCAGCATTTTTGTTATTTGCAGCCCAAGACCATTCACCTTTTCAGATCTTGCAAGTGAGATATCTCAACATGCAGAGGGCCAAATTGATTAATTGTTTTACAATAGGTCTATTGTACCCCTAAGGGAAAACCACCAAAATTTGGGGCATATTAGGGTTGATATGCTCCAAAAATCAACAAAATTTAATTTATCATATTCTGACTAAAATTGTAGCATTATTTTCCCCATAAATTCCCATTTTTGGGGAGGGCCTAGATATGTCTAATTAAGCCATATGCCCAAACGTTCAGTCCATTTGGACTTAGGGTTTGGGCAGAGCACTCATTTTATTTTCTGACCTACCCTAGGACCAGCCCTAGGAAAATGGCTCTATAGGGCAGTAGACTTAACCAAAAATTATGTGTAATATATCAAATTAACGGTAACTTCAAGACCTACAATTTTCATGTTGAGAATAGTTTATTAAAAAGGAAGTAAGAGACCTAAATATTGACATGCAAAAGTCGGATTATAGGAGACAGGAAATACACTATTCATGTAATTAAATAATTCCAGGATTTATAATATTGCATGGCACGGATCTTAAAGAAATCAGACGGCTGGTACTTTTCTTCTCCAAATCGCCTGGAATCCAGCTCGAACTTCACGGGGGATTTCCCGATGGCTACCGGCGGCGCCTCCACCGGCAAACTTCACCTCCCCCCTCATGGTGGTCGGGGCAACCTTTTGCCGGCGGCTAGGGCGGCGGGAGGTGGCGGTGCGACCTCAACCGAGAGTTCCAAAACCGCCATTAATGGAGAAATGAAGAAACTAGGTTCGGGCTCATTCGAGCCCGAACCCTACCCTAAACACTCCTAAGATCTAGGCATGAAGAAAGAGGTGAGGGAGGACCTTCCCGGCGGCCTTGCGACGTGAGGAGCGGCGGAGAGCCATTGCGGCGGCAACGGCGTTATCCCTCGGTTTCACGACTCCAGCTCGGTTTCTCTCTCTCTGCTACTCTCCTTGTCCTGAGGGTGATGAACTGAAAGGAGAGAGGGGGGAATGAGAAGATGAAGTATAGAGGGGGGGTGATAATTCCTATGTGAGAGGTGGCGGGCTAGCCTTGTTCTTGTCACCATGCATGCATGGGTGTGCCCCACTACATCCACCTCCTCCTCAATGACTCCAAGGGTCGGCCAGCCCAAGTGGGGGCTGATGTCATGGGTCCAAGTGGCTCATTCCCCTAAACACCCTTAAATATACCCTTTTCTCTCTCCTAATTATTCTTCATTTTGAGATTCTCTCTCTCTCTCTCCTTGTCACTAAGTTGGATAGTCAATCTTCTAGTCTATTGGCATCTCACATGTTTATTTCATCCACCAAAACATGGTTAGCCCAAGTGAGTTGGGCTTGAGCTTGAGTTAGCTCATTTGGGCTAGCTTGACCCAAACCTAGGCTAGGGTTGACTTAGGTCAATTTGGTCTTTGAGGTTGGCCCAAATGGGTCCTTGGTGAGCCATTGGCCTCCACTAAGGTCTAGGTGGGGTTGTCTTGGCCCTTTGGAGGTCACTTGACCCTTAAGCAGGGTACCTTGACCACTTTAGGGCTAGAGTTGACTTTGGTCAACTTAGCCTTTTTGGTTGGCCCCAATGGGTCCTTGGTGACCCATTGGCCTCTCACTAGGGTTATGAAGGTATATGTGGGGTCCACTTGGCTAAGGGAACTTCAATTGCCCCTTGTTCAGGTCAGTTTGACCCAATGTAGGTTAGGTTGACCCATTTAGGGTTAGAGTTGACTTTGGTCAACATAGCCTCTTGGGTGGACCCCAATGGGTCCTAGGTGACCCATTGACCACACCCTAGGGTTAGGTGGGCTTGGGTGGGGTCCACTTGGCTTGGGGATGGTCATTTGACCCTAAGTAGGTTAGTTTGACTTATTTAGGGTTAGGGTTAACTTGGGTCAACTTAACCCTTTTGGCTGCCCTCCATGGGTCCTTAGTGCTCTAATGGATCTTATAATGGGTTGATGAGACCATGGTGGTGTCTTGAAGTCGTGGTGAAGCCCCATGGTTATCTTAAACTAAGGTTCAGGAATTTACTATTTATAGACCAAAGTGGTCTCACCCACATTCTTAGGTTTTCTTGGTCTTCTTGGGCTTCCTAGGGTTTGGTCATGACATAGTCATGGCCAAAACTACTCTTAGGGGTCTAGTTGGAAATGGGATGTTACATCCTTGCCCTGTAAAATTTGGTTGTAATGTGGGTCAGCAAAGGCTGACCTCAAACTGTGTAACAAACACATCTCCTCCCGGCCGCCCCTAACGGACCCCGGGGTACCCCTCCAACCTGCAAGTCAGAACTTTGTATATAATATACAAAAACAAGTATAGCACTAATGAATAGACTTGGATGTCTAAAATAACATGCACGTTCTCTACTGTTGAGCATAGAAAGAAAAGGGGCCTACTATGCAGCATGAATGCAAAACCCGGGCTTCACCCAAGACACCCTATCGCATATGTATCTAGCACATCATCAAACATCTGGGTACTCATCATTTCCCCATTGGAATTAAGCCACAAACAAAGGGGGCACTGCAATTTCCCCAACGGCATGCAAGCCGCCACACGGAACTATTGCCAAGGCCCCACCCGCTCATGGTCTTTGACCCGGGCTTGTCTGCAAGCTCTGACTTCTCATGTCAGGAGTCCGTCTAACACACTGACAGATTCTAAGAATCCTTGATGGACCCCACCCGCTCATGGCCTCATTGCCCAGGCTTGCCCCATGCTTGGCATTCTCTTCAGTCTCACAGAAGGAGACTAGTCTCGTCAGGACACTCTCCACACATGACCTGCACGTCACGGGATAACCAACTGACCACGGAGATAAAGCCACGCATTAGCACATTATAATCCAAATACCATTCCCACCCTAATCCCTCATTCTTACTGCAACGTCCCCGCGCACCAAGGAAACCATCTACCGCCAATACGGAGCTAACCTTGTCCACCAAGGAAACCATCTACCGCCATAGAAGAGCTAATATTGTTCGGTTCCGACTACACGTACTCACTCGAGAAAAAGGGGAAAACATCACAAACGACATCTTGCCGCATCGGATCTCTACGAATCCTTAAAGCTCGTATGCAACATCACCGAGTCGGACTAACGGTCGCGACTACGGCTTCACCCACCATGCCTAATCCACTAACAGAGCGGATCTCTAATGCAAAAGCATGTCGGGGACAGACTCAATCGACCCGAAGGTCCCTCTTGAACCTTGGCGACCCAAACCCCTCTCATTTGAGAGTTTGGTGCCCAAAAACTAGAAAGTAAAAGATGCTAAACATGCATCCTAAAACCAAGAGTAGAAGTGTCGTTACCTTCCAACCTCTCTTCCTAGCCATGACAACTTAGCCGGATGAAAACCTTCACAACGGTCTTGCCTCCACGGATCTGGACTCGGCTCGCGATTTGGAGCATTGAAGCTTCGCCGGCAGCCGGATCTCTCCTTCATCTTCTTCCTTGCTCTCCCTTCTCTCTAGATCTTAGAGAGAGAGTGTTTGAAGAAGAATGAGGGTTTTTATACCCTATTCCCAGACTTAACTCAGCAAGGGTAACCCTGGACCATCAGATCCCAAAAGAATGAAATGAACGGCCACGATCCGAACTGAAAATCAAAATACCTGGGCCGAACACGGCTTGTGACACGCCCGTGTCCAAGGCCATGTTCCCCAATCGACACCGAAACCGTCGTACCCAAAGCAGGACACGGGCTCTGAACACGCCCGTGTCAGAGCTGACACGCCTGTGTCATACAGTACACGCTCGTGTTCCTGGGTGTGTTCCTCCATCGACACAGGACCAATCTCAACCCAAGAAGGACACGGGTACTTGACACGCCCATGTCACATTTGACAAGGCCGTGTCCAACACAAACACGCCTGGGCTCCAGGCCATGTTCAATCCCCTTACACGGCCCGACTCACAACCCGAGAAGGACACGGCCTGGGACACGCCCATGTCTTAGGCCGTGTTCGAAGTCTCGACGATCGTCGACTGCCTCTTCGTCGACTTCGCAGAAAAATTCGTCGAACACGCTCGACACGGCCTTGTACATGCCCGTGTCCCAGGCCGTATTCACGGTCTTGACACATCGTCGAGCGCAGTTTGTCGACCACCCGGGCTCTCGACGAACCCGGCACGACACGGCCATGGACACGTTCGTGTCCTAGGCCGTGTTCCCTGTCTCGACACATCGTCGAGCGCAGTTTGTCGACCATACGACACGGCCATGGACACGCCCGTGTCCTAGGACGTGTGACCCTCTTGTGAATTTTTGGGCGTTACAACTCTCTCCCCCTTAAAATAATTTCGTCCCGAAATTACTGTAACACCCCAAAGTCAGTTTGGGTTCATGCATGGGTGACACGGCCTGGGACATGGGCGTATCCCAGGGCGTGTCCTGCTCGGGTTGAGCAGATGGGCGTATGGTCGACGAAATTCATTCGACGAAGTTTTGGGAGGTACCCGCTTGGGACACGGGCGTGTCCGGTGGTGTGACCTAGGGCGTGTCCTCATTTGGTCGACGCCAGAGTTTTGGTCGACGAACTGTGCTCGACGATCGTCGAGTATGGGGTAGACGGCCTGTGACACGGCCGTGTCACAAGGCGTGTCCCGCTGTGTCAAGAGGTCGACACTTTTCTCTCGAGTAGGTGGAAAAGTAATCAAGTAAGAAGGGGGTGACACGAGTGTATCATCCCTGTGACACGGGCGTGTCCAGTCCGGGTACTCGAGTGGTTTTTTTTTTCTCTCGAGTAAGTCCTCTCGAGTGGGTCTCAAGTGGGTGACACGCCCCATGTCACGGGCATGTCGGTCATGTGACACGGGCGTGTCATAACTTACTACTCGAGTAGTCTTCTCGAGTAGGTCATGAATATGACTCGAGTGAGGTACACGCCCTATGTCACGGGTGTGACCTGGCCTTCACGGGCGTGTACCCTGGCCGTGACCTGTTTTGGGATAAGGCGGTTTGTGCACCGCTTATATTACACGGCGTGTGACACGGGCGTGTCACAGGGCGTGTCAGACCCGAAAAGTGATTTTACACCTTTTTTGTGGTTGTACATTGTCTTCAGCTGGGATCTAATGGCTGAGAGGCCTTCCTTCTTCCTTAATGCCGTGGATTGAGATGAAAGAACTCATTTTATTTTGTCCTTCATCTTTCTACAATCCTAGAGAGAGGGAGAGGAAGAAGGAGGAGGAGAAAAGGGGCTGGTCACTGGTGGTGCTGCGGTTTTCCGACGAGAGATCCGAGGTCGGTGTTGCGGAGGAAAAGTTGTTGCGGTTCTTCCTAGCCAGTTAGGAGCTCATGGCACCGAAACAGTCTTCAAGGGTAACGATCTTTCTTCTTAGCCATGTGAAGGCTTCCGTTTTGGCATATGCATATGATTCCCTCACAAAAGGGTGGCTGATTGTGGGAGTCTTTGGGTGGATTCATGGAATCCCCAATTTGTTGGCATATAGATCCGGAAATTGAGTACGGAATAGGCATGCTGTGTGAAGCCCATCTGGACAGGTTGGTCTGGATTGGTGATGTTGCATACGAACCAGAGAAGACTCCGTGATAAACGCGTAGTTTAGGAGTCGAAGGGTTGGACCTGTAAAAGGAAGTAGCAAGAAGTACTGGAGTGGTAGTCCAGGAAAATACTCGTATAATGCTTGTGCTGTTGGGTTCTACCTATGAAAGGAAGTATCAGGAAGTACTGGATTAAAATTCCAGGAAATACCCTTTATAATGCTTAATGTTCATAGGGAGTCCACCTGGGAAGAGAGTAACAGGAAGTACTGGCATGATAGCCAGGAAAGACCCCTGACATTTGTGATATTTACGGTGTCCACCTGCGAAGAGAGTAGCAGGAAATACTAGTGTGTCCAGGAAAGACCCGCTGATGTGGTGATATGAAATGGGTGTCAGAGACATACCCAGGCTTGAATGCCAGAATAGGATCGGTGAGACCTACCCGCACCTTTATTTAGCCGCAAGTACGCCGTACTCGGTGATGGCAAGGAAATTTGAGCAACGGGGGGTGGAGGATCCGACCTGCGCTATGTTCGTCTGACGTGAGACCTGAAAGTGCGGTCTGTTGAAGCGCATAGCAAGAGTCTTAGGCTTGTGCATCGTGATACAATGAGGGGCTACGGGCCAATCCCGATTCACTAAGACTATAAAACTCCGGCTGCACGTCATGGAGTAAATGCTCAAGTGAGTTGCCATTGGGCTGTGACCCTGATACGGTGGTGGGCAACTGGTTTGCCAGTACACCAAGAATGTGCCCTGAGTGCACGGACTATCGTGCGGGTGGCTAACGGTTGTGATGGCATGTGTGTGTGAAAGCACATTATATGAGATATATATACATGCTTGTGATATGTTATGCCTGCAGGGAAGAATACCGCTGCCCCGAGAAAGGGGTAGGGTCGTTATAATTTGGTCAGCTGAATGCTGACTGTTGCCTCTGTTTGCGACCCTTGGGTGGAATTTCCCTGTGTAGGTGTTGGAGAGCCGAGCGGGATGCATAAGGGTTGAAGTCCCTGCTGCATTTGTTGTTTCCGTTGCTAGCCCTTGAAGGCTAAAAGAAATGAAAGTGTTATGTTTGTTTTGATGTGGCCGGCCTGCGTGTCAATATTTGAGGCCACTGTTTGAAAGCTCTGTAAGGCCATAAGGCCAACTGTTTATGTGTGTTGTGAGACATTCCTATGATGTATAAAATGTGGAGGTTTTATATGTTGGAAATTCAGGTGTGGAGTTCAAGTGTAGTATTATAAGCTTCCGCTAGAATGTAATGTGTGAGGGTGCGCTGCACTACTCTAGTATCATACCGTGACGTCACTGCCTGTTTTGTGGTATATGCTGTGGGGCCCCGGCCGGACCTTCTAGTATATAATATGTAAAAGGATGGGGTTATTACATTTTTGGTATCAGCTGTCTTGGTCTTTCCCTCTCGAAGTCGTCGTCGACTTCTTTTGTGGGGTGGCGAGCACGTGTCTGTGCGAACCAAGTTAACACGATAGAACTCCTGAATGTCCATGGTAGGAATGCAAATACACGTGTTTGAGGAATCTGCGCGTTCCTAACTTGTTGTGATTGCTTGTGTACGGTCGCTGATGTGTGTGTCTTGTCCACCGTTAGGTGACGCGGAGTGGTGCGGGGCAATCGGAGCCCCAACGGTCTGATGAAAGTACGACACCAGCTGATGTGCCTACACCTCCGCCTTCTGCGGAAACTGTGCGACAAATTGCTAAGGCTTTGTTTGCTATGGTTCAAGGACTTCCGGTTGGGCAGGCGCAGCCGACATTGAGGCCAGAACAGGTGGCGGCAAGGCTAGAACCTGTACCGGCTGTGAATTCTCGAGCAGCTGAGAAGCAGTTGAAGCAATTTATGAGCTTTCATCCGCCTACGTTTTCGGAAGTGGGAGCTCCTGCACAGGCTAAGGATTGGTTATCGTACGTCAAGCGGATCATGATGGTGATTGGGATGGAGGAGCATCAAAAAGTCACCTTAGCCACCTTCTTGCTGGAAGGCGAGGCGCGGTTGTGGTGGGATGAGATGGAGCTGCATCATGTAGCGGGTAGACCGTTGACACAAGTGTCGATGGAGGAATTCTCTCGGCTCTTCCTAGCGAAGCACCTCCCGGAGGCACAGCGTATAGTCATGGAGAATGAATTCCAAAGGCTGACGCAAGGAGATGGCAGTGTGGAAGCTTACCTGCATGAGTTTACACGCTTGGGGCGGTATGCGGGTTCGATTTTTGCTGATGTGCAGAGGAAGACGAATAGGTTCTATGAAGGTCTGTGGGACGAGTTGAGATTCCTGCTTTCTAGTTCTGTGAACCAAGGCTTCCAGGCGTTAGTTGACACTGCTTGTGCACTGGAAAAATATATGAAGAGGGTGCAAGGGAAGAGGGCCTTGGTTGTGACACGGCCGGAATTCAAGGCGCCCCGACCGACGAAGTCATTTTATAAGAAGAAATGGGGCAAGAAACCCAAGACGACGGGACAAGCTCCTTCTTCAGTTGCATCGGGAGCAACTTTGTGGGCCACCTCAAGGCCGGATACTCGTACATGCTTTAATTGTGGCCGGGTGGGACATATAGCCCGGGATTGTTGGGTGCCGCCAAAGAGTGAAAAGAAGGCGGGAGCGTCATATGCGGAAAAAGGAAAGGCGGTGGTGGAATCCTCTGCCTCGCAGGCGCAGCCCCGGGTCTACAATCTTGGCCTGCTGGAGGCCATCAAGCAAAGTGACGTCGTCACAGGTACGAGTTAAGTTTTTGAGTATTGTATTGCATGTATGCTTGGTTTATTGCATATGTGTCTGTGGTTTGTATGTGTGACATGATCGTCACAGGATGTGTGATGATTCGGAACACGCTAGCGTGAGCCCTGTTCGATACGGGTGCTTCTCATTCTTTTCTGTCTAAAGAGTTTTTAGCGCGGCTTGGGATACCTAGTCGTGTTAAGACAGATAGCGTCAGAGTGATGTTGTTGAATGGTTGTATGATGCTTGCAGATCAAGCTTGCGATGTGGCGGTGCAAATAGGAAGTCGGGATTTATGCTTGACTGCATCTGTATTGCCGATAGCGGAATTCGACGTGATTTTTGGTATGGATTTGCTCGCAGAGCAGTATGCCTTGATTGATTGCCAGTCCAAAGAGATCACGTTGGGCCAGAATACCGAGCAGGACACGAGGTTCGCGGGTATGCGAGGAGTTGGCGGGACGTTGATGTCTGCACTCCAAGTTGTCAAAGCTATTCGGAAAGGCGCGGAGTTATACTTCACGCTAATTCATGCTGTGGAGCCTAAGGCCAGTGTGTGCGATGTTTCGATCGTGTCAGAGTTTACAGATGTATTTCCCAAGGATCTCCCTGGGCTACCACCCCAGCGAGAGATTGACTTCACGATTGAGCTGGTGCCAGGTGCGAAACCTATAGCCCGCTCGCCATATCGCGTCGCGCCTAAGGAAATGGCGGAGTTGAAAGTCCAACTGCAAGAATTGCTGGAGCAGGGTTATATACGCCCAAGCATGTCTCCTTGGAGCGCCCCTGTGCTTTTTGTGAAAAAGAAAGACGGTGGCTTACGGTTATGCATTGACTACCGCGAACTGAATAAGCTGACCGAGAAGAATAAATATCTGATTCCGCAGATTGATGAGTTGTTCGATCAGCTAGTGGGATTGAAGGTCAACTCCAAGTTGGACTTGAAATCTGGTTATTAGCAGTTGAGGATCCGGGAAGAATACATTCCCAAAACCGTATTTGGAACACGGTACAGGCACTACGAGTTCACGGTAATTCCGTTTGGGTTGTGCAATACGCCCTCGGTATTTATGGACTTGATGCACCGAATATTCCGAGAGTACCTGAATCTGTTCGTGATAGTGTTCATTGATGATATCCTAGTGTACTCGAGATCGGAAGCCAATCATGAGAAGCACTTGCGGTTGGTGTTGAATACATTGAGGCAAAATTAGCTCTATGCTAAGTTCTCGAAGTGCGAATTTTGGCTAGCGTCAGTGTCTTTTCTAGGCCATGTGGTGAGTGGAGCGGGCATAGCAGTGGATCCAGCGAAGATAAGGGCCATACAGGAGTGGCCGGTGTTGTCTTCAGTGGCCGAGGTCAGGAGCTTCCTTGGACTAGCGGGCTACTATCGAAGATTTGTTGCAAATTTCTTGCGGATCGCTTTGCCGCTGACCACGCTGATGCGAAAAGATCAGAAGTTCGATTGGACACCAGAGTGCGCACGAGATTTTGAAGAACTAAAGATTCGGTTGACAACGGCGCCTGTGTTGTCATCGCCATGTGGTACCGAGGGATTTGTAATCTACAGTGATGCCTCAGGGAGCGGCTTAGGCTGCATTCTGCTGCAAAATGGAAAGGTGATTTTTTATGGCTCACACCAGCTAAAGGTGCATGAACGAAACTATTCCATCCATGACTTAGAGTTGGCGGCGGTGATCTTTGCACTAAAGCTGTGGCGACACTATCTTTATGGTGTGAAGGTGGAGATCTATACAGATCACAAGAGCCTAAAGTACTTGTTGGAGCATAAGGACCTGAATATGCGACAACGAAGGTGGTTGGAGTTCCTCGGGGAGTACACCTTCGAGATTCACTATACTCCCAGGAAGGGAATATTGTCGCGGATGCCTTAAGTCGGAGAGCTCCGGCAAGGGCGAGCTGGTTGCAAAATCATGATGAGCGTCTCATCCAGGAGTTAGAAGCGTTAGAGATTTCTTGTGTTGACAAGAATTCCACCACCGATGCATGTTTAAACTGGACGGAGGTGCAGTGTGACCTTGCAGACCGGATTTGACGAGCAACGGGGTTAGATGAAGATCTCCTACGCTATGCGAAAGAGGGGCCAGAGGGCAAGTTCTCCTATGATGACGGTCTTTTGCGGAAATAAGGTCGTTTGTGCGTCCCGAATTTAGGTAAATTGAGGGAAGAACTGATGTATGAAGCGCATTATACGAAGTACTCAATCCACCCAGGGAGCACGAAGATGTTGAGGGATATGAAAAAGTTGTTCTGGTGGCCAGGGCTAAAGAAAGATGTTGCTCATTATGTGGCCAAATGCCAAACATGTGCTATGGTGAAGGCGGATGCCAGAAACCGGGTGGTTATTTGAAGTTGTTGCCGATTCCAGAGTGGAAATTTGACGATATTTTCTTGGATTTCGTGCACGGGTTGCCGAGATCTCCGCACAGAAACGACTCAATTTGGGTGATTGTCGACCGGCTGACAAAAGTGGCACACTTCCTGCCAAATAGACGGGATGATTCGGTGGAAACTTTGGCAAAATTATATGTTGACCAGATTGTGCAGCTACACGGTGTTCCTCGGAGCATCGTAAGTGATCGAGACGGGCGGTTCACATCGACTGACTGGAGGCTAGTTCATCAACTGTTGGGCACGAAGTTACAATTCAGTACGGCCTTTCATCCTCAAACAGATGGCCAAACTGAAAGGACCAACAGAACGATGGAAGACATGCTCCGGATGTGCGCCCTTGACTTCAGAAAGAGATGGGAAGATCACCTCTATATGGTGGAGGTCGCTTACAATAACAGCTACCAAGCGAACATTGGTATGACACTGTATGAAGCTCTGTATGACCAGAAGTGTCGTACTCCTTTGGCTTGGGTAGAAGCGGGCGAAGCTAAAGTTTATAACCGTAATGAAGTCGATGAAGCAAACTCGACCATACATACTATTCGAGAGAGGCTACTCATAGCCCAGGATCAACAAGCGAAATACTACAACGCCATGCACCGGAACGTGAAGTTTGCGGTAGGCGACTGGGTATACTTGAAGATCAAGCCCTTCAAAGGCGTATCCAGGATTCGACGTCTAAAAAAGTTGAGTCCAAGATACCTTGGTCCATTTGAAGTGGTCAAGTGAGTCGGGGAAGCTGCATATCGGCTAGCTCTATCGGCCGACTTGAGTGGATTACATGATGTGTTTCACATCTCGGTGCTTCGGAGGGTCGTGAAAGATCCAGCTCAAGTGATCGCGGATGATTGTGTGTCGGTAGAGTATGGGCTAACGATGAAGGTTAGGCCCATTCAGATCGAGGATTGTGCCGAGAAGCAACTGCAGAACAAGACGGTCGGGATGGTCAAAGTCCGATGGGACAATTGCGGCCGTGAGGAGCTTACATGGGAGCGAGAGCAAACCATGCGAGCTGATTTTCCCGAGTTATTTTTGTAAAAATGGTTGAGTAGTGAAAAGTTTGTTGTAACCTAAACGGTTTGATGTTATAACTTATTGCTTGTTGATTCCTTCCTGTGTACAAATTTCGAGGACGAAATTTCTTGTAGGAGGGAAGGATTGTAACACCCCAAAGTCAGTTTGGGTTCAGGCATGGGTGACACGGCCTGGGACACGGGCATGTCCCAGGGCGTGTCCTGCTCGGGTTGAGCAGATGGGTGCGTTATCGACGAAATTCGTTCGACGAAGTTTTGGGAGGTACCCGCCCGTGACATGGGCGTGTCCGGGGGCGTGACCTAGGGCGTGTCCTCCTTTGGTCGACACCAGAGTTTTGGTCGACGAACTGCGCTTGACGATCGTCGAGTATGGGGTACACGGTCTGTGACACAGGCGTGTCATAGGGCGTGTCCCGCTGTGTCAAGAGCTCTACACTTTTCTCTCGAGTAGGTGGAAAAGTACTCGAGTAAGAAGGGGGTGACACGGGTGTGTCATACCTGTGACACGGGCGTGTCCAATCCGGGTACTCGAGTAGTTGGTTTTCTCTCGTGTAAGTCCTCTCGAGTGGGTCTCGAGTGGGTGACAGGCCCCGTGTAACGGGCATGTCGGTCATGTGACACGGGTGTGTCATAACTAACTACTTGAGTAGTCTTCTCGAGTAGGTCGTGAATATGACTCGAGTGAGGTACACGCCCTATGTCACGGGCGTGACCTGGCCATCACGGCGTGTACCCTGGCCGTGACCTGTTTCGGGATAAGGAGGTTTGTGCACCGCTTAGAGTACATGGCATGTGACACGGGCGTGTCACAGGGCGTGTCAGACCCGAAAAGTGATTTTACAGCTTTTTCATGGTCGTCCATTGTCTTTAGCTGGGATCTAAGGGCTGAGAGGCCTTCTTGCTTCCTTAAGGTCGTGGATTGAGATGAAAGAACTCATTTTATTTTGGCCTTCATCTTTCTACAATCCTAGAGAGAGAAAGGTAGAGGAAGAAGGAGGAGGATAAAAGGGGCTGGTCACTGGTGGTGCTGCGGTTTTTTGACGAGAGATCCGAGGTCGACGTTGCGGAGGAAAAGCTGTTGTGATTCTTCCTAGCCAGTTAGGAGCTCATGGAATCGAAACGGTCTTAAAGGGTAACGACCTTTCTTCTTAGCCATATGAAAGCTTTCGTTTTGGCATATTCATATGATTCCTCCACCAAAGGGTGGCTGATTGTGGGAGTCTTTGGGTGGATTCATGGAATCCCCAATTCGTTGGCATATAGATCCGGAAATTGAGTACGGAATAGACATGTTGTGTGAAGTCCATCTGGACAGGTTGGTCTGAATTGGTGATGTTGCATACGAACCGGAGAAGACTCCGTGATAAACGCCTAGTTTAGGAGTCGACAGGTTGGACCTGTTAAAGGAAGTAGTAGGAAGTACTGGAGTGGTAGTCAAGGAAAATACCCGTATAATGTTTGTGCTGCTTGTGCTGTTGGGTTCTACCTGTGAAAGGAAGTATTAGGAAGTACTGGATTAAAATTTCGGAAATATGCTTTATAATGCTTAATGTTCATAGGGATTCCACCTAGGAAGAGAGTAACAGGAAGTACTGGCGTGATAGCCAGGAAAGACCCCTGACATTTTTGATATTTGCGGTGTCCACCTGCAAAGAGAGTAGCAGGAAGTACTGGTGTGTCCAGGAAAGACCTGCTGATATGGTGATATGAAATGGGTGTCAGAGACATACCTAGGCTTGAATGCCAGAACAGGATCGGTGAGACCTACCCGCGCCTTTATTTAGTCGCGAGTACGCCGTACTCGGTGATGGCAAGGCGATTTGAGCAACGGGGAGTGGAGGATCCGACCTGCGTTATGTCCGTCCGACATGAGACCTGAAAGTGCAGTCTGTTGGAGCGCATAGCAAGAGTCTTAGGCATGCACGCCGTGATACAATGGGGGGCTACGGGCCAATCCTGGTTCACGAGGACTATAAAACTCCGGCTGCACGTCATGGAGTAAATGCTCAAGTGAGTTGCCATTGGGCTGTGACCCTGATACGGTGGTGGGCAACTGGTTTTCCAGTACACCAAGAATGTGCCCTGAGTGCACGGACTATCGGGTCGAGTTGCTAATGGTTGTGATGGCATGTGTGCGTGAAAGCACATTATATGAGATATATATACATGCTTGTGATATGTTATGCCTGTAGGGAAGAATATCGTTGCCCTGAGAAAGGGGTAGGGTCGTTATAATTTGGTCAGCTGAATGCTGATCGTTGCCTCTGTTTGTCACCCTTGGGTGGAATGTCCCTGTGCAGGTGCTGGAGAGCCAAGCGGGATGCATAAGGGTTGAAGTCCATGCTGCATTTGTTGATGCCGTTGATAGCCCTCGAAGGCTAAAAGAAATGAAAGTGTTATGTTTTCTTTTGATGTGGCCGGCCTGCGTGCCAATGTTTGAGTCCACTGTTTGAAAGCTCTGTAAGGCCATATGGCCAACTGTTTATGTGTGTTGTAAGACATTCCTATGATGTATAAAATGTGGAGGTTTTATATGTTGGACATTCAGGTATGGAGTTCAAGTGTAGTGTTATAGGCTTCCGCTAGAATGCAATGTGTTAGGGTGCGCTGCGCTACTCTGGTATCATACCGTGGCGTCACCGCCTGTTTTGTGATATATATTGTGGGGCCCCGGCCGGACCTTCTAGTATATACTATGTAAACGGATGAGGTTGTTACAATTACAAAAACCAAAAAGAAAGGTACACAAAACTTAAATGATACCTGAATGGAAAAACTCTGGATACTCCTCCAACATGGTTTGTTCTCGCTCCCAAGAGAGTTCCTCACTACCGCAGTTGTCCCATCGGACTTTCACAAGTTTGACCTCTTTGTTCCACAACTGCCGAATTTCTGAATACTCTATAGCAATTGGACGAACTCGCATCCTCAAGTCTTCCTCTATCGGCACCGATGCCGATTCGATCACCACACTAGCCTCTACCAAGGCTTTCCTCAAGACGGAGACATGGAAGACGTTATGCAATCCACTCAGCCCTGCGGACAACGCCAATCGGTACGCTGCTTCTCCCACCCGTTCAACAACCTCAAAAGGTCCCAAAAACCTTGGACTCAACTTCTTGAGTCGGCGAATCCGTGAAACGCCTTTGAACGGCTTGATCTTCAAATAAACCCAATTGCCTACCGCGAAATCCAACTTCCTGTGGCGAGCATTAAAATATTTTGCTTGCCGATCTTGAGCCACCTTCATGCGTTCTTGAATGGTCCATACCAACTCACAAGCATCAGTTACCACTTCTTTTCCCAAAATTTTGGTGTCTCCTGCCTCTGTCCACGACATCGGTGTTCGACACCGCCTCCCATATAAAACTTCGTATGGCGTCATCTTTATACTTGCTTGGTAACTATTGTTATACGCGAACTCCACCATGAAGAGGTGATCCTCCCATTTCTTGCTGAAGTCAAGAACACACATCCTCAGCATATCCTCCATAGTATGGTTCGTTCTTTCGGTTTGCCCGTCAGTTTGAGGATGGAAAGTCGTACTGAACTTTAGCTTCGTGCCCAGACTCTTCTGAACCAACCTCCATTCCTTGGATGTGAAACGTCTGTCACGATCGCTGACTATACTTTTAGGAATCCCATATAGTCGCACAATGTTGCGAACATACAACTCCACCAGCTTCTCTATGCTATCCTCCTTTCGGTTTGGGATGAAGTGAGCCACTTTGGTTAAGTGATCCACAATCACCCAAATCGCGTCGTTACTCTGCTGCGATCTAGGTAACTCATGCACAAAATCCATGGAGATGTCATGAATTTCCATTCAGGGATTGGAAGAGGCTTCAGGAATCCGCCCGGCTTCTGACACTCGGCCTTCACCAAGGCGCAAGTTTGACATTGATTCACGTACAATGCTACGTCCCGCTTCAGTCCAGGCCACCAAAAGGATCTCTTCATATCCAAGTACATCTTTGTACTTCCCGGATGAATGGAGTACTTTGTGAAGTGAGCCTCAAACATCAACTCCTCACAGAGCTTGCCGAACTATGGTACACAAATCCTTCCGTCCTTCCTCAGAATCCCATCAATCATCTCTCAGGCGCTGCTCTCGTCTTTTTGAGCTTCCACCACGAATGGCTGAAACTCCACATCCAAACGAGTCGCTTCCCGAATACGATCGGATAAGTCATTCTGCATTTCAATCCAGTTTAACCGAGCCACGCTAGACTCGCCCCTTGCTACGCACTCCAAGATGAGGGACTCTCATTCCCGCACCAACCGCTCATCATGAGCTTCGATCCAATTCCCTTGCCCCGAGTATTTTCTACTCAAGGCATCTGCCACCACATTGGCCTTGCCTGGCGTATACTGAATCGCCACCTCGTAGTCTCAAAGGAACTCGACCCACCTGCGCTACTGCATATTCAAGTCCTTCTGATCTAGGAGATACTTCAGGCTTTTGTGATCCGTGAAGATCTCCACCTTCGCACCATAAACATAGTGCCGCCACAATTTCAACGCAAAAATTACCGCAGCCAACTCCAAGTCATGAACGAGGTAATTCCTCTCGTGGGGCTTCAGCTGTAGGCTTTTACACTGCCATGTTGCACCAAAATGCAACCCAAACCGCATCCTAATACGTCACTGTAGATTTGAAATCTTTCGGCCCCCATCGGTAGACTTAGGATTGGAGCCGTCATCAATCTTTCCTTCAGTGTCTCAAAAGCCTGCCTGCACTCCTGAGTCCACACAAACTTCTGATTCTTACGAGTTAGTGATGTGAGGGGTAGAGCTATCCGCGAAAAGTTTTCCACGAATCTTCTATAGTACCCGGCTAGTCCAAGAAAACTTCGAACTTCCGCCACGGTTCTCAAAACCGGCCAATTTCTGATGGCCTGCACTTTTGTTGGATCTACCGCAACCCCATCCCCACTGATCACATGACCTAAAAAATGCCACTTTCTTGAGCCAGAACTCGCACTTTGAGAACTTTGCATAAAACTGGTTCTCCCGCAACACTTGCAAGACTACCCTCAAGTGAGTCTCATAATCCACCTCCGATTTGGAATATACCAAGATGTCATCAATAAAGACAACTACAAAAGAGTCCAAGTATTTTTGAAACACCTGATTCATCAAATCCATGAATACGGATGGTGCGTTCGTCAGCCCGAATGGCATCACCGAGAACTCAAAGTGACCATACCTCGTACCAAACGTTGTTTTGGGTATGTCCTCATCTCGAATTCGCAACTGATAGTATCCTGACTTTAAGTCCAACTTTGAATACACCACCGACCCCACCAGCTGGTCAAACATGTCGTCAATCCGAGGAATCAGATACTTATTCTTGACAGTCAGTTTATTCAACTCTCGGTAGTCTATGCACAGTCGCATACTACTGTCTTTCTTCTTTACGAACAACACCAGCGCGCTCCACGGTGAAGAACTGGGTCTGATATACCCCTGCTCCAACAGTTCCTGCAACTGTACCTTGAGCTCAGCCAACTCTTTCGGTGCCATCCTAAATGGAGGACGTGACATCGGTCGTGCCTCTAGCACCAACTCAATTGAGAAATCGATCTCCCGCCGAGGAGGTGCCCCAGGAAGATCTTCAGGAAACACATCCTCGAACTCTGCCACCACTAGCACTTCCCCAAGTGATAACCTGGAAAGGTGAACCTCTAATAACGCTACAAGCGCTACTCCACCCTGATTAACTGCCCGCGCCAACTGCAAGGCCGAAATCAGAGAACAGGCCACTCCATTAAGGCCCTCAAACTTGACCTCCGTCTGCCCTTCGCTTCTTAGGGTCACCACCTTGGATAGGCAATCAATACTAGCACGCTGCTCCGCTAGCCAGTCCATTCCCAAAATCACATCAAACTCGACAAATGGTAGGACCGTCGCTATCAACACGAAGTCAACTCCGCCTATCTCCCAACAAATGCGCCCTTTCTTCCCGGTGGTCATGAATGACCCATTGGGCATGCGCACCTTCAGCTCTGCGTCCACCAAAATCGACTCAACTCCAATCCTCTGGATGAAGCTTTCCGCAAGGAGGGAGTGTGACGCTGCCGTATCAAACAATACCCTAGCGGGGTATCCGAAGACTAACACAAAGCCTAAAACATAGACATCAATCATAACGGTCTAAAAGCATGAAGCACAAGATTAAACTTAAACTTCCTCATACCTGTCACCACATAGGGTTGGCGGATCGCTTCCTACTGTCCAAGGTTGTAGGCCCTTGGTTGCACTGGTTGGAACCGAGAAGCGCTAGACTCCGCCATCTTCCCTTTTTCTGCTGCTGTTGGGTATTGTATCCACAATTACCTGGATTTGAGGAAGCCACCTGTCAAGCTAAGATGAATTCACAATGTATTTGATGAAACATCTTAAGTTGTACTTGCAGCTCCTCCATGCTAAGTGCACACCAATGTCAGGGTGCAATAGGTCAATATACACGGGTCTGCAAGACGTAATCCCTCGTTGAGCAGATCAGTGTGTTGGCCTACGTGTACTCTCTCTATTGGAGTGCACTTACTTTCAAGTACAGGGCCGTTCATATGCAAGAGAAGACAAGGAGCATGGATGGGTCAAGGAGCAGCTCCTGGGTGGAAGACGAAAATTCGTCCAAGGAAAATTCGACGAGAATCACCAAGTGATTCTCGCCGAATCGACGAGAATCATTAGTGATTCTCGCCGACCCCTTCTGGCTACCTCAAAACGGTGCCAAGTAAGATTCGGCGAGAATCACTAGTGATTCTCGCCGAACCTGTGGTTAAGCAGCTCATGAATACCAAGTGAAAATCGCTGAGAATCAATAAGTGATTCGGCGAGAATCACTTGGTGATTCTCGCCGATTCGTCGAGAATCACCAGCGATTCTTGCCGATTTTCACTTAGCGATTTCTCGGGATGTTCCTGAACCGGATTATGCAGCTGTCAATTTTCTGGACTAGTTTGAACCGGATTTAGGGATTTCTATTGTGGGTCCCACAAACGGTCATATTGGAGTTATCTACAGTATATATATTCGGGTATTTTGAACAGTAAAATAGAGAGAAAGAAACCGAGCCGCGACGTAACCCTAAAATCGCGATTACTCTCCGCCGCCGCCGTCGCGCTCGGGCACGTTGGTCGCCGTCAACAATCGGGAATCCTTCGTGATCTCCGGCGACAGAAGCTTAGCAAAGCTCTGAGTCTCACGTGTCTATCCGGAGATCTCTTGTCTCTCGATTTGTTGACCGGGAAAAACTCCCCCGTCCGAATCGATCGAGACGACTGATCCTAGAGTGACCGTTGGTAGACCTTGTTGGGTACATTGGTCAAATGTACCTGATTTGAAGAAGCCTCACCCAACTCAATGATATACATCATAATATATTTGATGTATGTTTGAGTTACTTGTGCAGGTTAAGAAAGTACTGGACTGAAGCAAAAAGTTTCTAAGTCCATGTGTCGACACCCAGAGGGAAAGTGTCGACACTTAAGAAGACTTGTGTCGACACCCAGACAAGATGTGTCGACACTTGGAGTCATTGTGTCGACACCTGGGATGCAGAGTCGACACCAGACAGAAAGTATCGACACTTGGAGCTGTGTCGACACTCAGTGAAGCAAAGTGCAGACAGAAAGTGTCGACACAAGGAGCTGTGTCGACACCCAGTGAAGCTGTGTCGACACTCAGCAAAAGTCTGCAGAGTCTAAGTACAAGTGTCGACACTCAACACAATGTGTCGACACTATGCAGAAGGGTCAGCATTTGAAGTAAGTGTCGACACCCAGCACAATGTGTCGACACTCAATAGAAGAGTCAGCATTTGAAGTATGTGTCGACACCCAGAACAATGTGTCGACACACAGCTAAAGACTCAACACTTGAAGAAAGTGTCGACACAAGGAACTGTGTCGACACTTAGCAAAGAACAGAAAGAACAACAAATTATTCTAAGTACAAGTGTCGACACTATGGGAATGTGTCGACACTCAGCTGAAGTCTCAACAACAAGAAGGTGTGTCGACACAAGGAGCTGTGTCGACACTCAGCAAGAATCAACATAGAAGACTATGTGTCGACACCAAGAAGCAGTGTTGACACTTGACAGATTCAACACAAGAAGATGTGTCGACACAAAGGAGATGTGTCGACACATAGAAGAATTCAGCAAAAGCTAGAAGAACAAGTACTTGTGTCGACACTCAATTTCAGTGTCGACACATGCAGAAGAATCTGTGTCGAGATATACAAGGAGTTGTGTCGACACCTTGTAGACTTGTGTCGACACTTACACAACATGTGTCGACACTTGGACTATAAGTGTCGACACTTAAAGACAGAAAGTCTCGACACTTACAAACTGTTAGAGATTTTCAAGAAGTGATTGGTTGACATGACAGCTGCCGATCCAGCCGGTCTACAGCAACTGTCAGAGATGTCAGAAGTCAGTTATGAACCGGACCAGCCGGTTACCATGACGAAGGCCTATAAATAGGCATCCACAGTTTACAGAAACTGTTGTTGGTGTGGTTGTTGAAAGAGTTGATCAAGTGATTAACAAGTGGTACAGATTATTCAAGTAATCAGAAAAGTGATATACTGAGTATCAACATAAGAAGATCTTGCAGTCCAAGTGCAGATCTAAGAAGTTGGAGAGAGAGGGCTCCATCCAAGAAATCAGCCTCTGGAACTAGGCTGAGAAGAAGGATTCAGATTCAATTCTGATTCTTAAGAAGCAGAGGTCAAGGAACAACTGCAGAGGATTCAGTCTTATTCAGTTCTACTCAAGAAGCTTTGAAGAAAGCTAAGTCAGATTGGATCCAGCTGAGTTCTTCCAAGAACTCATCAAGAATCTCTCAACTCCCCTCTTATCTTTCTGAGTTGTAGAGTTGTATTTTGTAATATCTTTTTAACTTGTAGGATCCATTGGATCTGAGTGATTGTAAGCCTATATTTATAAAGGCTGAGGGTAGGGCTTGTTTGCCTGAGTGTAGGAGATAGAGATCTCTGAGTGTAGGCCTTGTTGGCTGAGTGTAGGCCTTGGATTGGCTGAGTGTAGGCCTTGATTGGCTGAGTGTAGGCTTTGGGATAAAGCTGAGTTGTAAGGCTTTGGGCCTGAGGTAGGAACCAATTTGGGTTCTGAGACAGTGCAGGAGTTTGGCCAAATCTAGTATACTGCTAGATAGGCGAAGGGGGAAAGTGGATGTACCCATATCTTGGGGAACCACTATAAATCACGGTGTGCTGTACTGTGCTGAAAACTGTTGATGTGTATGTTGTGTTTTGCTGTGATAAACTAGTTAGTTTGCTGTGAAATAACTGATTGCTGCCAATAAAGTTAGAAAAGGATTAGGTCACCTATTCACCCCCCCCCCCCCCCTCTAGGTGTTTAGGTACCATATCTTTCAAGTGGTATCAGAGCCAGGTTCCTCAAAACAAGGACTAACAGTCTGAGGAGATCCTGTTTGGCAGATTCAGTGTAAGGCAATTCACAGATTCAAGAACTTCAAGAACATCAAGAAACATGGGTTCTTATGAGAATCACAAGGAATTGGGTTCCATGAAATTACCCATATGCAGGAAAGAGATCTTTGGGATCTGTAAAGAGAGGGTAAGGCTATTTATGGAAGCCTCTGATCCTAGAATTTACATTACAGTTAAGGAAGGGCCTTATGTGCCAATGAAGATTTCAGTATTGGATGCAAATCAGAGGACTCCAAAGGATTTCTCTGAGATGACTAAGGATGAAATTGTCCTAGCCACCATGGACAAGAGGGCACAGAACATAATAGTGAGTGTCATTGATGATGCCACTTTTCAGAACTTAATTCACTGTAAGACAGCAAAAGAGATGTGGGATACTCTCATTGTCTATATGGAAGGTTCTGAAGAAGTTAGGCAAGATAGGAAGTCCTTGCTAAATCAGGAGTATGAGAGCTTTAGGCAAGGAAAGGGTGATAGCATTACTGAGTGCTATAAGAAATTTTACAGGATAGTTAATGAACTCATGTCTTATGGAAGAGAGTTCACTAACTATGAACTAAATGACAAGTTCTTAAGGTCCCTAACCAAAGATTGGGACACCAAGATCTGTGCCATAAGAGAAATGGCTAAGTTGGGGGAAATTCCTCCTCCCACACTGTTTGGCAAGCTATTGTCTTATGAAATGCAGTTAACAGTGAGAAAAGAGGAGGAGAAATCAACAAGGACTGAGCACAAAGAAAGAACTGTTGCTTTCAAGACAGAAGTTCCCAGAAAGTGCAGGAATAAGTCTTCAACTCCACCTCCAGAGGTAGTTGAATCAGAGTCTGATGAGTCTGACAGCACAAAGTCTAAGAGCAGTGAAAGTGATGAAGACTTTGCTGCTTTCACTAGACACTTTCAGAAGTTTTTGAAAAAGAAACAGTGGAGATCAAGGCCTTCTACATCACAAGGAAAGGAAGACTCTTATCAGAAAAAGTGGTCTTCAAAGAATGACAAGAAAAGGACAAAATCAAGCAAGGCAACTAGTTCAAAGATTATTTGTTATTGCTGCAATAGACAGGGTCATGTTATTGCAGATTGTCCAGAGAAGAGAAAGGAATCTGGTGACAGGAAAAAGACTCACTTCAAAGGAAAGAAAGAAAAGTCTTTTGTTGCTAAGAAGGAGAAGACTCTATCAGATATATCTTCTTCAGAAACTGAGTCTGAGGCTGAAGCCTACATAGGGCTGTATGCAGAAGAAGAAGAGGAAGAATTCATGCAGATCTTGGAATCAATTTATGAACAAGAAGACAGTCATTGCCAAGGGCTAATGGCTTTGACAGAGAGTGCCAAAATCCTGGAGCAGCTAGGACCCAGTCAGGTACAAAGTTCAAGTTTAAATTCAGTTTCTTGTTCTAGTTCAGAATCAGATTTTTCTTCATCAAGTGATGAGAATATATCTGAGTCTGAGGAAGATATTCATCAGCTCATAGATGAATATAAGGTACTGTTGCAAGCCTACAAGAAAAGCAAGACCCTAGCCAAAAGTCAGGCAAAGGAGATCGCAGATCTCAAGGCTGTTGCAACAGATTTTGAGAAACAATTTGATCAAAAACTGAATGAGATAGCCAGGCTGAAACACATTACTGTGATTCAGATGGTAACTATCACCTATAAGAATGATCAAATTAAGAGACTGGAGATCAATCTTCAGAAAGAAAGAGAGCTTGTTGCTAGGTTTTCAAAACCTAAATCAGTGCTACCTTTAATTGATGAATCTGTTCATCATAAAGGCAAGGCTGGACTGGGTTTTGTTAGACCTGCAGGGACAAAGCAGTCAAAGTCTAAGTCCAAGGGCAAAGCCCCAACATTCAACAAACCTGTTGTAGTCAAGACAGCCACGGCAGTACCTAAGCAAAGGTACAACAAGTTTGAATGTTGGTGCTGTGGCAAGATTGGCCATTTTGCAATGGACTGTTGGTACAATACCAGTGCCAAGGTGAGTTGCAAGCTACCTGGTGGAAAGCCAGTAGGTAGCTTTGTCAAGTTACAGACTAACAAGTACCAAAGACCCAAGATTGCTTTGGGTTCTAAGGTCCATTAATCTGTTTTGCAGGTGAGTCCAAGTGGCCATACCCCTACATGGTACTTGGACAGTGGATGTTCCAGACATATGACTGGAACTAGGGGACTACTGAAGGACTACATTCCAATCAAAAATGGTTCTAAAGTGACCTTTGGTGGTTCTGAAAAAGGAATCATCAAAGGGTTTGGTAACATTTCTTCAAACTTAGTTACCATTACTCAAGTGGCTTATGTTAAAGGGTTGAAACACAACCTAATAAGTATAAGTCAGTTAAGTGATGTAGGGTATGACATCTCATTTGTTAAAAATGGTTGTCATATCAAGAGGTCAAGTGATCAAGAGATCATCTTGACAGGTTATAGGAAGAGAAATGTCTACTGCCTAGACATTATGATTGAGAACAATGGTTCTCCAGTTTGTCTTGTAGCTGATGAGACAGTCTCTCATTGTGTCAAATGGCACAAGAGGCTAGCCCATCTTAACTACAAGACTATTAGCAAACTCTTTAGCAAAGAGTTAGTGAGGAATGGTCCTCAAGTTAAGTGTGTCAAAGATGGTATTTGCTCAACTTGTCAAAAGGGCAAGCAGACTAAATCCACCTTTAAAAGCATAGATAACAAAGATGCTGTGAGGTGTTTGTACCTCTTGCATTTGGATCTCTTTGGTCCAATGCCAGCTCACAGCTTAGGTAGGAAGGTCTATACCCTTGTAGTTGTAGATGACTACTCAAGGTTTTCCTGGGTGTTCTTCTTAAGACAGAAATCTGAAACACCTAGTGTCTTCTACAGCTTTGTCAAGCAAATTCAGAATGAACTTAATAGTACTGTGGTCAAAATTAGAAGTGACCATGGTACTGAGTTTCAATCTGAAAGCATGACAAAACTATGTGAAGACTTTGGGATATTTCAAGAATTCTCTTCACCTAGAACACCTCAGCAAAATGGCATTGCTGAGAGGAAAAATAGGACCTTGATAGAAGCTGGTAGAACCCTACTAAGTGATACATCACTGCCTGAGTACTTCTAGGCTGAAGCAGTTAACACTGCATGCCATGTTATAAATAGGGCTACCATCACTAAAGGGCTAAACAAGACCCCCTATGAAGTAGTGAAAGGCAGGAAACCAAACCTATCCTATTTTAGGATCTTTGGTTGTAAATGCTACATACTTAACAATGGGAAGTCTTACATAACTAAGTTTGCTGCCAAGTCCCAAGAGGGAATTTTTGTTGGGTACAGCAATAATAGTAAGGCTTATAGAGTCTACAACTTGACTACACAAGTTGTAGAAGAATCAGTGCATGTAGTTTTTGATGAGACTAAACTTATTAATAATGAGTTGTCTAGCAATGTATGCAGCCCCACAGGTTTGACAAAGACAATGGACAAGCTGACTATAGATGAAGTGCCTGCTGCAAGACAGTAAGGAGAGGAGAGTAGCTGCTGTCCAGGGGGAGAACTACATGTGCCAATTGCTGAAGAAATCCAAGGAATACAGCATGATGCAGATGCTGAAGTGGTTCAACCTGAAGTGAGGATGCCTCCTGCCCACAGGCATCTTAGAGATCATCCAGTAGAGCTGATTATTGGAGATCCAAGACAAGGAGTACAAACCAGGAGTAGAAATATGAATGCTGCAATCTATTCCAGCTTTTTGTCTCAAGTTGAACCTAAAAGATTTGAAGAAGCAATAATGGATCCACAATGGACTGAAGCAATGCAAGAAGAGCTTAATCAGTTCAAGAGGTGCAAGGTTTGGAAACTTGTTCCTAAACCTAAAGACCACAATGTAATAGGAGTTAAGTGGATCTACAGGAATAAGATGGATGAACAAAGTGTCATCATTAAGAATAAAGCTAGACTGGTTGCTAAAGGATATAGGCAAGAAGAAGGTATTGATTTTGATCAAACTTTTGCTCCAGTAGCCAGACTGGAAGCCATAAGAATGTTCTTGGCCTATGCAACCTATCAAGGATTCAAGGTATACCAAATGGATGTCAAGTCAGCATTCCTAAATGGTAATTTGAAAGAAGAAGTCTATGTGGAGCAGCCTTCAGGTTTTGTTGATCCAACTCTACCTCATTATGTCTATAGACTTAGGAAAGCTTTATATGGGTTAAAGCAAGCCCCTAGGGCTTGGTATGAAACCCTATCTAGTTTCCTCATTGAGAACAAGTTTTCAAGGGGGAAAATAGATAAGACTCTATTCCTTAGGGAATATAGAGGCAAAGTCATACTAGTCCAAATATATGTAGATGACATTATATTTAGGTCTACTGAAAGCAGCCTTTGCAAAAAGTTTGCAAAACTTATGCAAGGTCAGTTTGAAATGAGTAGTATGGGAGAGCTGAAGTTTTTCTTGGGTCTCCAAGTTAAACAGACTGAGAGTGGTTTGTCCATTTGTCAGTCAAAGTTCACCCTAGAACTCATAAGGAAGTATGGTATGGATTCATCCAGTACCATGAAGACTCCTATGGGGTCAAGTATGTCTCTTAGCAAGGATGATGCAGGGAAACCTGTAGATGAAACCTTGTATAGAGGGATAGTTGGCTCCCTATTATACTTGACTGCTAGTAGACCAGACATCATGTATGCTACATGTGTTTATGCAAGGTATCAAGCCTGCCCTAAAGAGTCTCACTTGACTGCTGTCAAGAGAATTTTGAGATATCTAAAGGGCACTCCCTATCTAGGTCTCTGGTACCCTAGGAATGGAGACTTTGATCTAACAGGTTATTCAGATGCAGACTTTGCAGGATGTAAAGAAGATAGAAAAAGCACTACTGGAACCTGTCAATTCCTAGGTGGGAGACTAATTTCATGGAGTAGCAAGAAACAAACCAGTGTGGCTATCTCCACAGCAGAGTCAGAATATGTAGCTGCAGGAAGTTGCTGTGCTCAACTTCTGTGGATTCAACATCAGCTAGAGGACTATGGATTTCAGGTAAGTAGAACTCCACTTTACTGTGATTCTACAAGTGCTATTTCAATAGCTAATAACCCTGTATCTCATAGTAGAACGAAACATATTGAGATTAAATATCACTTTCTTAGAGAACATGTAGAAAGAGAAGATATTTCACTTAAATATGTTAAAACTGATAATCAGATAGCTGACATGTTTACTAAGCCCCTAGAAGAAGCTAAGTTCAATAGATTCAAAATTGAACTAGGAATGATAAACTTAGACTAAGTTTACAGAATAGAAAATTGGCTAAGTAAAAAGGTGTCGACACATAGACAAGTCTATGTCGACACAGAATAGTGGTGTCGACACTTCAGAAAAAAGGTGTCGACACATCTAGGAATGTGGTGTCGACACTTCAGAATGTTAGTGTCGACACATGTCAAGTAGGTGTCGACACATTCAATGTGGTGTCGACACTTAAGATTTACTCAGAATCTTCTAAGTAAAGTCTCGACAAAGTGTCGAGATATGTTGTGTCGACACATAACCAAGTGTCGACACATAATATCTGTTGACTAAACTTGTGTCGACACATGTGTGTCGAGACATTATAAGTCAGTGTCGACACTTATTGCCAGTGTCGACACATGTTGAGTTAGCTGTCCCGCCTGTTCATCTTCAAAATCAGGAAGGTATAAATAGGGTTCTGTCTTTGTTTGTCGACACGCTTTCAAAGTTTTGAGACCAAAACTATTGTGTTGACACTTCTCTTTTCTAAAGACAAATTCTCCAAACCCTAATGGCTCCGAAGCTTGAGGAGAACGTGAACGAGGGCTATGAGCTGGTGCGTGGCGCATTCGACGACGCAGATCAAGAAATCCAATCGGTGATAACCCTAGTCGCCAATTCTGGACTAGAATACTTGGTTTCAGAACCAACCAAGATTTGGAAGAAGGAAGTTCTTGAATTCCTTAATGGAGCTGCTGTAGATGAATCTGGATACAGAATCAAATCCAGAGTTCATGGGACTAAGGTCAAGGTTTCACCAAAGAATCTGAGGAAGGTACTCCAGCTACCTAAAACTCAAGATGAAGAGGAAGTAACTGCTTCAAAAACCAGGGAAGCCTTAACCTGGTGTGGTCTTGATCCTAAGCTGAAGATAGGATCTGTCTTTAACAGGAAAGGCATGAACAGTCATGGAAAATTCATGTCTGAGATTGTGGGCAAGGTTATTCTCAGCAAGACTGGAGGGCATGACAGGGTGTCTGCCTCTATGTTTGAAATTATGACCAGAATAATCTTTACTCTAAGAATAGACTGGTCTCTAGTGGTTTTTGACAAGATCAAGGAGAGCTTGAAGAAGCCCAATCTGGGCAGAATTATAAGTCTCTACCTAGCTGGTACAATACCAGAGGTAATGAGCAATGCTGCTGGAAGCAAGATCAACCACATGAGGAAGATGGACCAAAGGATATTTTCCAGATGGGACAGGGTGTTGTCCAAGGAAGTGGCAACCCCAGAGAAGCCAGTTACTGAGAAGGAGATTCCTCCTAAGAAGAAGAGAAAAACTGCTGCTGTGGCACAAGAGTCCTCTAGCAGTTCTGATAGTGAAGAACATGTTGTCTTCACTCCTGATGACCAAGAGGATGTAGCTGCAGAGAAGACCCCTGCTGCTGCAGATAATGCTGAGATCCAGGGGGAGCCTCCAGTAGTAGAAGAACCATCTACTCTGGACAGTGAGCAAGCCACCATCATTATCCAAGAGGTACTCACTGACCTAAAAACTTTAGACTATATTATAGAAGATGCTAATTTGTCTGATGTCCATCAGCAAACTCAGCTAGACAGTCAAGTTCCAGATGTTGTTTTAGAAGACAAATCTGCTGAACGAGAAGTGGTACCTGAGTCAGTGGTTGAAGAGCAAAGATTGTCTCCAGCTCCATCTCCACCTGAATATACAATGGAGGATTTATTCCTAAATCTAGATCAAGAAGATTTTGATATGGACAAGGATGCTGCTGCTGAAGATAAGAGTGCTGCTGCTGAGGGGGAGCAACTGACAGTTCTGGAAGAGCCTATTAGGCTAGAAACTGAGCAAGCACCTGATGTGCAACCTGAGAAGCCTTAAAGCCCTAAGGACAGGGTTGATATTGCCAGCACTTCTGCCTCTGAAGATGAGGAGAGTGCTAGGGCCAAGAAGAAGAAACTCTATGTCTTCAAAAGGAGAAGCCAGAGTTATAAAAAAGCCTTGCAATCCATTGCCCCACAGCCTATAGTTCAACAAGCTCCAACAGTTGATTATAGTGCTTTGATGATTGCCATGCAGATCAAGTTGGATGAGCAAAGGAAGGCAATAGAGGCTTATGTGGATGAAGGGCACAAGTCCCTACAGTTTGATCTTGCACAAGATATAAAATCTATAAGGTTTGAAATGAACCTGAACAAGAAGGAGATGACTGACTGCTTCCACAAGGGTGGGAATGCAGTAGTCTATTTGGCAACACACCAGGAGAAGATCAAGGCTCAGGTAGATGATATAGCATTAAAGCAAGGATATGTGCTGGAGAATCAGTTAAGAATGAATGATAATTTGACTGCCTCCCACAATGCTATAGTCACTGAGTTGAAGAATAAGACTGCTGAACCTTCAACATCTACTGCTGCTGCTAAGGCTGACTTTGATAAGGTCTTTCAAGCTGAGATTACTGCTGTCAAGACTGCAATTCAAGATTCCTAGAAGGCCATCTCTGAACAGCTCACTAAGCTCAGACCTTACTTTAAAGAGGGAATCAGATACTTGGACAGCCAGATAAGGTTTCAAAAGGATGATGTCAGAGACCATATGGCCAGAGAAGTCATAAAGGGGGAGAGAGTATTAGTCAAAGCTAGCTCTGACCATGCCAAATGGATATCTAACTCCATCAGAGCTACACTGGGCTATCCTCCACTTTGTGATGATGATAATATGGCTGAATCAGGAATTCAAACTGCATATCTTGGAGGTGAGCAAGCATAAGTAGCTCAAGTGATTTATCCACCTCCAGATTTTGACATGGTTCATGCAGATGTAAGCACAATGTATAGCCCAACTGCAGGGAAGTCAAATGTTGTTCTGGAAAAGGTTGTTCAACCTATTTTTGCAGCTATGCAAGAGGCATTAGAGAAAGAAGAAGAGACTAGGTTGTCTAAAAAGAGGTTTAGGGAACAAGCAGAACAAAAGCCAGATTTTGAACAATGGAGCCCTACCTCTAGAAATATAATTCTAACTGCCTGGAAAGCTTCCAAAGACAACATGAATGACAGGAACAAATGGTTCTCTGAGGCAGAATGGAGAAAGCATGAGATCAGGCAGGAGGCTATAGTACAATTCAGAAGGAAGGCTAAGATGGGAAAGCTACCTCCTACTGCTGTGGAGCCTAGCAAGTACTTCCTCAAGCCATACCACTATTTTGAGAGACAGAAAATCAAAGCAGAAGAGCTGAAGAAGAAGGACTTAAAAGGAAAGAAGCCTGCTGATGCTGCAACTGTTGAAGCCCCTGTCAAAGCTCAAGTCCAAGCTGGAAAGGGAATTGTTATCAAGGAACCTGATCAGAAATAGATTAGGATTTTACTTGAAGATTATGTTGCAATCCTTTTTAATGTAAAATATTTTTGTAAAACATTGAAGATGTATAAGAAAAATGTTAGAACAATATATGATAAATATATTTCATGATTGTTCTGTATATGTGTCTATTTCTTGATTGTTCTGTATATATGTCTATTTCTTGATTGTTCTGAAATGATGAATGTGTATACATGTGTGTATTTCTACATGTTTATGTTTACCCTGCTGAATGTAATCTACTATACATCATTTTGTAATTTTAATTATGGATGGTGTATATCATTGACTAAGGGTTATGACTTCTCCAAATAGGGGGAGATTGTTGGGTACATTGGTCAAATGTACCTGATTTGAAGAAGCCTCACCCAACTCAATGATATACATCATAATATATTTGATGTATGTTTGAGTTACTTATGCAGGTTAAGAAAGTACTGGACTGAAGCAAAAAGTTTCTAAGTCCATGTGTCGACACCCAGAGGGAAAGTGTCGACACTTAAGAAGACTTGTGTCGACACCCAGACAAGATGTGTCGACACTTGGAGTCATTGTGTCGACACCTGGGATGCAGAGTCGACACCAGACAGAAAGTGTCGACACTTGGAGCTGTGTCGACACTCAGTGAAGTAAAGTGCAGACAGAAAGTGTCGACACAAGGAGCTGTGTCGACACCCAGTGAAGTTGTGTCGACACTCAGCAAAAGTCTGCAGAGTCTAAGTACAAGTGTCGACACTCAACACAATGTGTCGACACTATGCAGAAGGGTCAGCATTTGAAGTAAGTGTCGACACCCAGCACAATGTGTCGACACTCAATAGAAGAGTCAGCATTTGAAGTATGTGTCGACACCCAGAACAATGTGTCGACACACAGCTAAAGACTCAACACTTGAAGAAAGTGTCGACACAAGGAACTGTGTCGACACTTAGCAAAGAACAGAAAGAACAACAAATTATTCTAAGTACAAGTGTCGACACTATGGGAATGTGTCGACACTCAGCTGAAGTCTCAACAACAAGAAGGTGTGTCGACACAAGGAGCTGTGTCGACACTCAGCAAGAATCAACATAGAAGACTATGTGTCGACACCAAGAAGCAGTGTTGACACTTGACAGATTCAACACAAGAAGATGTGTCGACACAAAGGAGATGTGTCGACACATAGAAGAATTCAGCAAAAGCTAGAAGAACAAGTACTTGTGTCGACACTCAATTTCAGTGTCGACACATGCAGAAGAATCTGTGTCGAGACATACAAGGAGTTGTGTCGACACCTTGTAGACTTGTGTCGACACTTACACAACATGTGTCGACACTTGGACTATAAGTGTCGACACTTAAAGACAGAAAGTCTCGACACTTACAAACTGTTAGAGATTTTTAAGAAGTGACTGGTTGACATGACAGCTGCCGATCCAGCCGGTCTACAGCAACTGTCAGAGATGTCAGAAGTCAGTTATGAACCGGACCAGCCGGTTACCATGAAGAAGGCCTATAAATAGACATCCACAGTTTACAGAAACTGTTGTTGGTGTGGTTGTTGAAAGAGTTGATCAAGTGATTAACAAGTGGTACAGATTATTCAAGTAATCAGAAAAGTGATATACTGAGTATCAACACAAGAAGATCTTGCAGTCCAAGTGCAGATCTAAGAAGTTGGAGAGAGAGGGCTCCATCCAAGAAATCAGCCTCTGGAACTAGGCTGAGAAGAAGGATTCAGATTCAATTCTGATTCTTAAGAAGCAGAGGTCAAGGAACAACTGCAGAGGATTCAGTCTTATTCAGTTCTACTCAAGAAGCTTTGAAGAAAGCTAAGTCAGATTGGATCCAGCTGAGTTCTTCCAAGAACTCATCAAGAATCTCTCAACTCCCCTCTTATCTTTCTGAGTTGTAGAGTTGTATTTTGTAATATCTTTTTAACTTGTAGGATCCATTGGATCTGAGTGATTGTAAGCCTATATTTATAAAGGCTGAGGGTAGGGCTTGTTTGCCTGAGTGTAGGAGATAGAGATCTCTGAGTGTAGGCCTTGTTGGCTGAGTGTAGGCCTTGGATTGGCTGAGTGTAGGCCTTGATTGGTTGAGTGTAGGCTTTGGGATAAAGCTGAGTTGTAAGGCTTTGGGCCTGAGGTAGGAACCAATTTGGGTTCTGAGACTGTGCAGGAGTTTGGCCGAATCTAGTATACTGCTAGATAGGCGAAGGGGGAAAGTGGATGTACCCATATCTTGGGGAACCACTATAAATCACTGTGTGCTGTACTGTGCTGAAAACTGTTGCTGTGTATGCTGTGTTTTGCTGTGATAAACTAGTTTGTTTGCTGTGAAATAACTGATTGCTGCCAATAAAGTTAGAAAAGGATTAGGTCACCTATTCACCCCCCCCCCCTCTAGGTGTTTAGGTACCATATCTTTCAAGTGAGTGCTTGCTTCGCAACGAAGTTTGGATCTCCAAGTTCAGCAGCCGCTCATCATCATAGCCGCCGATCCCGAAGCTAGCCGCCGCTCGTGTTGCCGCCGCCGGTTCCGGGGAGATCCTCTCCAAGAGAGACGAAGGTTGTAGACTCTTCGTTGACTTCACGAACACGTCGTCGAACGAAGAGGAACACCGTAGTATCCGAAAGAAGTTTGTATCTCGTATACATTCTATATTTACTTTTATTGTAAAGGAACTTTTGTTCCATGTTGTAAGGGTTGGGTGCAACCCGTTTTGTGGGAGTGTTGACTCTCACGTGTGGAAGGGTTCCTTCCGTTAGTGCAGGGATTGGATTTCAATCCTGTTGGAGAAGAGACCGAGTCGTCCCTTGTTGGGAGATAGGTCGAAGGGGGAAAGTGGATGTACCCAAGTCGGGGAACCACTATAAATTGCTTGTGTTTTCTGTGTGCTGTGCTGTTTATTTTTATTGTGCAGGTACATTCGTAAATTCCGCAAAAGCGCTACACGTCACCTATTCCCCCCCCCCCCCCCCATAGGTGCACTTTGTCGACACTAGGTGGACTTTCAAGTGGTATTAGAGGGAGGTTCCTCTTCAAAGGTTAACACCTTGAGTAGAATCCTGCCACCAGTGTCAAAAGCATGGATCTGGATTATGAGATACCGCCACTCAAACTCCCCGCATGCACAAAGGATTATTATCCCATCTGGAGAATTAGAGTGTCATTTCACCTTGATGCTATCGATCCTCGAGCATCCTTCATCCTGGAAGAGGGTCCGTTTATTCCCATGAAGACCTCCGACTCTGGGATCCAAGTGCTCATGGGCATTGCTGAGATGTCAGAGACGGAACTATCACTATTTCACTTGGATGAGAGGATTCGTCAAATCATTATGGATATCTGGTCTGGAGCCTCTCGCTCTAGATTGGAAAAATGTAGAACGGCTAAATCTCTGTGGATGATGATCTCAGAGCTGATGGGGGGGTCAGGGAAAGCTGGAATATGCTGTCAATCAGAAGATGAAGCGTATGTGGGGGTCCTCACTTCTGAAGATGAAGGCAAGGATCCCTCGGACTGCATCAGAGCTCCAGTGTCCGTGTCAGAGACTGAAGAGGACAGTGAGGAAAGTATCTCTGATGAGGATGACACAATGGTCACTGGCTCTAATGACAATATCGCTGAGGAGCAGGTAACTTCTTCGTCCTGCCCCGTATCTCTTGAAATTTCTGAAGACAGGAACTGCGTTCCTCCAGAAAATTCTGATTCCCTGAAGAGAGCCCTTCAGTCAAGCAACCTACTTGCTGAGGAGCAAGCTCAAGAGATTGCTCGACTGAAGGTCTTGTTGGTTCTCCAATTGGCGTCCAACAAGGCCAAGGACTCTAAGATCTCAGCTCTAGAGAATAGTCTGGAGAATGAGAAAAGAATAGTATCAAACTTCTCCAAGGTTGATGCTATTAAGAGAAAGCAAGAAAACGGGTGGATCTCCCGGATTATCAATTCGTGGAGAAATGGGGAAACGGTATTCCGACCCCCCACTCCAAGCAGGAAGGCAACTCATCATGCCTTCAGGTATGACCACAGGAATAGTCGTGGTCACTGCAAGGGTGATCTGTCCCCATGTGGAAACGTCCAGAGTGCAAGGGCCGTCATGGCCACCCATGAGGAAATACCTGAGGCTCATTCTGAGCCCTTTGTATTCACTGCCACTACCTCAACACAGTGTGGATCTGCATGTCCCAGCTCACAGAAGACTTCTCACCACTCGAGGACACGGGATAGAGAGGATAGAAGTCATGATGTCAGGTTCCATGGGGCCTCTGTAAGGGAGATGCCTGAAAGAATGGCACCACCTTCCCGGCCTCATAACGCTCACAACATGCATTCTTTCCACCCTTCCACGTGTCACGATAGAAGAGAAATTTTTGTGACAAGATCATGCCCTATCCCGTTTAGACCTAGGACCGTGACTACATCAGTCACGAGATCAGGTCGGAAATGGCGATACAACATTCACCCATGTTGGTGCTGTGGCAAAGTGGGACACTTTGCCATCGACTGTTGGCACAACCCCTCTGTGCCCACGGCAAGGGCTTATCCACATTCTCGGGACAGAGGTAGTCTTCCAGACAGGTTTTCTGAAGGAAGGCAGTTGCATGCTTATGCTAACAGGAACCTAGGACCCAATATGATTTGGGTTCCTAAGGTAAAGTAATTCCTTCTTGCAGGGTAGTCTAGGTTCCCGTGAATATGATGGGAACTAGACAGTAGGTGGCTCAAGACTAAATTGGAACAATCGTCTGCAATAACAGATGTGATATCAATTTGAGCATACTCACATTGAGCTTCTGATATGTTCTACCTGAGGGACTAAAACGATGACTCTCAAAATCCCAGGTACTCATGATCAGTTTCAAGACTTGAGTCGTTTTCAATTGACAATTACTTACATATATATATATATATCATTATATACAGATACTTCTTTGTATATTAGTGTATGTATGCACGTCTGAGGATAGGTTAACTCGATACATGCAAACCTTTATACATCAATAAAGAGTTGACGAAGATATGTCATTGTGAATCTCGACAACTCACAATTGACATCAAGAAGTGTTTGGAGAAGCTTCGCTCAAATCCAAATAGATTGTCTTTACAATAAATATGTATTTGTCGTTCTTATATTGACTTGACATCAGAAGAATTCGAAAATGTTGCAATGCTTCCTAACGTGAAAATTCCCAGTAGAAAAATCCTTCAATTTCGGAACCTCGGAACCTTTCAATTCCTAGTAAAGAAAACCCTTCAATTTCATTTTTTTATATATATACTTAAGAATCCCGCCGAACGGGCTCGCCGACCCTTCACCTTCCTCAAGTATCCCGCCGAAGGAGCAAGCGATACTAGTCCCGCCGACTCTCGCAGAAACCACGCCAGTTCGCAAAGCTTCTTCCGTCGGATCCCGCAAGGTTTCTCCTTTAGAAATCGCGCAAAGTTCTCGTCGGATCCCGTATCACCTTCGCAAAATCCCGCAAGTTCTCCATCGTCTTCCCCTAAACTCCCGCAAGGTTCTCGCAAAGTTCTCGTCGAAAGGCTCCTGACGAATCCCGCCGAAGCTCGCACCGTCGATCTCCCCAAGTTTCGATTTTTCTCCGCTCGAACCAACTCACCGTCTTCACCGCTAGGTATCCCCTCACCCTCACTTGGACGTGATCACTAGTATCACTTCTTTTTTGATTTTTGATTAAGTGAAGAATAGGGCTTCTCTCTCTAGATCTACGATGGCTCCACGGACAACTGCTGGGTTGATCACTGGTTGCGAGCTTGTTCGGACTGGGTTCTCTCACGCCTCGGACGAATTCCGCAACATCATTCTGATGCTGGAAGAGGCTGGGCTAACATTCATCTTGGAGCACCCTTGCAAAGTTTTGGACAAAGAGGTACTGGAGTTCTTCGCCACCGCAAGACTCCGAAAAGGCGACTCACTAATCAAAAGCAAGGTGGCTGGGGCAAAGGTCAAGCTGTCTGCCAGCAAGCTGACTCGCTACCTGCAGCTTTCTAGCTCGGAGCATGAGGACTATCTGGAGGACGAGGACAAAACCAGAACTCTCTTATTCTGCGGTCTCCCACGAGGAACTCGGTCAATAAAGAGAAAGGATATGAATGAAGAAGGGAAGCTCCTGTCTGACATTATTGGAAAGGTGCTCATCTGCAAACCGGGCTCTCATGACCATATCTCAGGAGATATGTTCAAGATCCTGATAGCTGTTGTCTGCCGTAAGAGGTTCAACTGGGGGGAGTTGCTGTTCGAGAAGATCAAGGACACCTTGGGCACTCCGAGTTTTGGCCGCATCATAAGTCTATATCTAAACCAACTAAATGGAGACAAGTTTGACATGAGCAAAGGTGTCCCTCTCCACTACTTGAAGAAGATGGACACAAGTGTGTTTGATCGATGGGAGAGGCGTATTGGGCAGACTGCAGTGGAAGAGCAACAGGGAGTATCCCCAGCAGTAACCCCCGGTGAAATTCCTGATACCTTGACTGCAGGAATCGAGGGGGAGCCTCTACCCCCTCATACTGAGGTAATATCTGACATCTCCCAGGTGGCCAGGGATGCGGTGGCCGAAATTCATGAAGAAAGTGAACCTGAGCTGGAGCATGAGGAGGTCCTGAACAGAAACACTCAAGGAACCGAAGCTGATGCACAGGGGACTGCTGACCAAGAGTTGGAAGAGGATGCTGCTGCTATAGATGATTTCTTGGATGATGACGAAGAGGATGAAGGACATGCGGGACATGAAGTATTTGAGGCTCCGGATCCTGTTGAACCTCCATCTGACAAGCCTGCACCAGTGGAGAGGGAGTCAGATAGATCTACAGCGGCCGCCAGCATTCCTCCATTAGAGACTGTGATTGTATCCAGCTCTACAGATGCGTCTGCTGAAGAGCAAGGCCAAGAAGTGCCTACGACTATTCCATTACGAGATGAGCTAGCCACTCACACAGTAAATGTCATTCAGGGAATTGTGAATGAACTCAAAGACTCCTTTGCTAACGCTCAGAATAAACTGCTGAAAAGGATTAAGACTTCTGAAAATCTGATGCTCAAGAATATGGTGGAAATCAACCATAAACTGGACGTGATGGAGAAGAAATTTGAAGAAAAGTATACCGCGGCCGGCGAAGCTGTCACACTCCTTATGGCCGGATTGAAAAAGAACACTGATACTCTTGCTGTCGTAAATCAGAATGCACATGTTGTCGCCAACAACATTCAAAAGTTTGACGGTAATATGGTCACTCTTAACGCCAATCAGCAGGCCTTGGTCTCTGAATTCTCCAAGACCACCAAGCATATTGATGACTCCCTGCACTCATATGCAAACTGCATCGCTGTCGAAGCCAAAAAGGGGGAGAAAGAGTATATAGCTAAGTTGGCCGAGATTCAAGAAAGCATGAGCACACACTTCGCACAATCAAGCAAATATGTCTATGAGAGCTGCTGGTGGATGCTCCAACAGGCGTTAGGTACGTTAGGCGTCGTTCTGCCTGACAATCCTGCAGGTATTCATGTTCCTGAGACATCTACGGCCGCTGAGGGAGTATGTGCTGCTGAGGATTTAAGTACAAGTGCTGCAGATGTTCCCACAAATGACGCTGCTGCTAGGGCTCTCTCCAAAGCTAAACTGAGGAGCATGTTTGACCAAGAGGCCTTAGCAAAAGCCAGGGGAAAGAGAAAAGTTCAGGAAGGGACCTCCAAGGAGACTCTAGCTGAGAAGAGAATCAGAATGAGTGAGGAGGATGTACGAAACGAAAGGTGGAGTCCAGTTTCAAGGAACATCATCTTAGACACCTTCTGGCTGCAAGAAAGAGGAGAGATCAATCGAAACGAAGTATATAGCCAGTATGAGTGGGAAACACACAAAACATTTGAAGCGAAACGCAACATCTTTTTCAGAAACAACAAGGATGCAGATAAAGTTCCTCCTCCTAGGTATTACCCGAAGCCCAAAGAATACATGGAGAGGCAAAGCAAGAAGTACTTGGCTCAAAATCCTAAGGGTGACTTAGCTAAGGAAAAATAGTCAATAACTTATAGCTTGTCACTTTGTCTTAAGAACATTTAATGATTATTGTTATCATATGAACAATTCTGAGATTATATGTATATATATATATTGGTATATATATTTGAATTTGTGAATGACTCAAGTCCTGATCTGGTTGCATATATTCTCTTGTGCTGCATGTTTAATTTCTGAATGCTATGTTTATTATTTGATAGGTGTTATTCATCTTAGCTAGTAGGGTTTTGGCTTCGTCAAATAGGGGGAGATTGTTGGGTATTGTATCCACAATTACCTGGATTTGAGGAAGCCACCTGTCAAGCTAAGATGAATTCACAATGTATTTGATGAAACATCTTAAGTTGTACTTGCAGCTCCTCCATGCTAAGTGCACACCAATGTCAGGGTGCAGTAGGTCAATATACACGGGTCTGCAAGACGTAATCCCTCGTTGAGCAGATCAGTGTGTTGACCTACGTGTACTCTCTCTATTGGAGTGCACTTACTTTCAAGTACAGGGTCGTTCATATGCAAGAGAAGACAAGGAGCATGGATGGGTCAAGGAGCAGCTCCTGGGTGGAAGACGAAAATTCGTCCAAGGAAAATTCGACGAGAATCACCAAGTGATTCTCGCCGATTCGGCGAGAATCACTAGTGATTCTCGCCGAATCGACGAGAATCATTAGTGATTCTCGCCGACCCCTTCTGGCTACCTCAAAACGGTGCCAAGTAAGATTCGGCGAGAATCACTAGTGATTCTCGCCGAACCTGTGGTTAAGCAGCTCATGAATACCAAGTGAAAATCGCTGAGAATCAATAAGTGATTCGGCGAGAATCACTAGCGATTCTCGACGAATCGTCGAGAATCACTTGGTGATTCTCGCCGATTCGTCGAGAATCACCAGCGATTCTCGCCGATTTTCACTTAGCGATTTCTCGGGATGTTCCTGAACCGGATTCTGCAGCTGTCAATTTTCTGGACTAGTTTGAACCGGATTTAGGGATTTCTATTGTGGGTCCCACAAACGGTCATATTGGAGTTATCTACAGTATATATATTCGGGTATTTTGAACAGTAAAATAGAGAGAAAGAAACCGAGCCGCGACGTAACCCTAAAATCGTGATTCCTCTCCGCCGCCGCCGTCGCACTCGGGCACGTTGGTCGCCGTCAACAATCGGGAATCCTTTGTGATCTCCGGCGACAGAAGCTTAGCAAAGCTCTGAGTCTCACGTGTCTATCCGGAGATCTCTTGTCTCTTGATTTGTTGACCGGGAAAAACTCCCCTGTCCGAATCGATCGAGACGACTGATCCTAGAGTGACCGTTGGTAGACCTAGCTTGCTTCGCAACGAAGTTTGGATCTCCAAGTTCAGCAGCCGCTCATCATCATAGCCGCCGATCCCGAAGCTAGCTGCCGCTCGTGTTGCCGCCGCCGGTTCCGGGGAGATCCTCTCCAAGAGATACCAAGGTTGTATACTCTTCGTTGACTTCACGAACACGTCGTCGAACGAAGAGGAACACCGTAGTCTCCGAAAGAAGTTTGTATCTTGTATACATTCTATATTTACTTTTGTTGTAAAGGAACTTTTGTTCCGTGTTGTAAGGGTTGGGTGCAACCCGTTTTGTGGGAGTGTTGACTCTCACGTGTGGAAGGGTTCCTTCCGTTAGTGCAGGGATTGGATTTCAATCCTGTTGGAGAAGAGACCGAGTCGTCCCTTGTTGGGAGATAGGTCGAAGGGGGAAAGTGGATGTACCCAAGTCGGGGAACCACTATAAATTGCCTGTGTTTTCTGTGTGCTGTGCTGTTTATTTTTATTGTGCAGGTACATTCGTAAATTCCGCAAAAGCGCTACACGTCACCTATCCCCCCCCCCCCCCATAGGTGCACTTTGCCGACACTAGGTGGACTTTCAGCTGCCCTAGTGCCGGAGCGCACAGTCTGCTCCTGCCTAGCCTCCTGCTCCGCACCACCTTGGTTACAAAAACGAGCAATGTGCCCCACCTTACCACAGTTGAAGCACGTCGGTGGCCCCTTGGAGTGAGAACCTCCGGACGTCCGCTTACTTTTCTCACCGGACTTATTCGGGTGAGGCTTCCTCCTCCATCTGTTCCCTTCCGACTTTCCTTGGGATTGAGAAGGCTCCCCTTCTCCTTGCTTGGGCGCAAAACCCTTGCGACGTTGGCTTCGCTCTAGATCACTCTCCAATGTCCTGGCCGCCTCAACCAACTCATTGAAACCGGCTCTCTTCATGGCGATGAGTGGTTGCCTTAGATTCTCCCTCAGCCCCTGGTAGAATAGGTTATCCCTCTCCTCATCGTCTGCCATGGTCGTCCCCGCGTAATGACCCAAATGAGTGAACTCCTGAACATACTCGTCCACCGTCTTATCTCGATGCATCAAGTGCAGAAATTGCCTCTAAAGGGTCAACCTTGTTGAAACAGGTATGTACTTCTTTAGGAAAACATCCCCAAATTCTTCCATGGACGGGGGCGTCCAGGAAATTGGCGGACGCTATGGCTCACCCACCACAACTTTGCATCTCCCTCCAATATGAAGGCCGCAAACTCAGATTTATTCTCCTCTGGCGTCTCTGCCACCCTCAGAAGCTCTTGAATCCGTGCCCACCAATCCTCCGTATCAGTCAGAGTACCGACTCCTTTGAACGTCGGGGGATGGAAGCTCAGATAGTACTTCATCTGCCGGTCTCCATGCCTGACAACCACCCTTTCTGCCAAAGGTTCTACTCGCTTGGCCTCTCCGCCCGGCACGGCCGTCGCCGTATCTGGTGTAGCAGGGGTTGCTACCTGAGCTGTCGCTGCAGCTTGGGCTGCCACCATTGCTTCTGCTAGCATACGACATAAGTCGGCCGGGTTTACACCCATGCTTAAAGGACCTTGAGCAGTGGCGCTGCTCGCTGAAAGCTCTTGTCTTGGTCTTGACGTACCCGCCTCATTGCTTGCACTCTTTAGAAAAGTAAGAAAACAAGGAATCAGTCTCTAATCACAAGACTCAAGCATAAGGACACTCACGGTCTCGCATTACTCTTATGTGGATAACTTCTATACGTACCGACCTTGAATCTTACCTAGCACTGATACCAAATTGTAACACCTCCCCTGTAATGACCGTATAATATGGGTCCCGCCGGGGCCCCACAATATACAGACGCCATAGCTTTAGTATTATAAGATGATATAACTACCCAAACTCAAAACTCATAAGCAAAACACAGCGGAAACATCAACCAAGACTAAACGTTATCCACATCCACAAGAGTCTCGAAACGGCCTTATGGCCTTACAACAAAAGAGAGTCCAAATATCCAACAATACATAATCATCAAAGTACATAAGCACTCCTAAGATACCTCGGCATGCAAGCCGGAAGACAACAACATCAATCATACAAAGTCACAAAAGTAAATCCAAAGCAAAGATGGTAACACTTCATGAGGCTTAGGCCTTTCTGGCCGGCGAGCTAGCTCCTGCTTGCATCCTTGCACTGTAAAATTTGGTTGTAACGTGGGTCAGCAAAGGCTGACCTCAAACTGTGTAACAAACACATCTCCTCTCGGCCGCCCCTAATGGACCACGGGGTACCCCTCCAACCTACAAGTCAGCACTTCGTATACAATATACAAAAACAAGTATAGCACTAATGAACAGGCTTGGATGTCTCAAACAACATGCACGTTCTCTACTGTTGAGCATATTAAGAAAAGGGGCCTACTATGCAGCATGAATGCAAAACCCGGGCTTCACCCAAGGCACCCTATCGCGTATGCATCTAACACGTCAACAAACATCTGGGTACTCACCATTTCCCCATTGACATTAAGCCGCAAACAAAGGGGCACTGCAATTCCCCAACGACATGCAAGCCGACACATGTAACTCTTGCCAAGGCCCCACCCGCTCATGGTCTTAGACCCGGGCTTGCCTGCAAGCTCTGACTTCTCATGTCAGGATTTCGTCTAACACACTGACCGATTCTAAGAAGCCTTGCTGGACCCCACCCGCTCATGGCCTTATTGCCCGGGCTTGCCCCATGATTGGCATTCTTGTCAGTCTCATAGAAGGAGACTAGTCTTGCCAGAACACTCTCCACACAAGACCTACACGTCACAGGATAGCCAGCCGACCACGGAAACAAAGCCACGCCTTAGCACATTATAATCCAAATACCATTCCCACCCTAATCCCTCATTCGTACTGCAACGTCCCCGCGCACCAAGGAAACCATCTACTGCCAATGCGGAGCTAACCTTGTCCACCAAGGAAACCATCTACCGTCATTGAGAAGCTAACCTTGTCCGATTCCGACTACACGTACTCACTCGAGAAAAAGGGGAAAACATCACAAACATCACAAACGGCATCGTGCCGCATCGGATCTCTACGAATCCTTAAAGCTCGCATGCAACATCACTGAGTCGGACTAACGGTCGCGACTACGGCTTCACCCACCATGCCTAATCCACTAACGGAGCAGATCTCTAATGCAAAAACATGCCAGGGATGGAGTCAATCGACCCGGAGGTCCCTCTTGAACCTTGGCGACCCAAACCCCTCTCATTTGAGAGTTTGGTGCCCAAAAACTAGAAAGTAAAAGATGTTAAACATGCATCCTAAAACCAAGAGGAGAAGTGTCGTTACCTTTCGAACTCTCTTCCTAGCCATGGCAACTTAGCCGGGTGAAAACCTTCGCAACGGTCTTGCCTCCACGGAACTGGACTCGGCTCGCGATTTGGAGCACCGAAGCTTCTCCGGCAGCCAGATCTCTCCTTCACCTTCTTCCTTGCTCTCCCTTCTCTTTAGATCTTAGAAAGAGAGTGTTTGAAGAAGAATGAGGGTTTCTATACCCTATTTTCGGACTTAACTCAGCAAGGGCAACCCTGGACAATCAGATCCCAAAAGAAGGAAATGAACGGCCACAATCCAAACTGAAAATAATAATACCTGGGCCGAACACGGATTGTGACACCCTCTTGTCCAAGGTCGTGTTCCCCAATCGACATCGAAATCGTCGTACCCAAAGTAGGACACGGGCTTTGAACACACCCGTGTCAGAGCTGACACGCCCGTGTCATGCAGTACACGCCCGTGTGCCTGGGCGTGTTCCTCCATCGACACAGGACCAATCTCAACCCGAGAACGACACGGGTACTTGACACGCCCGTGTCACATTTGACACGGCCGTGTCCAACACGAACACGCCTGGGCTCCAAGCCGTGTTCAATCCCCTTATACGGCCCGACTCACAACCCGAGAAGGACACAAACTGGGACACGCTCGTGTCTCAGGTCGTGTTCGAAGTCTCGACGATCATCGACTGCCTCTTCGTCGACTTCGCAGAAAAATTCGTCGAATACGCTCGACACGGCCTTGGACACGCCCGTGCCCCAGGCCGTGTTCACTGTCTCGACACATCGTCAAGCGCAGTTTGTCGACCACCCGGGCTCTCGACGAACCCGACACGACACGGCCATGGACACGCCCGTGTCCTAGGCCGTGTTCCCTGTCTCGACACATCGTCGAGTGTAGTTTGTCGACCACACGACGCGGCCATGGACACGCTCGTGTCCTAGGCCGTGTGACCCTCTTGCGAATTTTGGTGCGTTACAATTTGTTTATGCCTTCGAGAAATGTGCCTCGAGATGTGGTTCCTTATGGTATATATTTATGCCTTCGAGAAATGTGCCTCGAGATGTGGTTCCTTATGGTATTTGTTTGTGCCTTCGAGAAATGTGCCGCGAGATGTGGTTCCTTATGGTATATATTTGTGCCTTCGAGAAATGTGCCCCGAGATGTGGTTATTTATGGTATTTGTTTGTGCCTTCAGGAAATGTGCCTTGAGATGTGGTTCCTTATGATATATATTTGTGCCTCGAGATGTGGTTCCTTATGGTATTTGTTTATGCCTTCGAGAAATGTGCCTCGAGATGTGGCTCCTTATGGTATATATTTGTGCCTTCGAGAAATGTGTCTCGAGATGTGATGTATCCGTGCCTTCAAAAAATGTGCCTCGAGATGTGATTCATCCTGGAATATGTTTGTGCCTTCGGGATGTATGTCATGAGAAAATATCGGATGGCTGATGAGTTTCAATCTGAGGCAACCCGCATGGTGGACGATCTGGGAAGACAACCCGTGCGAAAATATAGAACTACGTGGGTCTGAGACCGTATGCAGAGTGATATGGAGTATGTAGGCGGTGGTCATGAGAAGACTGCCTCGACCCAAAATAGAAAGTCCATATCTACCTCCATTATAAATACTACTACACTTGATGTTATTACCGATTGAATTCTATATGTGGTTCTAATGATTTGTCATTTGCACATGTGACATGTGCGGATAAAGGATATCACCCTGAAGGAGCAGTCTTGCTCAGGTTTCGGGTATGGAGTTTCTGTGAAGGGTAATCTTCTGTTATGTAACTATGCATTTCGCTTACCAGGATAAGGTACATCCATTAGGGATGCCTTCAGCCGGGAAACTACTTCCCCTTACTTTGGTATGTATTGTTGTTTGCTTAACATCGTCGTCAGTATGCGACCAGGAAAAAACTGAAGGGAGATGATGGAAATGGGTGTGCCTTTGTTGCTCCTTTAATGTCGTATGTTGGCGGTGGTGTGCAGTAGGCTCCCCCTGTTTGTGTTGATTTTTGTGAACCGAGGGGAGGGGGGTCTTACACCTTGTCCCTCAGGGAAAGCGTGAACCGCGTTGGCCATCTTACTTCAGGATTTTAAGCCTTTTTGGAGTAACCTGCCTCTGATACCACTTATTGGATCTAGTGGCCAAGCTTAGAGGGCGGGGGTGAATAAGATTTTGGACTTTTCTTGAAAATTTGAATAATTTTAATCCTGAAAAAGTAGTTCTAGAAGCTACCGCGGGGAGTTAGGTAGCTAAAGCGCGGCGGTATGTCACATACCTCATTTTTCTGGGGAAATTCCTCCCTGAAGATCTATGCACCTTTCAGAGAATCATGGGCTAACAATCACAACATTATACGCAGAAGAAGTGACAGAAAATGAATTTCATTATAAACTAAATCAACAACTGTTTTAAAGATTGCAAAAACTTGATTTTCGTGACGCCGAAGTTCAGATGCGGTGAATGAAGAAAGGCTTTTGGTTTTCTATTCCAACCCGCTCCCTAAACTAGTTGGCTCTCTCCTTTTCCCTCCAAGAAAGGTTTTTGAGCCGACTCTTCACCTTCACACAAGGAAGTATGTTAGAGCCCCGCTAGATCACCAGATCTAGACGTACCTTCCCCGGGACGATTTCTCACGGAATTCTCGCCGGATTCCGACGACCTTTTCCGGTTGATTTCCCTCACCACAAGGATACAGAGAAAAGAAAAGAATACAACAAAGGTATAAAAAGATTTAAGATTGAATCTCCATCTTGACGTTCCTCCGTTGAGCGATCCGCGACCAGTGCTTGAAATCCTTGTGTGTTTGCAACTGATCAACTCTAGTATTCATTGTTGTCCTTGGCTCGCCGGAGTTCTTCGTGCACGGATGGGAGGGAGGCGGTTTTCTTTTCCTTCGACAAAGACGTCTGAACGGAGCACAGAGACAGCTACCAAACCCTAGGAATGTTAGAACTGAGTCTCTTTTCGTCTTGGTAAGTAATACAAAAAATGAGATGCCTTTTATACGTCTTTGCAAAAACAGGCTACCGCCGGCGGTAAGACTAGCGCTCGGTGATAAGTTAACGCACTTGATGCTGATAGCTGTCCTGCAAATTTGGAAAATATTCAAAACGAATATTTTCCTTTTTTTTTCAATGCTAACGTAGCCCGGTAGATAGGTAACGCCTGGCGATAGTCCAGTCATCTCGACGCATCCATCTCGACGATCGTTGAATGGGCTAACGCGACGCGGTAAAATGGTATCGCCTGGCGGTAGTCCAGGCGTCTCGACGAATCCGTCTCGCTGATCGCTGAGTGGGCTAACGCGGCGCGATACAAAGTTAGCGCCTGCGCGGTAGCTTCCCGAGCGCCTGGCTGAAATAAATCCTTGAACTAGCGCGGGCGGTAGTACTAGCGCGGCACAGTAGAAACCCGAGCGCTGTGTCTATTAAATTCAGGCTACCTCCCGACGGTAACTACTACCGCTCGACGGTAGGTGCCAGAGGAGAGCTTTTTGCATCGCTTGGACCTGTAATCCTGCATACTCTACCAAACACAATAAGTGATCAAATACAACATGAGAATTGATATTATCAAACTGAGGATATGTGAACCGTCGACTCTAACAATTTTTCCCCTATTTCCACTCCAGGTATACAAACCATCAAACTTAAATCCCATGACCTGAGTGCACCTGCATGGAGGCCGGCCTACACAAGACTATATAGTGCATAAATTGCAAACTCAACTCTGGCTCGTGAGCTTGAGCTTGTATTGAGCTCGAGCTCATGCTCATGCCAGCTTGTGTGCTCGTGGGGCTTGAGCTCGAAGTAGCAAGCTTTAACTCGGGTTCGCGCTTTGCTTGAAAATTTTGCCGATCTCGAGCCGAGGTTGGCTCCATTTATTTCTTATGCTGTTAGTTGGAAAATCTTATCAGAAATATTTGACATTCTCGTGGCCTTTAATAACTACTGTCATCTTCGTTGCTATTAGCCTATTCCTCTTCCTATTCTTCTCATTATTAAACCAATATTAAAATTAATTTATTTTTTTTATTTTTATTTAAAACGGCTATATGCCAAATGCATATATTTCTAATTTTAAAAGTATATAAAATATCTTCTATCAAATGGCCGCGCTGCTGGCATCCAAAGCTTTGCCGCCGCTTTTGCCGGTCGGAGGTGGATTCCGGCGAAATCGTTCTGCTGGCGCCGCCGCTTCTCTTTCCCTGATCTGCAGAAGTCCGGCGACGAGGCGGCGGGGTTTCGGCAACGGTGCGCCGGTTCTCGCGTGCTCGACATGCTTCCCGTTCGAGGGGAGGGCGGGATGGCAACGGAGAGAGGCCGGCGCCTCTCTCTTCTCTTCCGGTGAAAATCCCGCCGGATTCATCGATGGGAAGGATAGGGCGGAGGCTATCTCGCAGGCGCTGTCGGCGATGCTGCCCTTCGTCGTTGCCGCCACCGCTGTTTCCGCGCTTGCGATTCCGTCCACCTTCTCCTGGTTAGTTTCTTGCAATTCACCCCGCCGAAGTGATTATTAACTGCATATGAGAATATGTTTGGTGTTGAGAGGGTAAGAAATGTGTTCTGTAGCTTTTCTAGGGCATAAATTAGAAGGAAAGTGGTGGAGAGCTGGAGTTGCAGGCATTTGTTGGTGTTTATTAATTCTTTGAAGTTAAGCTGAATATGTTAGGTTAGACCTAACTCAACCTGAAAAACCGGCTTATCAGGTGAGGATTTCCCTGGCCATATAAACAGATCAGAGTAGAGTGGATTGGCAGTGTGAGACTATAATTAACATCCCCCCTCGCCCATTGCATGGATTGATCAGACAAAACTGGGATACAGAGCTCATGGGCGGACCGGACGGAACCAGACAAAAACTAGGTGGAACCTCTGATACCATGTTAGTTTAGGCCTAACTCAACCTGAAAACCGGCTTAACAGGTGAGGATTGCCCTGGCCATATAAACTGATTAGAGTAGAGTGGATTGGCAGTGTGGATTAACAGAATAAAAGGTGGAATTCTTAGCAAGGGCTGAGGTTAAATGTGAGAGGAAAGCTTTGATGAGGGCTTATTTATTGAGATTTTGGTAATAAGGATCTGTATGCACTGTGCTTGTTTCTTGGATTATCAAAATTGGAAGTAATTTTGAATCTTTAATTGGTGCTACTCAGTCAATATGCCTGTGATTTGTGTGGAGTGCTATATGAGATGCATATAGTTTGATTTCTTGTGGATTGGGTGCTCCAAAAGCAAAGTTTTATCTGCATGATATAGGCTCCATTTGGCGCGGTGCTTTTGCTCTTGTGGTTCGGACAAAAAAAACACAACTATAGAATTTATGTTTGGCATGACAATGGTTATGCCCGCCGCCCTAAAAAAAACTAGTTTTGAACATAAAAGTGAATGAAATCGCTTAGGTGGGGTCTGGCGGTCACGAATGACGGATCATAACCACAAGTTCAGGACCGCTGCCACTGCGCCAAACAGAGCCTTAATTTGAAAAAGAAGGTTTGCGTAAAAGACTAGTTGAAGTTATTAATTCAAAGTTGCATGCTGTTCTTTTGCTTTTGGAGTTGTGAATGACTTACAACAAGTTGTCTTATTCAAACTACATATTGCAGAGGTTCATTTACCCCGTTGTGAGGAGAATGAAAAAAGAGCCGCGGAGTATATGTATCACTAGACCTAAAAAAGGGGCAGCCCGGTGCACAAAGGCATCCTCGCCATGCATTATTGCAAGAGGCTGCTTTCAGGACTTGAAACCGTGACCTCAAAGTCACACGGCAACACCACAACCGATGCGCCAAGGCTCCCCTTCCATATGTATCACTAGACATTTCAGTATAAAATTTGATGAACTGTTTCTAGATGCATGTGCTTAACCACCTGAAATGAGAAGTTCCTAGTTGTTAGAATTCAATATTTGTATGGTAGAATTCAAGAATAAATCTAGTTTAGATCATCAAATCATAACAACAGAGTTGATATTTACGGTCAAAAAATGTTTCTCCACCTAGAAATCATTCAAAAGTGAGTTGGAAACTTGGATTGTGTGAACATTCAACGCTCAAAACGAAAACTAAGGTTCCGTTTGGCACAGCGGTAGCGGTTGTGACGTGGTGGTTTTGAACCGTCGTCATTCATGAATGTTTGGCCTCACCTAAGGAGCTTCATTCACTTTGTAAGTTCAAAACTAGTTTTCTTTTCTTTGTGGCAGTCATAACCATTGTTATGTTATACAGATATTTCATCACTGACATTTTTGTACAAACTCACCGGATCAAAACGCCGTGCAAAACAAATGACGGTTCGTAACCACCACGTTCATGACGGCCACCACCATGCCAAAAAGGATCCTAAGGTCGCATCATGTGTTTATATCCTATAAGAAATAGTAAACATGAGTTTTGTAGATATTTATGGCATGCCTTCCTTTCTTGTAATTTTTAGGTTGGTGGGAATTAGGAAATAAATAATTTTGTAAAGTGGGCATATTGTCTCATTTTGAACTTTCCGAGAAGTATTTTTTATTTTTCCAAAACGTAATCGGAGTAGCGAAATGAGCTCTATTGTCTTTCTCATCCAGGGTATCAAAAGAATACTACGCTCCCGCCCTCGGAGGAATCATGCTATCCATCGGAATCAAATTATCCATTGATGATTTTTCGCTAGCCTTTCAAAGGCAAGTATATATTCCATATTCACTTTTTGAAATTGTTAAAAGGCATTATTATACCTCATTGCATTACCCTAATTCTGTTTATTTTGTTCTCACAATTGTTGTAGACCTTTGCCTCTTTCTGTTGGCTATGTTGCGCAATATATAATCAAGCCAGTGTTGGGCCTATTAATTGCAAGGGCATTCAGAGTTCCTTCTGCGTTTTATGCTGGTTTTATTCTTACTAGTTGTGTGGCTGGGGCTCAACTCTCAAGTTATGCCAGTTTTTTAGGCAAAGGGGATGTGGCATTGAGTATTCTGCTGACAAGCATAACAACCATCTCCTCTGTTGTGGTTACACCTATACTCACTGGCCTTTTAATTGGCTCTGTGGTTCCAGTTAATGCAGTTGCAATGTCCAAGTCCATTTTGCAGGTAATTTGTATGCAGTTTAATGAGGAATCTTAGCGCCTCAATCAACACTTATTATAGCACTAAATGGCAAATGAGAATCATAAAGTCAAAATAGAGTGAAAAATCTTCTTGTGACTTTATAATGATTGCACAAATTTTTTTTACAAACAATATTACTATTTAGGTTCATTTACTGGGACCTCTTACTAACTAAGCATATTACAGGACCTCCCTGTTAGTGTATATTTGGGCAATTAACGGGCTCGGAGGTTTAACGGGTCGGTTTGGATACACGGATATCTGATACCGTAGTAACTCCTAGGGATTGTCTATTTATACTCACCTATGGGCAACGGGTAGGTGATTCCACTTTGATCACCATCTGGATGTTTCGAGCAACACTTTCACTCCCCTCTATCTTTCAAAATTATTGAAGCCTCCCCTCTAAGTGTACATTGTGAACATACATGTACAAAAAAACTTTAAAGGGGTCTTCTAGTTTTTAAGAGGAGGTTCTGATGATTTTGAAAGATAACTCATTAGCTCCCTGCAATTATGCAAGTTAGAGGGGATTTTTTCATAATTATTCCTCACTACTTAATACTTATTGATGTGGTCCCCCTGATATGATTTGGTTTGCGGCTAGCCAAGCCGCCCACCTCCATTGATGGAGGAAGTGGGGTTGACCAAGTCAACACCACTACCGCCGAAACCGCCGCGGCAACCGCTGCGGTCGCGCCAACCTCCTTCGTCTTCCTTGCCATAACTGTTATCGCTGCGGTGACCGCCGTCGTTTTCCCCGTCATCGTCGTCGCGGCTTCTCTCTGGCCGCCCCTCTCCGGCCGCCCCTCCCCATCGCCGCGAAAGGGCGGCCATGCGGCCGCCCGTTTCCCGCCGCCGCCCTCGTTAAGGGGCGGCCTCCCTTTCACCGAAAGCGGGTTGCCATCCGGCTGCCCGTTTCTCGCCGCCGCCCTCGTTAAGGGGCGGCCTCCCTTCCGCCGAAAACGGGCAGCCGTCCGGCCGCTCGTTTCCCGCTGTCGCCCCGGTTAAGGGGTGGCCTCCCTTTCGCCAAAAGAGGGTGGCCATTCGGCCGCCCGTTTCCCGCCACCGCCCCCGTTAAGGGGCGGCCTCCCTTCTGCCGAAAACGGGCGGCCATCTGGCCTCCCGTTTCCCACCGCCACCCCCGTCAAGGGGCGGCCTCCCTTCCACCAAAAACGGGTGGCCATCCAGCCACCCGTTTCCCGCCACCGCCCCCGTTAAGGGGCGGCCTCCCTTCCATAAAAAACGGGCAGCCATTCGGCCTCCCCTTTCCCGCCCCCCCCCCCCCCCCCCATTGAGGGGCAGCCTCCTCTTCGCCCAAATAGGCCGCCCGACGTTGGCCCCCGCCCTTGCCGGCCGCTCCTCCCTCGCGGGAGGAGCAGTTATTTTCCGGCAAGGGCGGTTTTTTTCCAACCGGGGGCGGTCTTGTCTTTTGCGTAAATATGACGATCCGTGTGCTCTAAACGGAGTGATCATATTCGTCCGGCCGGTGGTTACAGAGGGAAATTACCGGCTTGTCTCTCTTGAGATCTATAAATAGACCCTCTTCCTATCATTTTCATCTCTTCCTTGGCCAGAAAATCCTCCTATAGATTTTCTCTCTCCTCCTCTTACGGGTTTTCTCTCTCCTCTCTCCTCCTATAGATTTTCTCTCTCCTCTCTCCTCCTACAGATTTTCTCTCTCCTCTCCCTGTGCGCATTCCCTCAGCGCGCATCTCTCCTTCCTCGTGCGCTCGTCCATTCGCGCGCACGATTCTCCTTACGTGCACGACCTCCCTTTCTCGTGCGCATGATTCTCCTTGTGCGCGCGCCTCTCCTCCAACATGCGCACGACCTTTTGTACGCACGTTTCCCCTTGCGCGCGTCCACCAGTGTGCAAGTTTCTCCTTGTGTGTGCTCCCCTTTTCCGTACGCCCCTCTGCGTGCACATCCCCTTGGGCGCACTTCCGCCTTGCGAGAATTCCCTAGTACATTCACCACTCCAAGTGCGTTGTCACGCGCTCCACTCCAAGTACGCCGTCACGCGCTCCACTCCAAGTGCGTCGTCACGCGATCCACTCCAAGTGCGACGTCGTATGCTCCACTCCCCAGATCGCTCCCGCAAGCCACCCGTCCAGTCACCTGAAGATTGGTTAGTTTGTCGGAGATCGACTTGATCGCCGAAGCCACCTGCAAGTGTGGTAACAGGGCCAGCCGCAGACCTCTCCAGATCCAACAGACCAAGATCACTGAAACTCGGAAAGCTTATGTGCCCTGCACTGCCAGTGATTGACAAGACCAACTCCAGAGCCCGCCAATGACCGTTCAGCTACAGTCAAGGCGTGCAGAACGCCTAGTGCTCCTACTGCCCCCAACTCAGCGATAAGCTTACCAATCGACGTCAAGTCTGTCACTCCAGATTCCACTGAGCGCAATACGAGACAAATCACAAAGGGTAAGGCGCGCAAAGCACACCTTTTGAGCTTCAAAGCCCCAGACATCAGAACGCAACAAACTGCTCCTGCCTCCAAGCTAAAGTCAAAGACTCAAAAGCCTCCACCCTTCAAGCACAACTCTCTCTCCCTCAAATTGTAACGAGAGGCGGCTTGTCTCCCTCGAGTTCTTCAAGAAAATTCTGTGCAGCAACATGCAAATAGTGGAAATTTGGCCGACACAGATCCGACCACGTGGTTTTTCACCCAGTTGAAGGGTTTCCATGTTAAAAAAATTCTCTTGTCAGCTTTCCCTTTCGCTGTGACTGTTTGCGCGCTCGACTGCTCCCGGGCTAAGACGATTCAATTTAGTCCGGTCTACCGGAGCCTCGAGTCATCCGCAACAGTTTGACGCCGTCTGTGGGAACACGGTTTCCATCATCTCTAGAAGACCTAGAAGACCAAGAAGACAGTACCCTTAGCACAATGGTACTCGTGACTAGAAAGCATGGCGGGAAAAGCCGCCCACACGACCGAAAGGTCAACCCCTGGGGGGACGTCAACCCACTTCTCTCCCGCTCGCTCGTCAACACGCCTCTCGCAGTAGAGACCAATATGCCCGATGCAACATTGGAAGGACGCATGCGCCGGATTGAAGAGCATTATACAGAGATCCTCACGCTCCTGAGAAGCGGAGGAGCGCCGCAAGCTCGTGATCATGCCTTCAGACAAGACAATCTGCCTCCACCATCTCTGGATCGTGCTCCAGCCAGGCTACCCCGACTTTGTACACCGAATCGAAGCTCAGATTGCAACCTACGAAGTAGTCGGAGCACATCAACAACAATTTCAGGACAGTTCAAAGCAAAAAGAGCAGGGACGATCATCGCCTCAGAAGAGGAACAATGATTGCCACAGTGAGCTTTGAACCGAGCAGCATCAGAACCACGTTCTTCTCAGCACCTCTAGAGCAAACATATTTTATGCAATACAAGATAAGGCGGCACTCCGCCGGCCCAAGCCGATCGCTTCGAACAAAGGAGATTAGTCGCAACATTGTGAGTTTCACCGCGAAAATGGACACAACAACAAAGATTGTACAAAGATGAGAAAAGAAATCGAGGGTCTTCTCCGCAGAGGGATTCTAAAAAGATTCTTGCAGAGCAAAACACAAGATTAACCAGTGCCACCCAGGCCAATGAAGGGTCAACCACTCGACTGCTAAAACAAGGCTAGGGAGCAGCCCCTAAAATATTCATTCTTGGAGAGAAGCTCTCCCGCATTCACGGAATCGTGCTAGCACTTATTCTTCCGCACAGTTGATTTTATTTACACTAAGTTGCATGCAAGCTTCAATATACTATTTTTTCAAGTTAATAATCTAATTATGTTTGTTTCATACGCTCCCAACGACAAATTACAATAGGTAAGGTCGCAAGACGTACGTCTGTCATCGTCGGGGGCAACCCCCCTTCGCGATCGACGTCTGCCAAATAGGTAAGGTCGCAAGACCTATGTCTGTCATCGTCGGGGGCAACCCTCCCTCGCGATTGACGCCTGCCAAATAGGTAAGGTCGCAAGACCTACGCCTGTCATCGCCGGGAGCAACCCCCCTTCGCGATCGACGCCTGCCAAATAGGTTAGGTCGCAAGTCCTACGCCTGTCATCGTCGGGGGAAACCCCCCTTCACGATCGACTCCTGCCAAATACGTAAGGTCGCAAGACCTGCGCCTATCATCATAGGGGGTAACCCCCTTCGCGATCGACGTCTGTCAAATAGGTAAGGTCGCAAGATCTACGCTTGTCATCCCTGGGGGCAACCGCCCTTCGCGATCTACGCCTTCCAAATATGTAAGGTCGCAGTATCTACACTTGGAATGCCCAGCGCTTACCCCTTTTGGGCGGCCGATGCCCGCCTACAACGAAGGATAGGACAGATCTCCACCCACCATTGCCAAAGCATTATACAAAGAAACGGTGTCAGCACCACACAAACTCGATCAACATCAAAACATGGCTCAATGCCAGGAAAATCAACCAACAGGTGTAATACACAGAAGCGTCCAAAGTGCCGCAACAATATCTGAAGCCTCTACAAAGTACTGGAATATGAAGTACAAAAGAGCTACTCCTCGAGGTCCGCATCAGAATCCTCGCCCTCTGATGAACCTTCGAAGCCAAGAACGGATACCTCACAACTATCTGCCAACAACACCAAACAACAGGCTCTTTGACCTCAGGAGGTGTGGTCTGCCCGAGAAGAAACACCCACTCTCGCGCTACTAGGGCATCAAGCTCCTACACTGTTGAGCGCCCGCGCTGCAGGGCATCATACCCCCGCGCGGTTAGGGACCACGTCCCTGCGGCCTCCCACTGCCGACGATCGAAGGTCTGACCTTCTCTCCGCAACAGATCGCGACACCGTCAGGGCCTGCCTCCCTCATAGTCGCCTTGGTTCGAAGGTCCGCCCTTCACCAACACACACTCAGCGACATCCCCCGGGCTGGTGAACCTGATTCATTTTCATCTCTTCCTCGGCCGGAAAATCATCCTACGGATTTTCTCTCTACTCTCTTTTCCTACGGATTTCCTCTCTCCTCTCTCCTCCTCCTACGAATTTTCTCTCTCTTCTCCTCCGCATGCACGTTCCTTCGGCGCGCATCTCTCCTTCCTCGTGCGCACGTCTATTCGCGTGCACGATTCTCCTTGCGCGCGCGACCTCCTTTTCTCGTGTGCACGTCCATTCGTGCACACGATTCTCCTTGTGTGTGCTATGTGCGCGCGCGCCTCTCCTCCAACGCGCACTACCTCATGTACGTACGTTTCCCCTTGCGCGCGTTCACCCGTGTGCAAGTTCCTCCTTCTGTGCGCTCCCCTTCTGCGCACGTCCCTCTGCGTGCACCTCCCCTTGAGCGCACGTTCCACCTTGCGGGAATTCCCCAGTACGTTCACCACTCCAAGTGCGCCGTCACGCGCTTCACTCCAAGTACGCCGTCACGCGCTCCACTCCAAGTGCGTTGTCACGCGCTCCCCTCCAAGTGCGTCGTCGTATGCTCCACTCCCCAGATCGCTCCCGCCAGTGCCCCGTCTAGTCACCCAATGATTGGCTAGTCTGCCGGAGATCAATGTGATCGCCGAACCCGCCTGCAAGTGTGGCAACCTGGCCAGCCACAAACCTCTCCAGAGCCAACAGACCAAGCTCGATGAAGCTCGCAAAGCTTATGTGCCCTGCACTGCTAGCGTTTGACAAGACCAACTTCAGAGCCCGCCAAGGACCGTTCAACTACAGTCAAGGCATGCAGAACGCCTAGTGCTCCCACTGCCCTCAACTCGAAGACAAGCTTACCAATCGACGTGCAGTAGCTTACCAATCGACGTGAAGTCTGCCACTTCAGATTCCACTGAGCGCAATATGAGACAAACCACAGGGTAAAGCGCGCCTCATGATCTTCAAAGCCCTCTACATTAGAACGCAACAAGCCGCTCCCGCCTCCAAGCTAAAGTCAAAGACTCAAAAGCCTCCACCCTTCAAACACAGCTCTCTCTCTCTCTCTCCCTCAAATTGTAACGAGAAGTGGTCTGTCGCTCTCGAGTTCTTCAAGAAAGATTTGTACACCAACAAGCAAATAGTGAAAGTTTGGCCAACACAGATCCAACCACGTGATTTTTCACCCACTTGAAGAGTTTTCCACGTTAAAAAAAATCTTTTGTCAGCGTTCCCTTTCTCTGTGACTGTTTGCGCGCTCGACCGCTCCCGGGCTAAGACAGTTCAATTTAGTCCGATCTATCGGAGCCTCGAGTGATCCGCAGCACTTACACTAAACATGAACTAAATTTATTGAAGCCATAACTAATGTACTCGGTAATGATTCCTTCATGTTCAATGTTGATGCAATCTTTGACCGAGCATTACTCATGGTTGCGTGCTGCTAAACCATGCGAACTCAATACTTGTTTTGTTCTTCCACATACATCCTTTAGTGCAAACAACACGCAATTAGGACTAGGGGATTCATACAAACATCATGAACTATTCTTTTGCATATGCTTGTTACGGAATTGAATTTGGTTCCGGTTCATCGACATTGGATTTGCTCTTTTGGTGGTAGATGTGTGGGCTAGAGAAGCTAGGTTTATCACCACCCCAAAAAAAGTATCAAATATATGGGTATCATCAAGTTGGCCTAGCTTCAATATAGATGTTTAGTATTACTCTTTCCTGCATATGCATAATGTTTTTGTTTAAGGGCAGCCAGGTGCACGAAGCATCCCCGCGCAGCAAGGGTCCAGGGGAAGAGACCCACAAAAGGGTGAAATGTAGGCAAAACTTACCCTGCATTTTTGCAAGAGGCTGCTTCCAAGGCTCGAACCCGTGACCTCAAGGTCACGCGACAACACCCCAACCGGTGCGCCAGGCTCCCCTTCAATGCATATTGTTTTTGTTTATTTTCTATAAATGCTATACTGTAATTATATATATTTTGATCTTCAGTGGGTGTTTTCTTAAATAAAGTAGATGAACCTTAGGTGATTTATTACTTTATATATACATTTTATTACCAATAGGACAGAGACATGAGCCTCTAATTTGGATTACTGAGCTACTATGTACTGAATATTCAGGTTGTGCTTGTTCCTGTTATTACTGGCCTACTCCTGAATACATATGCAAAACCTGTGGTGAATGTTATTCGACCTGTAATGCCCTTTGTTGCCATGTTCTGCACCTCGCTGTGTATCGGAAGCCCTCTGGCGATAAATAGGGGCTGTATTCTATCTCCAGAAGGTCTCCTACTGCTTCTTCCTGTAGTAGCATTCCATCTTGCCGCCTTTGCTTTGGGTTATTGGGCTTCCAAGACATTTTTGAGGTACATTAAAGTCCCCAAATTGTCAATTTGTAAGAGTTTTGTTTTGTTGGTTATAACTATATCTTTATTATATTAAAGACAAAAACTTGAGTCGGCGTCATCATGTAGGATCGTCAAATAAATTTGAGCCCTTCAATTTCAATCATCTGATGTAACATAATGTGCGCGGTCCTTTTAAAATGAACTAATGAATGCCATTTTTTTTACTTGTTAGGAAGGAATCTGTGAGCAGAACAATATCACTGTGCACTGGTATGCAAAGCTCCACTCTCGCCGGCCTCCTCGCGACCCAGTTCCTTGGGAGCAGCCAAGCGGTCCCCGCCTCCTGCTCCGTGGTGGTGATGGCCTTCGTCGGCTTGAGCCTCGCGTCATTCTGGGGCAATGGGTCACGCATAATGGACATCCCTTGCCTTCTTTTTCCACAATCTCGTCCCGGTTCCGGTTCTTAATGCTGAATTTCTCAACCCCGTGAGTGGTTATGCAGTTGGAGAAGAGGCGGTGGCCAACTTTAAAGCACGCGGACGCTGTCGAATGCTAATACGGGCAGGGTAAAGATTATTTTAGACTGCATTAGATGCTGATGGGTTTACAGGTGATATTATTATCTGCACACCTCCATGCATAATATTGTAGGAGGGGGTGCCCCAGCTCAGGTCTCAGGATCTCATGTTAAGGGTGATATATTAAAGATGATGGGGGTCTCTATGAAGCTTGTGGAGGAAGGTGAAGGGAATCAAAATGTTCATGGCTGGCACAATATTCTTTTGGTCCTTTAATGAATTTTCTTGAAAGAAACTTCTACTTCCATCTAGAAGCTTCCATCTGACAAATTTAAAGATAATCAGCAATAGTAAAATCAGGAGCCTAAAAAGAAAGTTATATGAGGCTTGTTGATTGGGTGAGCCCTCCAAAAGAGAGGGGCAGTGAATTTCACATCACCTCATTATTTAAAAACCTTATTTTTAATTTGCAAGGAAAAAATTATTTTTGGAGTGCTATTCACAAGAAACTGTGTTTCACTTTTAGCAAACCCAAGAGTATACAAAAAAATTCTTATTTTCAAATCCCTATAATTTATATTAGTAAACCCCAAAAAGAGTGTTTCACGTGCTCAACGAAGTGCGTGAAGCACGTCACAAAGGGTTGGAAGCGGTAGTCGGCGCAATATTTGCCGTCGTTCATCACCCATGTACACCTACATTGGTCACCGCTTCTGTTCGGGGACCGCTAGAACGACGAATCATCTGCAAATAATGAAAGAATGTCAAACTGCCCCCTTATATGATTTTCATGATTAAAAAAAACTGATTTGAATATGGCATCTGATTTGTTTGATAATTGATAATAATAATGATTTGTTAAAAGCGAAACACAATTTGCTAATAACCGAGTTCTTTAGGTGATGTTTGATGTTCATGAACGATAGTTCGTAATTACTGCATTCACGATTGCCAATACGGTGTCATACATACACAGAATCTTCTAACATCTTCCTATTTTTTTAGGGTGTTTATACTGGCAGACCACGTATGATTATTGGCAGCCCCTAAATTTTAAAGAAAATGACTAAATAAGACATCATAATAACAACCCAACTTAAAAACCCTAATTCCTCCTTTTTTTGTCTAGCCCGGCTCATTTCTTCTCCCCCGATCTCTCTCCCGCTCTTGTAACCCGCGCCCGCCTCCCTTGATTTCTCGCCGCCAGCAACCCCATTTCGTCGGAGGAGCAGCGAAGCAGGCCGACGAACTCAGTGCTCGGGTTTCCCGAAGCTATCGCCCTTTGCCATCGCCGATTTCGGCAAGCAAACTGACCTTGTGTCATCGCCGATTTCGGCCCGAGGGTTGGGTTTCATCGCCATCGGCCGCCAACAACTACCACAACAGTTTCTGTAGAAGCCGACTACCCTCTCTGGAAGCCCGTACGAGGTGCATTTGGTTGACCTAGGCTTTGAAATTTAGAGTATAATTTCTAATATCTTGCTCAAATTTTTTTGTGAACTCATTGCTTTCAATTTGTTTCCTACAAATGTATATTTATGGTATAATTAAGTATTTTTTCCATCACGATGTTAGATCATTATGTGGTCCGAAGAATGTATGCAATTAGTAGCATTCAATCGGTAGTCTTTCCACCATATGGAAAACATTTAACCAGATGATTGTGCTACAACATACAGAAATTAAAAAAATATTTGGACAAAGTCAAATTAAAGTTTGTACAGGTTATAAGAGTCTGTTATACTCTGAAATGATTGGTAATATCTCCATAGCGGCTTTGGAGATCATTAAAAAAGAGGAGCTCTCACTAAAAAAATTCTTGTATGGAACCACATTTATGCAGGAAAGACACGGTTTACACTTGGACTTTCATGTGCACATTAACTTGTTACACACTTGAATCAATGTAAACCTTTTCCATTAGAATTGATTCATAAACATTGGAGAGTTTTAAATTTGAACGAGCCTACAAGGGAGAATGCCTCTACGACGGACACATGATCTAGAAAATGAGCTTGATGGTTTACTACAAAAGTATGATAACATTACGGATTTACAACGGAAAGAGATGAAAAATAAAATCTGCGAGATTACTAACCCTCCAATTAGTCAAACATTGGAGCCTAGAATACCTACAAAGGCAAAAAGTCGTCCTAAAGGTAGTTTTAAAAATTTATTGGAAGATTCCAAATCCACAAAGAGGGAGCCTTCACACTTTGAGCATATCTTGATGCTTGACCAAAAACAAGAAAAAAAATTTTAAACGAGCGGTAAGGAAGGTATGAAGATCTAAAGCGGACAACTTTACAGAAAAAATCAGGAATCTAATGTCGTCTTACATCTCCTCGCATATCATAGATGTTGTTGATGTGATGGACGATGTACATTGCGGATATAGAGTCATTAGTGTTGCAGTTTACATGAATGATAACTGTAATCAAGTCCGCCAAGATCTTAGCCAAGCGATAAATCAGCATGAGGTGCTCTATACTAACATCTTTGGCACAGCTAGAAGGGTTGAATTGTTGAACTCCTTAGATTGCACAATGGTCCCGGCACCAGTACAGAAGTGGCTGACGATGCCGGACATGAGTTTGATAATTGCATCTTGCTACAATGTCAAACTTGTGCATTTATCACTTGAGCAGTTGTTCACATTCCTTCCACTACATTCAGCTCTTCCTGAGAATAGAAAGCTTTTTGGCATTGGTTTTATAAATGGAAATCATTATATACATTTGCGATTGAGCGAAGGATGCCCACTGCTGCCGATTTTCCCGGTTTGAACAAGATATCATACGGATGTTGCAGAACAGTGGGACATACCGTTCATCACGCGACTATAAGATCATCATGGTATGCATATAATCACTTATTATTTGTGTCTACATATACCACTTTGACATAATATTAAATATGTTACATATGCAGATTGGAAGATAGTGTGTGACTTTCAAATCAATTTACAAACTTTTAATAGTACGCAAAAACGGTACGCTCTCTAACAACATTTGTAAAGAAATCGTTTATCTTTTTAAGATAATCTTATATACAATTATTTGTTAACTTTTATTTTGCAGGAAAGCTTTATTTTGGAGAGATCAAGATATGGACAACCATTTAAATAGGGGAGTTTAATTGAATTTTGTATAAATTATTGTCTACATTTCATTTTGAATTGTGTTTATTTTGTAGGACTGTGGACTGTTATCTATGCTATTTTGAGTTAATCTAGTAATTAACAATGTTTTCTTATTTATAAAAAAACTTAAATTTTGCGCGGCCAATATCCATCGGGCTGCCAATAGTCATTTGTTAGACTGTCATTATCTTTGGGATGTCAATAGCCATACGTGAGCTGTCAATATAAAAGCTGTTTTTTTATTATGCAAAAAATAAAATAAAATATATTTTTCGCCTTCAACCAAATTTTTGGGGGCAAAATTTTCCACCCGGTCTCCGGACATAATTTTTTTCCGTCTAGGGGATCTCCTAGGAGATGTGCATGCCACATGTCCTATCTTGATTGATCGCGAACATAAATTTAAAAATGGGGATCGTTTGGAAAAATTAATCCTTTTGGGGGCATTATAGAAAAAAGGACGTTGATATTACCACTGAAGTTTTGGCTATATGCAAGTATTATTTTTTAAAATTGGCTATTCACGAGCACAAAAGCTATCCACACTTAAAAATTAGAAAAATAGAGGAACAGAGCCCCACCCCCTGAAGGAGGAATGAGCGCTTGAAAATCGTGGAATAAAGGAACACCGGCACCAAGAGGAAGAGAGACTGCCAGATGGGGAAAAGATAGCCGCCGAATAATGGAGGAGAACGCGCTAGGATAAAGAACGTCACTCGAAAAATAGAGGGGCACTTGCCGGATTTGAAGTCCTTCAGTCCGGACGAAAAGAGAGGAGGAAGGGTCGCCGACGGAATAACAATTTGGAGGGGAGGCAGCAGCACGAGAACAGATACAATAAGAACTAAGTTTTGTGCAGTGCTTGCTAGTAGGAATTTTAAAAGTCCAAAAAAACTCAAATGAAATGCAAATAGCCAAAAGTGCGTTGCTAATATCAGCTCCCTAGAAAAAACACCTTACTGGCTTGCACTTTTCAGTAGGGTCAGAAAAGGAAAAAATTGATGGAAAATACAAGTTACATTTCTTTGATAAATTAAATAAGCACCAAACACAGGAAGCAATTATGAAGAAATTTCGGATAGCTTTTCCCACCAATTCCTTAAAACAAAATACATTAATAATGTAATTCTGTAATGAGGTTCAGGGTCTACAATTTAAACAACATAAAAGAATAAATAAATGCTGCTGCCGGCTGCAACAATAACGAGAACAAAATCACATCATAAATCTACTCAAGAGATTCTAAAGACTCGTGCCGTATGATCACACGAAACAGATACAATAAAGCTTAAATCTGCGGTCACCGAAAGAGACTCAACCTCGCGGCGATGACCGCTGAAGGCGCGCACGCATCCGCCTGCACGACTATCCCAAATCCGCACTTTTCCGTCTGTGGAGCCAGTAGCGATATATTGCGACAAGCCAAGCCAGGACAAGCATGTTACCACTTCTCCCTCCTGTCAGAAATTAATAGTTCAAATAAGAGCCTGGTTAGTGTAAGGAAATGCAGAATTTGTAAACAAGCTGGCTTGAAAATTTTATAATATCATCATCATTCAATATCAATCTAATCACTTGCTGGATTTTATGAAATGAAGTGCCAAATTCAAGCTTAAGAGTTTTTTTTTTGAATAAAATTAGTCTACTTACACAAGTTTAAGAACAACTTCTAACTTAAGATTTTATGCAGAGTTTGTTTGAGTTATTTTTTTTCAATTGTATTTTTGAACACGCATACAACATCAACAGAACCCATATAGTCTCAAATCATTGGGGGTATGGGCGGGGAAAGATTGGAAATAGACTTAGGCTCCATTTGATTCGGCGGTGGCAGGTCGAACCGGCGGGTGGAAACAGAGAGTTCGAACTGGAGGGGGGAGGTGGCTGCTCCAAACAGAACTTTTTGGGGCGTTTCTCAAGGCGGGCGGGTGGAAACGGAGCAAACGCCGCCGGAGGTTCATTTGTTTACCCTCCTTCCGGAGGTGTTTGCCCAAAACGGAGCGGCGAAACGCTCAAACAAATAGAGTCTTAACCTTTGGCACTATACACAAAGTGACTTCTCTCAAAGGATAAGACATGAGTGGCACCAATTGCAGAGACGATGCGAGAAACTCGACTAAAATGGTTTGGATGCATACAAAGGAGACCATTAGAGGCACTTGTTAGGCGTAGTGAAAGTTTAGTTACTAGGCATGTGAAACGTGGGAGGGGTAGACCAATAAGGACTTGGAATGAAACTATAAGAAAAGACATGACGTACTTAAGCATTAGTGAGATTATGACTAAAGATGGGGTGCAATGGCAAAAAAGGATCGACATAGCCGACCGCACTATAGTGGGATAAAGGCTTGAGTGTCGTCGTTGTTGTATTTTTGAAAAAAAAAATGTAAAAGCTGTTTTTTTGCTAGTTTGAATAACCTCCACATGGAACCAGATCCCAAAATGATGTTTTATGTCTAATTCCAATCTCATGGATGGAGATACATTATGAGGTTTATGTATCAAAGTGTTAAATTCAAGCTTATGAAAATTTTCTGGCCGCATCCTCTACGTTACAAATTTCTTCCACATTAATTCTCTTTCCTTATTTTAACTATTTCCCAAACACCAAAATGTATATCTACTATTATCCTCCATAATGTCATTCACACTGTCATTATTATAATTTCTACTTCACTCTTATATTCTCAAGTTTAATATGAGATTACTAATCACAATTTCTATGTTAGTGTATCAAAGTTGGAAGCAACCAATTTAATTTCTATGGTCTAACACTTAAAAAAAATCATATAAATTGCTTAAAAATTGTTTGCCTACTTATGATTTTATTAAATTACACTTTGCCTAATTATAAATTTATTAAATTACACTTTGTTAATTACATTTCATAAAAGTTGTTGTGTGGCCTTGAGATCATGGGTTCGAGTCCTGGAAGTAGCCTCTTGCAAAAAAACAGTGTAAAGTTTGCCTACATTTGACAATTGTGGTGGGACTCTTCCCCTGACCGTCGCTGCACAGGGATGCTTTGTGCACCAGGCTGCCTTTTTACAATTTGTTAACTCCACAACTTTTCATCACTCTTCTAGCAATATTAACTCTTAATTATCAAGGGTATCATGATCTTCTAGCACTATTAATTCATGACAATCAACTAAAATCTTTATAAATGAAAAAAGAGAGTAAGAAGACATGTCAAAAACTAAACGTGCAGATGGATTCTTTACTCACTTCATGCGCAAAAATGCATCGAGGAGAAGAACGCTCAAGATCCCAAATAACTAGATTTGAATCCAAACTCCCAGTGGCAGCCCAGTGGAAACTGCAAAGCCATAATAATATTAAAAATGAATGGGATACCAAAAAACAAAAGCATTGAATAAAAGATGGAACGAAGATTCTTTTTTAATTGATGAAGAAATACAGAAATTATGAAACCCATCACATAAGATTGTAGAGTATTAATATATACAAAAGGTAAATTAAATATATTTCAATAATTGACCTAGGGTCCGTTGGTATGGCGGTGGCGGTCGTGAACGCGGTGTTTACAAACTGCCATCTGATTGGCACTGCATTTTTGCTCCGTTGAGTTTGGACAAAAATGCCACCATCACGAATGTGTGCTTGACATAACAACGGTTATGACTGCTACCAAGATTTGTTTCAAAAAAATTTAAATGTAAAAATGGATGGAGTTCCATAAGTGAGGTCGAGCGCTCACGAACGACGGGTCGTAACCACCGCGTTCACGACCCCCACTGCCGTGCCAAACGGACCCCTAGCATCTCCAAACTTACAATATGGCAAGGATACATAAACAATTAAAAATGCGTATTGGTGATCAATTCTTACTATGGCCAAATGGACTTTGAACAGACAATTAAGAAGGATGAGATCAAGAATGCACTGGATTTCATGACAGAAATGCCAAAAAATTAAATATTTTTTAATGCAGTTTGAATATACCAGGTGGCATTTCCTATTTAACTTTTTAAAAATAATAAGACACTTTAGCTTTAGCAAATGAAATGTGGTTTTGTATAGACAAATATTTTCCCTTGACTTCTAGATCTTTTTTGGAAATCATTCCCTTCAATATTTCATATTTTTGTCTTTTATATATTATTCAAGAGAAAGGGTGATGGAGATCGACACCAGACTACAGGTCGCCAGTCGGCGGGACCCACTTTTGTATATTCGCGCAGGAGATGATGATCGGATCGGTGATCCGAGACCACGAGCTCGTCCGCCTCGTCGCGCTACTATTTTTATGTATTTTATTTAGCTATTTTATTTGTTTTTGGTGTTTTAGGGCCCCAGACACAACGAACAATCAGAATCGTTCATGCACGGTGCCCAACTGCCCCCTCTTGTTATAAATAGGGGCGGGTGCTGCAGTTTAGGTTTATTGTTTGTATTGTGAGAGAATCCAGACCGGCAATCTTTGTGGTGCGACGTCGCGAGCCCGGAGTGCGAAGCCTTGGTTTATTTTCATTTCTATTCACCGTGTCCGATCTCTATTGCGTGGAACCACAGTAACCTCCCTCCCCAGTGCCACGATCCCCACTGTCCTGAAGGGAAAACCACTAATTTCTTGTTCATTCCCTTCTTCTTTGAAGGACCGAGCGCCTCCAATCGCGTAGTCCACAGCCCAGCCGCTCAACACGGTTTCTCCTCCCGTCTATAAAAAGCCGCCCACTGCTCATCGTCTCCTTCACCCCGTCTCCCACTTGATCCAAACCGCAGTCTAAATCACGCATGATAACCCTCCCCGTATCATTTTCTTGTGGAACCACCTTCTCCTGAGTCGCAAACCCCGTTTCCCCTCTCCGTGCGCTATCGTTCCTCCATTCCGAGCCCCGATTCCAAATCGACGACTCCTCCCTTCCCCCATCCGGCCGTCTCAGTGATTGGAAGCCTTTTCAGTTTCCTTCGGCTCCTTCTCATCGCAAGTCTCTCGACATCCCCAATCCAGCCGCAAGCCCCATGAATCGCAAGTCTCTCGCCACCCCCAATCCAGTCGTCGGCCTCCTTGATTGTCCATGTTCCAATCTAACGTCTATCCTCTTCCAGCTATTTCCTCAAGTGTTGTTTCCATCTTTATGTAAACTGTGACAAACCTGAGCCCACATCCATTGAATTTTCCACCAGTCTCGTGTCACTCTGTTTCCTGCAGTGAACTTCACCCCCACGCAACAACTGTCTGATATCACTTGCCCATTGTCGGATTCTCATTGTTACGTAAGGTATTATTGCACCGTGTTTACTTGTTTCATTATTGAAATATTGGAAAACACTTTATATTTGTTTGAGAATTTGGCTCGTTGTGTAGTTATTTGCAATTTTCTTTTATCCTGTTAAGTTTATTTGTGGAGGTTCGTAGTTGAAAGCACCTCGTGCATAATCAGATATAACATTGCTCGCTTTCTTGAACTGCGAAGTTTCATTTTCGGATTAATTTGCCGAATTTACATAATTATAACTCCTAAGTTTCATTTTCAGATTAAAAATGAAATTTTCCATGCAACATTTTGGTTAAAGTCATTGAGTCCACCTTGCATTTTCACTTGGGTTACTTTAGTGTCAGCACACCCTCGTTACACGGCCTACCCCGCGTCAAAGGGATCCTTGGCGCACACCGGTTAAGGAATTGTCGTGTGACCTTGAGGTCACGTGTTGGAGTCCTGGAAGTAGTCTCTTGCAAAAATGTAAGGTAAGGTTTGCCTACATTTCACCCTTGGGGTGAGACCCTTCCCCGGACCCTCGTTGTGCAGGGATGCTTTGTGCAACGGGCTGCCCTTGTTTATACATTATTCAAGAACAACTGAAGATTAAGCAATTTCTATTGCTATCCTAGTTACATATCATGTAAGTATGGTGAAATATGAAGTATAAGAGATACTTTACATGAAGCACCATGAAATCCAAATCCAGGACAATGAAACTTGTTATATTCATAATCCGGTTCGATGCAGTCAGAAACTGGCATTCACTTTAAACATCCTAAAAGCTATATCTGAGATCAAAAGTGTTCATCCAATTGCGGTTGATGGAATCTATGGAATCTTCTGTATCTTTGGCTTTAAAAGATGATCTTAATGTCTATGTCTAATTTCCTTTTGTTCAAACTAATGCTCAAGTGTTTGGACTACAAACTACCAGTGTAGATCATTGAGGCTCCGTTTGGTATAGCGGCTGTGGTGGTGAACACGGTGATTATGAACTACCGTTCGTAAACGTCCGACCTCACTTATGAAACTTCATTCACTTTTATGTCCAAAACTAGTTTTTTTTTCTTGGTGGCAATCTTAACCATTGTCATGTCAAACATACATTTTATGACGGTGGCGTTTTTGTCCAAACTTACTGGAGCAAAAATGTTGCTCGGAATTTAGACTGGTTTAATGGATGGCAGAAATTCAACATGCAGACATTTAATATTAATCACAATCTTAGTTGAAAACCTTTATTTGAAAAAAATGGTTCGAAAGTAACAAAAACCAGAAAATAAGATGGGCAGATAAAGCTTAAAATTAAGGAAATACCTAGGAGAGAGTCCAATGCACTCCACAGAGTCAGAATGTGAGACCAAATAGTTGATTACCTACAAAAGAAAAGAAGTTGAGCACGTGACGAGGAACGAAGCTATCAGAATTGACATGGATCTAGCTATTTATAAATGCAGGCAAATGCAACAATTAATGAACGGGATCAACATATAAGTATCCCTAATACAAAGTGATGTGGAGCAGAGACGGGGACGAGCTTTGGGCCCATTCGGGGCTGATTTGGAGACTTACCATATATGGCGTGCCCGGATCACGATCCGACTCCGTGGATGCGTTCGGATTCGCGTTGCGAATCAATTTCATATATAGCTTTGCACTTTTTGGATTCAATTTCATGTAGTTTTGGCCTCGAGACCAACGACCAGTCATAGTCGTTGATTCCGGGTGCCCTAATTTTATTTCTTATAAATAGATGGTTTAGGGCTGCTGTAACAACCTCATCTTAAACCTACCCCCCCCCCCCCCTTTTTATTATTAACTAGAACAATAAAATTATATAAAAAGACTTAACCTAAACCTACCCCTCCCCACCTCTTTTAAAAACCGAACCCGAGCCACGCAATCCAAATCCCTCCCGCACCGTCGCAACCCGCAGCCTCGTCTCCGCGAAGTCGAACGATTCGCCGCTCCCGATCCCGCCTCCAGGCGTCCCGATTCTCCTTCCCGTGGCCGGAGATCACTTCCTCTAGGCCCGACACCTCATCCTCTTGTTTCCCCGTCGTCTCCGGCGCTCCCCTTGGTCGGCAACTTCCGCAACAACTCCTCCTCTTGGCCGACTGTCCTCTTCATCAAGGCAGCAACCATCTCTTTCTCTTCCAAGGGGTTGACAACCACAGTCTCTCCCTCCGGCGACCTCTCCCGCTCCGTTTGGGTTGGTGCTTGCGAGAGGGACGACTAGGGTTTCCTCCCCTCTCCTCCTTGGGCCGGGATTCGGCTTCTCTTGGGTAAGAAAACTCATCTTTCCTCCTAAGTTCAGTTTTCTCATAATGTTTTAGGCTAATTTTCGCTCCCCAATCAATGTAATCACGTCAAGTCAACGTGTGTTCGTCGTTTATTCGACTAACCCAGATTTATTTGTGTTTTTCGGTGCATCTCCTCGGATTTAGGTGCTGGAATCGCTCCAAGACCTCTCCGAATTAGGGCTTTCCGCATCCAAACGCCGCCAAAATCCCCGATCCCTCGCGGTAGCCTCCTTTCCCCTCACTCTCGAGGGAGGTAAATTCCTAACTCCTTTCATTTTGTGTAGCGCTGTCACCAAATGCGTGTGCAAGTGTAGGAACCTTATTATTGCTTTGAAGTATAATTTTGATCTTGGAACAGGTTTAGCTAAAGTTGTTATCCTCGCTTGCACCATTTAGTTGTCGCTAGCGTTTTCGACGCCAGCTTAAGGCAAGTAGAGAACCCTCTCTCACTTGCAAAACTTTAGATTTAATCTGGATACCTGTCCTTTTACAATGCTCTTTCTACAAAGTTCTGAACTCTCATGATGTTGACATAACAAAATATGATAAGTAACCACCTAAGCATGAATCATAAAGACAAATCCGTAGTTGTAAGCAAATCTTTGAATTGTAGCGTCTAACAGGGCATCTGTCTGCTGGCATGGTCACGGCAAGCAGGATTACTTTTCTAATAAGACTTGCACCTAGATCTGAATGTGAGCCATGTGCGCCCGCTATAGCACCTACACTTCATCGATCACGACTTACAACATTTTTTACATTAGGCTATACTCCGGAGTAGGCTAATCTTTCAGAAATGTCTGTTTGACCTGGTTTTTTTTTGGTATGTTTGGTAGTTTTGTACAAGATAAACCAGTACTTGAATATATCGGTTTGTTTTTGCTCATATTCTAATTAATTAACTTGCTCAGATTTAAATCTTAAGTTCTAAGCCATTTTTCTTCTGTCTTGAATTTGCTTTAGGTTTCGTGACTGCGCCGTCTGCCCCCTGAGCTATCTCTCGTTCAGCTGCAGTTTTGCTTGGAGGTTTTTTTTCCTTTGTAGTTGCTTGTATCTGGTTCTATGTATTTAAATCATTTACTGTCTATTCGTTTATCATGTACTAGTTATGGTAAGACATTTTTCTTTTGAATCATGGACAACTCCTAGAACGTATCTGATGTACTAATCGTTTTATTTTATGACATTACATGTACTTCTAATTCACCACTGTGTGTAGCATTAAAGTTTTTTTTCAAGAAAATACATGTGCATTAATTTTCACTGTTTTAAAATCTTGAACGCTTCCGCATATACTTTTTTTAAAAAAATAAAAATCATAATATTTTTAAACAAAACATCTATTTAAATTTCAGATTTTCTCTGTATCCGCTTTAGCAGGCATGGTTTCTTTTCGCCCATGTCTGTGGCATCACGGCCCGCCCGAAGTGCACTCTGACTTTCGTCGAGACGGGTCGTGACAGTTGGTATCAGAGGGAGGTTAGCTCAAAAAAAAAGAGAATGAAGTATTTTGAAATTATCAAACATTTTAAATGTTATTATGTACATACAGGAACATGCATCATATCTCACTCACTCTGTCATTATTTGTTGTTCGCGACTGAAACATTGCACACACTCACTCATAATCATGAGTAGTATGCACACGAATGTTAAGGGGTTATGGGCAAACTTAACATTTTTGTGCATATGAATTTCCACTAGTCTATACACCGCTTGCGAATATTAAATTGTATGGGAGGTTTAATATTCTCAAGTGCGATGACATTAGAATCATAATATGCATGGCATGTTAAGTGATATGAGCGCTTAACATGACATGTGTATCCATTCATGAACATTCGTAGGAATGCATTTTAGACATAATTGCATTGCATGCATAACATGACTCATTACACAAATGTTAAGTCAAGAACAACAGATGATGATTGTACACACATGGATTTAAAAAAATTATTTGACATTGCATGTGAATTTTTGTCATTTTAACATGAGCATTACCTAGAGTTGTCCAATGAAAATGTTGTAACTAATATATGATTTGTGTATTCGACAGTATCAAAATTCTAGAACCTATTGTTCTGTAATCTTCTATGATTAACGCAACTGTCCCTCTTAATCGATTTCTTTGTGTTTCTGTTTAGATGGCCCCTAAGAGATCTCAGCGCAAGAAGGTTACCCCTCCCGCCGGGGCAGCTCATGGAGACGTCACTGCCCAGCTGTTGAGGCAGATTCTCGAGCGTCTCACTCGCTTACAGGAAGATCGTCAAACTCCTGACACAGCCCCTGATTCTGGCAGTGCAGGGACAGCTGGAGTCACTACTACCGCCGCTCTTGGAACCACCCCTCTTGCACCTGGTTCAGGAACGGGCTTGCGTACTGACACCCTGGTGGTCCCGCTCGTGCCAGGTCTAGTTGCTCCTCCCGTAGCGATGGCAGATACGTTGATGTTCAAGAGGCTGAATTCGCCGTCCTTCAATGGCAGTCGTGATTTCTTCGTCATTTCAGAATGGCTCTCCCAGATGGAAAAGCACTTCGAGTATGTCGGTGTCCCTGAGGCACAAAAGGTTCATCTTGCGGCCTACCAGCTGACCGAGGATGCATACACCTGGTGGCTTCAGCGCCGCAGTCTCCCCAATTCTTCCGCTATGACCTGGGAACAGTTCAAGAATGCGCTCATGGAAAAGTTTCTTTCGTCCGTGGAGCGAGACAAGTTAGCTGAGAGGTTCCTGTACCTTCAGCAGCCCGGCAGGACCGTGACTGAATAAGAGATAGAGTTCTCTCGCCTATCTCTCCTTGTCGCAGAGTTCGTGCCCGATGAGTCTAAGAAGATCAGTCGATTCGTGAAGGGCCTCCGACATGACTTCCGCCAGCATGTGGTAGCCCACGGCGCCACCACCTACGCCGAGACTGTTGGGGCCGCCTTGAAGGTTGAGGCTATAGAGTTGGACCGCACTGCCAAGAAAGTTCAGCATGGTACGGGCAATGCCGCTGCACCTGACCACAAGCGTAAGAGTGCTCCACCTCAGGAGCAAGGTCCCAAGTCACAGGAGGTGTGCGCCTACTGTCATAAAGTTGACCATACCATTCTAGTCTGCCGCTCCCTCCTGAAGAAGCAGAAGATGACTGTGCCTGCACAACAACCCCGAGTTACGCTTTCCTCTGCCTCCTCCGTCTGTACTTACTGCAAGAAGTCGGGTCACATGGTGGGAGTTTGTCGCCGCAAGATGAATACCCGCTTCAGATGTGGGCAGTTTGGACATCAGATTAAAGATTGTCCCGTGAAGGAAAGTCTGATCCCCGCTCAGCCTTTGCAGGCTATTTTTGGTGCCCAAGAAAAGGGCAAAGCTGTGCTGAACGTCACCACTCAGGGCGAGGCGCTCGCATCTACCTCTGTCATCTCTGGTATGTTTTATGTAAAGCTTATTTTGTTAATTTCCTGCATCTTGTCATTTGCTGCCTTAGTGTCAAATAATCTTGAATGTGCCCGTAATGTTCATTTCTATGGAGTTTTAGGGTCAAGAACAAGTGAATGCAGATCCTATTCGATTCTGGGGCATCTCACTCTTTTATAGCACGTCATATCGTAGATCTCCATAGTTGGCCTACTTCGCCACTCGAAGTCCCTTTCGAGATCTCTGTGCCCGGTCATGTGCACCTTTCTAGCAGGGGTATTTGCAATTGTCCAATACTGCTTGGCGAATTGCAAGTCTTCGCCGACCTCATAGTCCTGGATATGACAGAATTTGACGTAATATTGGGTATGAACTGGCTGGTCGCGTATCGAGCAAAGCTGGACTGTGTGGCAAAGAGGGTCAATCTCAGTATCGATGGGAAGGACTTCAGCGTACATGTTCAGACCACTCGTAGCCACCTGAAGGTAATTTCTGCTGTGCGCGTTTCTCGACTTCTTAGCCAGGGATGTTTTGCTTGCTTTGTTTATGCTTCACATTCAGATGTTGTCATACCGCAACTTGGGTCTATCCCTATTGCTTCCGAATTCCCCGACGTGTTCCCCACCGAGTTGCCTGGAATGCCTCCTGTTCGTGAAGTAGAGTTCTCCAACGATGTAGAGCCCGGAACGCGCCCCATATCTAAAGCTCCATACCGCATGGCACCGCGAGAACTGGATGAGCTTAGGTCGCAATTGGATGAGTTGCTTGAGCGTGGGTACATTCGTCCCAGCTCTTCTCCTTGGGGAGCTCTCGTTCTCTTCGTTAAAAAGAAAGACGGATCCATGAGACTGTGCATCGACTATCGGGATCTGAACAAAGTAACCATCAAGAATAAGTACCCCCTCCCGCGCGTGGATGACCTATTTGATCAGCTCAAAGGCAGTACCGTCTTCTCCAAAATAGATCTCAGGTCGGGTTACCATCAGTTGAAGATCAAGGAATCCGACATCCCCAGGACAACCTTCCGGACTCGGTACGGACACTTTGAATTTTTGGTGATGTCTTTTGGGTTGACTAACGCCCCTTCTGCTTTCATGGATATGATGAACCGTGTCTTCCGCGACTACCTGGATAAGTTCATCATTGTTTTCATTGATGATATCTTGGTCTACTCAAAGACTCGTGAGGAGCATGCAACCCATCTTAAACTCACTCTCTCCACTTTTCGTCAACACCAGCTCTATGCCAAATTGGCGAAATGTGAGTTCTGGCTGGATCGTGTTGCTTTTCTGGGGCATGTCATTTCAGGCGATGGACTTTCCGTTGATCCTGCCAAGGTCTCCGCTGTTATGGACTGGAAGCAGCCTTCTACCCCTACTGAGATTCGCAGTTTCCTTGGTTTGGCGGGCTATTACCGTCGTTTCGTCAAGGACTTCTCCTCTCTTGCGGCTCCCCTGACACAATTGACCCCAAAACATGCCTGATTCGAGTGGTCAGATCAATGTGAGCAGGCCTTCTCTGAATTGAAGCAACGTTTGTGTTCAGCGCCAGTTTTAGCTCTTCCTTCGGAGGGGTTGGACTTTTCAGTTTATACCGATGCTTCCGGAGTGGGCTTGGGTTGTGTCCTGATGCAAGAAGATCGTGTTATTGCTGATGGATCGAGACAGTTGAAGACCCATGAACGCAACTACCCCACTCATGATCTGGAGTTCGCTGTTGTGGTGTTTGCCTTGAAACTTTGGCGTCACTACCTCTATGGCGTGAAGTGTCACTTCTTCACTGACCATCAGAGTTTGAAATATATTTTTGTTCAGAAAGATCTCAATCTTCGTCAGAGGCGATGACTAGAATTCATAGCAGATTATGACCTGCAGCTCACTTATGTGCCTGGGAAAGCCAATTCAGTGGCGGATGCTTTGAGTCGTCAAGCTTCAGTTGTCACCTGTGCACCCATGTCAGCTTCTCTCGCGGCCCTGATTGATGACCTCGAGCGGATGGACATATCCTTCTCACCTGGAGGCCAAGAAGAAGTCTCTGGTCCATTATGGGTAGAACATGTGAAGGATCTGCAACCATCTGATCCCGCACTCCAGCGCATTCGCCGACAGGTTGAACTTGGCACTCTTCCGGATTTCTCTATCTCTGACGATGTTGTACGTTTCCGAGGTCGCTTATGTATTCCTGATGTCCCTGAGTTACTGGATAGTATTTGCCGAGAAGCTCACGAGTCCCGCACATCTGGCCATCCTGGCAACAACAAGATGTATCATGACCTGAAGCAGATCGTGTGGTGGCCTGGTATGAAGAATTATATTGCACGCTTCATCTCTCGATGTCTGACATGCCAGAAGGTGAAAACTCAGCGTCAGCATCCTGGTGGACTTTTGCAGCCTCTGCCTATCCCTGAATGGAAGTGGGAAGATATCTCTATGGACTTCATCACGGGTTTGCCCCGCACTCCGAGGGGACATGATGCGATTTGGGTCATAGTAGACCGCCTGACTAAAGTGGCCCATTTCATCCCGTATAAGGAGGGTCATTCCACCGAGAAGATGACCCGGATTTATGTTTCTGAGATCGTTAGGCTCCATGGGATTCCTCTGCGGATTGTTTCTGATCGCGACTCGAGATTTGTATCACACTTCTGGAAGGGATTTCAGCAAGCTTTGGGCACAGATCTCAACCTGAGTACCGCGTATCATCCGACGACCGATGGCCAGACTGAGAGAGTTAATCAGATTCTTGAAGATATGCTACGGTGTTATATTTTGGACTACAAGGGAGCTTGGGATGATCATCTACCCTTGGTTGAATTTGCATACAACAACAGCTATCAAGAGAGTCTCAAGATGGCTCCCTTCGAAGCACTGTACGGGCGTCGTTGTAGGACCCCGCTTTACTGGTCAGAGGTTGGCGAGAAGGTGGTTTTGGGTCCAGAGTTACTTCAAGAAATGGAAGAAGCCACCAAGAAGACTCGTCTTCAGCTCAGTCGTGTCATTGAGAGGCAGAGAAAGTATGCAAATCAGCGCCGCCGTCCGTTAGAGTTTGCTGTGGGCGATCAGGTGTTCCTGAAGGTTTCTCCTACTCCTGGGGTGAAACGGTTCGATCGTCATCATAAGCTCAGTCCGAGGTTCGTGGGACCGTACTCCATTTCAGAGCGTGTTGGAGGATCTGTCTATCGCCTGGAACTACCTGCTTCTTTGGCCGGTGTCCATGACGTCTTTCATGTTAGTCAGCTTCAGAAATATATCCACGATCCAAATTGTGTTCTTGAAGAAGTTCCAGAGATTCCTGAAGCCAATCTGTCTTTTCTGATCGAGCCTTCAAAGATCGTCGAATTTCAAGAACGCAAGCTTCGCAAGAGAACCATTCCGATGGTGAAGGTACTTTGGCTGCATGGCAAGTCCGAGGAGTACACTTGGGAACTTGAATCTGATATGCGCAGCAAGTATCCACAACTCTTCTCTTGATCTTGGTACGTCTCTTAGTATGACTTTCTTGTTATTTCAGTATCTTTCATACTTAGCATTCATGCGTTTTATCCGCAAACTTCTGAAGTATATGTCATCTGAAACTTCGTTGTTTAATATCATTCAGAGAATTATCTGGAAAGTTTCGTGACGAAACTTCCTAAGTAGGGGAGAATGTAACAACCTCATCTTAAACCTACCCCCCCCCCCCTTTTTATTATTAACTAGAACAATAAAATTATATAAAAAGACTTAACCTAAACCTACCCCTCCCCACCTCTTTTAAAAACCGAACCCGAGCCACGCAATCCAAATCCCTCCCGCACCGTCGCAACCCGCAGCCTCGTCTCCGCGAAGTCGAACGATTCGCCGCTCCCGATCCCGCCTCCAGGCGTCCCGATTCTCCTTCCGGTGGCCGGAGATCACTTCCTCTAGGCCCGACACCTCATCCTCTTGTTCCCCGTCGTCTCCGGCGCTCCCCTTGGCCGGCAACTTCCGCAACAACTCCTCCTCTTGGCCGACTGTCCTCTTCATCAAGGCAGCAACCATCTCTTTCTCTTCCAAGGGGTTGACAACCACTGTCTCTCCCTCCGGCGACCTCTCCCGCTCCGTTTGGGTTGGTGCTTGCGAGAGGGACGACTAGGGTTTCCTGCCCTCTCCTCCTTGGGCCGGGATTCGGCTTCTCTTGGGTAAGAAAACTCATCTTTCCTCCTAAGTTCAGTTTTCTCATAATGTTTAAGGCTAATTTTCGCTCCCCAATCAATGTAATCACGTCAAGTCAACGTGTGTTCGTCGTTTATTCGACTAACCCAGATTTATTTGAGTTTTCCGGTGCATCTCCTCGGATTTAGGTGGTGGAATCGCTCCAAGACCTCTCCGAATTAGGGCTTTCCGCATCCAAACGCCGCCAAAATCCCGATCCCTTGCGGTAGCCTCCTTTCCCCTCACTCTCGAGGGAGGTAAATTCCTAACACCTTTCATTTTGTGTAGCGCTGTCACCAAATGCGTGTGCAAGTGTAGGAACCTTATTATTGTTTTGAAGTATAATTTTGATCTTGGAACAGGTTTAGCTAAAGCTGCTATCCTCGCTTGCACCATTTAGCTATCGCTAGCGTTTTCGATGCCAGCTTAAGGCAAGTAGAGAACCCTCTCTCACTTGCAAAACTTTAGATTTAATCTGGATACCTGTCCTTTTACAATGCTCTTTCTACAAAGTTCTGAACTCTCATGATGTTGACATAACAAAATATGATAAGTAACCACCTAAGCATGAATCATAAAGACAAATCCGTAGTTGTAAGCAAATCTTTGAATTGTAGCGTCTAACAGGGCATCTGTCTGCTGGCATGGTCACGGCAAGAAGTATTACTTTTCTAATAAGACTTGCACCTAGATCTGAATGTGAGCCATGTGCGTCCGCTATAGCACCTACACTTCATCGATCACGACTTACAACATTTTTTACATTAGGCTATACTCCGGAGTAGGGTAATCTTTCAGAAATGTCTGTTTGACCTGGTTTTTTTTGGTATGTTTGGTAGTTTTGTACAAGATAAACCAGTACGTGAATATATCTGTTTGTTTTTGCTCACATTCTAATTAATTAACTTGCTCAGTTTTAAATCTTAAGTTCTAAGGCATTTTTCTTCTGTCTTGAATTTGCCTTAGGTTTCGTGACTGCGCCGCCTGCCCCCTGAGCTACCTCTCGTTCAGCTGCAGTTTTGCTTGGAGGTTTTTTTTTCCTTTGTAGTTGCTTGTATCAGGTTCTATGTATTTAAATCATTTACTGTCTATTCGTTTATCATGTACTAGTTATGGTAAGACATTTTCTTTTGAATCATGGACAACTCCTAGGACGTATCTGATGTACTAATCGTTTTATTTTATGACATTACATGTACTTCTAATTCACCACTGTGTGTAGCATTAAAGTTTTTTTCAAGAAAATACATGTGCATTAATTTTCACTGTTTTAAAATTTTGAACGCTTCTGCATATACTTTTTTTTAAATAAAAATCATAATATTTTTAAACAAAACAGCTATTTAAATTTCAGATTTTCTTTGTATCCGCCCTAGCAGGCATGGTTTCTTTTCTCCCATGTCTGTGACATCACGGCCCGCCCGAAGCGCACTCTGACTTTCGTCGAGACGGGTCGTGACAGCTGCCGTCATTTCTCATTGCTGAATGTTTGAAGAAGAGAGTGTCTTCCTTCATTCCGGTGACCACCTCCGCGGTGCCGACTCCTTGGGTAAGTTTTGTTTTCTTTTTAATTCTCCCTCTCCTCCACCCCTTTTCTCTTGCTGTCCAGCCGCCAGCCTCCCTCAAAACCCTCCAAAACCCTCATCCGCAGCTCCTACAACCCCCCCCCCCAAATACCAACCCACTATTGTTGTCCAGAAAATGCAAGTGTTGTTCACGGTTTACTGTTCATCGTGACACTGTTCATCACGCACTGTTCATCATGCACTGTTCACCGGCCACTGTTCACCCACCGTGATACTGTTCATCTGTTATTGTTCATGCCGAGCCCCTCCTCCCTTCCAGGCAGCCTACCCGCACCACCCCAAACAGCCACCTTGCTATTTTCAGCCCTAAACAGTCCAAATCTGCCCTCTTTTCAGCCATAACCAGCAGCTAAGTCTTTCCTTATTTGCTTTCGTTACTCCCCATCACGTGGATCCACCTCCCAACCACCGGTCATCACCAAAACTGTCCAGATCTGGGCATTTCAGCCCAGATCCAGCCACTTACCACTCTGATCCAGCCTTCCTAATCCCCAACCAGCCTTCCCCTTACCCGACCCAGTCCACCAACCACCGGAACACCTCTTTGAGCTCTTCAATATTCAGATTTGTTTTATATACAACAGCCCTATTATTCGTATTGTGTTTTGTATGAGTTTTTGGTTGTAAACATTATCATGGTTTGGATATTAAGTGCTTGCGTGGGATTATACTTTTTATGTTATTTGCTCTTTGATAAATCTCTAACTGCAGGAAGGGTTTATTCGCCACGCGCTTTAACTTTGGCCCTCCACGCGGAGGAAAGGCTAAGCTTGTTTTTGCCCAAATAAATTATTCTTACTTGCTTTTGGATTATTTGCGTGGGATGATTTTATTTATTATCCAATTGTGATCTAACTGTCGGACTTTTGCATAGCATGTAGGGTTAGGTTACAGATTTCCCGCCACCTATAGATTCGCCCTGCATCACAAAGGATCTAATGTGTCAAATCATGCAATACTATCCGAAATATGATCACATTAAATAAACAAACTTTAGGATTACATAGTGAGTACAGTGCAATTGATCACAAAGTTTAAAATGGCCAAAGACAATAGTTACAAGCAGCATGATTACAATAAAATTAACTACAAGGTGAATACGCAATAAAAACAAATATAACTAGAGTAGTGAAAGGATGCTAATTTCAACATCAAAGAAAATGACAACTTAAAGACTTACACAACTAAGGCGTAGAGGATTTGGTTGGTATCCGGCAAGCCTCTAGTGGTCGGGAATGAGACCAAGGACTGTTTCAGAGCTCCGAGAAGAATCCATAGTGTTGGGCAGGGCTGTGGCAGAGCAGAAAAAGAAGAAACAGCCCTTGGATGGGGTTTGCCGGGGCTGGACGCAGTGCTGGAGTGTGCTGGAAGGTGGCCGGGGAGATGATAGAGCTCCTGAAGGGATATGGGAGGCTGTGGAAGGAGTATAGCTGCAGGTAGAGGTATCTCATGGCATCTAGATGTCCTGGGGGTGGGGATTGTTGCTGGATTTAATTCCAAAATACTGAAATATAGAGCTGGGAGGAGAGATGTCCAGGAAAATAATACCCACGAGAGTTCTGGGCAAAGTAAGGCTGCATCGTGGAGGAACTTGGCAGCAATTGAGAAGGTTATGGGGCTGTAAATAGCTGGCTGGAAGGTGATTCCAGTAGCAGCCAGCAGTTTGGAGCTTTCTAGACAGGGGCCGTATGAGGGAGAGGGGTCTGTGGAAGTATGGGAAGGCTGTAACGGCTGGGGAATTGAGTGGGGCTCGGTTTTGGGGTTAAGGGAAGGATGCGGCTGCTGTAAGGATGGAGTGGGGGCTCGGTTGGGAGAAGGGGGCTTGGTTTTGAACTGTAGATGGTGGATCCACGTGAATGAGGGAGAGAATTAAGGGGCAAGTAGAGAAATGGGGGGGTGGGGGAGTGAATTTGGGAGAGTGGCCTAAATTTTAGGATGGTGAAAAATATGGGATAGTGGGGTTAGTGGGAAGACCATTTGGGAGTTATGAGGGTGGTGGCTGGGGGAGTTGGCCAAAGAGGATCTCCGACAATGGTGGTGGCTGGTGATATTTTCCGGAGATCGCCGGAAAACTAAAATTTAAAGGATCTAAAGTGGTCCGGGGGGGATTTTGAGGAGGTGGTGGTGGATTGAGGGAGATCACCGGAGGTGGTTTCCGGCAATCGACAAAAAACTGAAATTGAATGGAAATAAGTGGTGATGGAGTTTGGGAGGTGGGGTGGCCGACCCTTAGGTGATGGAAAGAGAGTAAGGAGGCCAACCAAGAAGGTGGAGAAGGGGGAGTGGCCAGATGGTTGGGGAGGGGAGGGGAGGGAAGGGGATAATTCCTCTGATGAATAAACAAAGCCATTCACGCTAGGATTCTGTCTTCGACACCGGGTGATCAAAAAAAGGTTTTGTATTGCTCTAACTATCAACACCTTCAAATGACCCTCTATCCCTACCTATAGAAAAATGGATCATCATGGACAGTTATGACTTCAATCATGGTGGACATCAAATACAACAAAATAAAAATAAAAAATACACAAAAATAAAAAAAATTCATGGATCGTTGATTCACACAAAACAGACGCCTTTGATTGTCATGTAGGCTTGTGTGTGCCGCAATCTTTATCAATTCTCCCCAACTTGAAAGCATTCATCCACGTTAATGAAGATGATCGTGCTCTCTTCTAAAAGAGAGGCGAATCCCTCTAGGTTTGATGGCGTTTTGACCTCATGGGCTAGGATCGAGGGTACTACTGTTGCGGAGGCAGGAGCAATATCGCTGAAGCCAATGTTGACGACAGAACCGATGATGTACTGTTGAAGCTGACGACGGTGATGAAGGTGGTGTTGCTGCAATAAGAGATGGTCTAGAAGATGTCGGAGTTGGAGTAGATGAAATCAATGTTGAAGAAGGCACTGATGATGGTACTGTTGTTGTCGTAGACGTCGAGAACGGTGATGGTGCTGATGTTGGAAATGACATTGTTGTAGATGACGCTGAAGGATAATGTTGAAAATGTACAAGTGTCTGTGGATGATGATGCCTATGTCAGAGAATGTGGTACTGCTATGAAAGAAGCCAGGTGATCAATCAATGACAAAAGTTTGAATTGTAATGAGGTAGCAGGCGAAGACCGGGCTATGATGAAGTAGTAGATGAAGACTGGTACTAAGGAATTGATGTGGCGGGTGGCAAATGGTACATATAAGTTGGTCGCTTGAGCTGTGAGGTTACGAACCTGCCATGAAATTCCCATAGACTCTACCACTGCATAACATACGAAGCCCTAAACCTGGGCTCTGATACAAAATCTAATACAAGATGATGATATAAGAACTGACGCAGATCTAACTATTTAGAAATGTAAGATGCGGATGATCTAAATGTGTCAATAATCTAAAACTATAAAACACTTGACATAACATAACTAGGCTTTAAAATTACACAACAAATACAATTATCATATATATTTTTAATAAAGGTAACGCATTATAGTTATAAGCAGCAAACGTGTAACGAAAGTAACTACGGGATGAATACGCAATATGTGACCAATAAAATAAAGAGACAGCTTAATAGTTGAATAACACTAATGGATACAAGAGTGTCTGCACAATGTAAAAGAAATGATAACTAAAAAATTTATGAGGTATTAGGGCAGGGTGGAATGAGGAATTGAGGCAATCCGAAGAAGAGAAAGAAGGCTCGAATAATGGATTGGGATGTGCTTTAAGGTGGTGAAGGAGTGGAGGAGGTTGATGGGTAGAGAAAGACTAGGCGATGAAGCTATGAATTGCAATATGAGTTATCGTTGGCGGTGCGAGTTGGTAGTGGATAAGGGGTGGAGGAAGGGTCGGTGGTGGATTGGGGGAGGAGACGATGGGATCTATGCGGGCTAGCGGTGGTGATGAAGTCTCACAAGTGGTAGTGGAAGTATTAGCAATGGTTTTTCAAGGAAGCCCGAGGCTCGGTAGTCAGGAGGAATCAACACCTCGATGTGCATGGATTTTGGCGCCAACAATAAAGACCGACTGACTCTTGTGAAAGAAGCCAATTATCGATCCCCTCTACCCTATCATAAAATAAGTGCAAATAAATGAGGGGGATTGGGTTAAAGACACCCGATGACTCAAATTATACGATAAAGTTATCTAATGTGTCCTAAACTACCATGTTATGGTCTTGCTTCGTTGTGGATCGGTGGAGGCGGTGATACTAGGAGCAAGCCCTAGAATGGTGGAGGAGATGAGAGAGGAAGAAACCCTAGAGGGTGGAGGAAGGATAGAAGAACTTAGAGAGAGAGGGAGAGTAATTTTAGAGAGATAAAAGAAATTTCATATTTATTGCTTGATTCCTAATTACAAGACAAGGCCTCCTTAAATAAGGCGCTAAGGACACGGGTGTAAATACCCGACACAACTAAAAACACGAAATACTAAACATATAAAAAGAGTACATACGACTCGACTCAAAACGACTTACTAAAAATATATAGAAATAATAATTAACTAGATAACTGACGGAGGACCATAACACTCCACCCGTCCTTCAATTTGAGCTTGTCCTCAAGCTCAAACTCTAGTAGGATGTTCGGCTCTTCTGGCTCCTTGATCTCGCGCCAAAATAGTGCCTTGTAGCGTTTTGCGGTGGCGTTGGCAGTGAGGTCTAGTGGCGGCGCCGTCGGAAGGACGAGCGGTGGAAGCGAGGGACCCGGCTGGCCCGACGGAGGAGCAGGAGGTAGAAATGACAGGATGGCTGAGGGAACAACGGCTGGCAGAATAAAAGGGTCCCGCAGAACCGGCGATGCGGCGGAGAACAATGGATGGAAGGTGGCCGGAGAAACCATGGGCGACCGAAGGAACAGGTACGATGGTAATGGCGGTGCGGTGCAAGGCAGCAACAATAATGCGGCCGCAGTGGCTGGCAGCGGAGGCAGCGATGTGGTCGGAAGGAGGCAGAGCAGAAGTCGGCAAAGAAGGTGCCAGCAGAGCAAGGACTGGTGGCGGCGATGTCGGGTGCGCTGAAGGGGGAAGAACTTCAAAGCAGTCTGATCGCTCCAATTGATCAAGCTTCGCGTCGAAGATAGACATAGAGTCTTGGAATGATGTATACCACTACAACAACATTGAGTGTAACACGGTGACATCAGCATCAGAAATTTTAATGTCCATGTGGAAAGAATTCAATTGAATAGTAATAATTTAATCTATGAAATAAATTAATATATTAGGACTCAAATCAATGTAGGCAGCACAGGGCTCAAGGAAAAAATTGTGGCTGGTATGGGAGAGGTAGCAGTTGGCTGATGTGCTCCAAGATAAAATAAAATAGAAGAAGGTAGGAGAAAGAAAAAAGGGACGGTACAACTCAAGCAAAAAGTGGAGGGTTTCGAAGAAGCGGAGGGTTTCGACGAATCCTAGATGGGACGACGCACGCATTTTGGAAGTGGAGGGTGTTCGAAGATGCGGCAACAAACTTGGAATGGAACGATGCGGCAACAGACTTGGAATGGAACGATGCCCGCTCGATGCTTCTCGAAGGCGTCAACGAGAGTGTTTGCTGTCGACGGAAGCGACTGCGAGTAAAGACAGCGTTGACGAGGGCAGCGGCTGAACTTGGGGTTGTGGGGGTCGCGTGCGGTTGCTGGTTTCGACGAAAGAGGCAGGAGCAGATCCGATTGTGATCCGGAGAAGCAGATCCGGAGAAGCCGTCAAGGCTGGCGTCGGAGAAGCAGGGAGAAGCAGATTCGGTTGCGTGGAGGAAACCCTGCTTGGTGAGATCGAGAGGACAACGAAAGTGTGGAGCCGAGGAAGGATGGCTCTGATACCAAGTTGTTATGATCTTGCTTCGTTGTGGATCGGTGGAGGCGGTGATACAAGGGGAAAGCCCTAAAATGGTGGAGGAGGAGATGAGAGAGGAAGAAACCCTAGAGGGTGAGGAAGAAGTGAAGAACTTAGAGAGAGAGGGAGAGAAATTTTAGAGAGATAAAGGAAATTTCATATTTATTGCTTGATTCCCAATTACAAGACAAGACCTCCTTAAATAAGGCGCCAAGGGCACGGGTGTAAATACCCGACACAACTAAAAACACGAAATACTAAACCTATAAAAAAAGAGTACATACGACTCGACTCAAAACGACTTACTACAAATATATAAAAATAATAATTAACGAGATAACTGAAGGAGGACCATAACATACCACTCCAAAAATAATAAAATGCTTAAAAAAGAAGAAAAAATTGTGACAATAGGCTCGGATCTTCCAGATGATGATCCTATGATTGATGATAGGTGAATAGATTAGGACGGGACCCTATTTCTCTTGATCTGCTTGCTGATGATATCCATAATGATCAATGAAAGGCACGTTTCAAGTTATTAAACACAAATTTTATGACATGAGATAAGGATTAATCCTTGCTGACACAATAGATTACAATCCAAATAAAGATATTTGTCATTATTGAGGTTTATATAAGCATGTTAACATTAACCAATCATAATTAAGAATCTGACCAAAAAAATAAGATGATGACCGACAAAGTTTCATTTTTGTAGAAATAAAATGGATAAAAAATATATATAATTTTTATTAATTTCTCAAAATTGTCTCTACATACAAGTATTTGTACACTTATATAAGATCAGATGACGGGAAGGAATCCCAATCTAAGATGTGGGAGTGAGACTAAATGCTAAATAGGAAGTGAGCTCAAGATAGGACTTATTTTGGGCCTTTACATATATTTCCATCAACACTCCCCCACAAGCTGAAGCATACAAGATTAACGGGCATGGTAAGATCTTGGTGAGAATATCAACAACTTGGCTAGCTGCAGAAACACGTTTTAATTCCAGTTTTTTCAATTGAACTTTAACACGAATGAAATGACAATCAACTTCAATGTGTTTGGTCTGTTCATAGAATATATGATTCTTGACAATGTGTATAGCAGCTTTGACTGTCGCAAAATAGCATGTCCGGTAAGGAAAGTTTGACTCCTAAATCACCTAAGAGTCTTTCTAGCCATGTAAGCTCAGATACAACAACAACCATTGAACGATATTCTGCTTCAGCAGATGAGAGAGCAAGCACATACTGCTTCTTGCCGTGCCAAGGCCCATGTAATAAGGTGTCCTCTGAAGTACAGAATCCGCTTGTGGAACATCGATCATCCAGAGAGCCAACATAGTTGGCATCAAAGTAGGAAATCATAAACAAAGAAGTAGAAGAGGGTTGTATACAAGCCCTTGTCCAGGGGTAGTCTTTAAATATCTAAGGATGCGCTCGACATCATGGAGGTGAGATGTCCGTGGAGAATGCATGAATCGACTGACAACTCCAACAACAAATGACATATCAGGTCTTGTAACTGTAAGATAAATCAGCTTTCCTACAATACAACAATAATACTCTGGGTTGGGAAGAAGTAGATCAGAGTCGAAGTCATGAGTGCGGAGTTTGTTATTGACATCCATAGGAGTATCAGCAGACATGCATTCAAAATAGTCAGCGTCATGAAGAAGGTCAAGACAGTACTTCCGTCGAGATAGGACGAGACCATCCGGACGTCTTGTTACCACAAGGCCAAGGAAGTACCGAAGATTTCCCAAATCTTTCGTTCGAAAAACTGAAATTGTTGTTTGATCGTTTGTATTCCTTTGGAATCATCACTTGTAATCAGAATATCATCGACATAAACTAGGAGGATCATTGTGTCTGTCGGTCGATTCCGAGTAAAGAGAGAGAAGCCAGCCGAGTTTCGAGTGAATCCAACATCATGGACAACCTTATTGAACTTATCAAACCATGCGCAGGGAGACTGTTTGAGACCATAAATAAATTTATTGAGGTGATAAACAAGGGACTCCTCCGTGGTCTCAAACCCACGAGGTTGGTGCGTATAGACAAATTAATGAAGGTCGTTATTGAGAAAGATATTCTTGACGTCCAATTGATGTAAGGGCCACAGTCGATGAACAACTAAAGAGATCAGGACACAAACAATATTTAACTTGGCTACTGGTGAGAAGGTCTCATCATAATCGAGGTTTTGTTGCTGAGTAAACCCCCGAGCCACAAGACGAGCCTTAAGTCATTCAACTGTCCCGTCTGGAGCATGTTTTATCGCAAAGACCCACTTACATCCCACACATGTCTGTCCCAGAGGAGAAGAGACAAGATCCCAAGTCTGTTTATCCCAGAGGGCAGTTATTTCATCATCCATGGTCGCGCGCCACCCCGGATGTTGGAGAGCCTCCTGCAAAAAGTTAGGTATAGAAATGAAGGATAAAGAAGTTACAAATTTGAGAAGTTCCGGAGGGAGGCGATGCAAGATACATAATTAGCCAAGGGATGGGTCGTGGATACTGGTGTCAGATCTTCAGACCGCGAGATATCACTGATAGATGGTGACTATTGTAGGACATCAAAACGAGGAGGACAGCAAGTGTATACACGAAGAAGAGGTGGTTTGGAGAGTATGGGGGTCGGGGTCAGAAGGAGTGGTGGAAGATGAGATGTAACATGGACGGTAAGACGTGGTAATAATGGAGGTGCAAGAGGAGCTGGATGGGGAAAGTAAAAAGGTTGGTCTACGAGGAAAGTTACATCAGCATAAACGACAATCTTGCGATCGTTGGGAGAGTAGTACGCATACCTATTTTGAGTGCGAGAGTACCCAACGAATATATATTTTGTAACACAAGGAGCAAGCTTGTCAATGGAAGGACCAAGAGAATGGACATAATAGCTACAACCAAAGACCCGAGGTGTGATGGAAAAAGGAGGCGTGAGGGAAATAAAAGATTAAATGGAGTTGCATAGTTGAGAATGGAGGGCAGATGATTGATGAGATAGAATGCAGTAGACACGGCAAAGTGTCAATAAGACTTGAGAATCTGCATTTGAAACATAAGTGAGCGAGCGACATCAAGAAATACATGAAAATAGAGAGAAATAAAATATAATTTTTATTAATTTCTCAAAATTGTCTCTACATACAAGTATTTGTACACTTATAAAGAATGAGATGAAGGGAAGAAATCTTAATATAAGATGTGAGACTAAATGCTAAAGAGGAAGTTGGCTCAAGATGGGCCTTATTTTAGTCCTATACATATGTTTCCTTCAACAATTTTAAATTGTGAGATTGAATAATCATCATAAACACAGGGTATACGATGGAAATCATTTATATAAATTATAAATAATGAGTTATGTCAATCGATATTAAATTTTTAAAAGAAAAAACCACAATTATTAGGAAGTAGACATTATTATGAAGACATTGATGTTACCTATTTAAAATTATATTCAAATATGGCAAGAAAATATGATCATAAAAGTATAGTGACATACAAAACATTTCTAGGTAAGATTACCAACCCTGCCAGTTGCTAAATTCACCATACACACGGATTTATCTTTTGATCCAGTTAGAGCAATAGTAGAATCATGGTTTATACATAAGCATGTCAGTCCACCAGTATGATAACCATGGCCTAAAAAATGCAGATAAATAAATGTGTTAATTAAAATACATTAACTCAGTAAAAACCTTAAATATTAGAAGCAGCAACACAAAAGATTATATAAATCATGTCCACTAAATACACTTATGAAGGTTTGGTGATCAATAAATCCAATGATCAATTTATTTTCTCCAAAGAATAAAACTAACTGAATACAATTCTAGCATTCAAATGCATGTCTACTCGAAACTGGTTGATATGACGCACATCTTTGCATTTTTGAAGTTACAAAAGTTCAAAACAAAATATTTGAATTGCTATCTAGATTACATAACTACCGGTTATTGAACAATGTATCTACAACCCACCAGCCAAAAATAGTTTAATAACGCATATATTTGCACCATTAGTCATGCATATAAAGTCGGCCCCTAATTTAAAGCCTAATGTATCTCAAAGATGTAGTTATTTCCTTACCAGATAAGCATGTCCTAATAAATATTACTAACTTCTAAAACATTTGCACATGAGATCCAAAAGGAAAGAAAACCATCGGAACTCCAACTAACAATTTGTGCTAAATTGTATATGACTATCGCACATAAAATGCAATATTCAGCTATCTTAGCGCAAGTTTTGTTGTTGATTATCATAATTTGATGGCTATTTGACAATTGACATGTCTGAATAGAATAAGACAATTATATTTCCAAAAAAAGAACAATTATCTTTAATTATAAAAGTGTTTCTCGAACACACAAAATCAAACACCACTAATATACAATTAATTGTTTTGATCGTACATATTTTCCTTGTAAAATTACCAGAACATTTTGAGAACAACTGGTTTTATTGGGTTGACATAAGTGCTAGCTTGCTTTGGATTGTGTTAGACCTGATTTTCGTAAAACCCTAAGGTGGCCTCATTGCTCATCGCGGCCATTTGACGTAGTATATTTCTCATTGTAATTATTAGCGGTCTTGATTCATAGATATATTACTTGTGATTTCTATCATCCTATGTTACAACACAACTATCATGAATGCCACTTCTAACCTAGATTGTTAGACATTTTGGTGGATTGAGCGCATCTCCTTTGTTTGTTCCAACAGAGCTCCTCTAGGGCTTGGGCTCATTATTTTCATTTGATGTTGGTTCACTACCAAGGTATAATCTCTGAACCGTGATGGTAGCTCGTTTTCAAAGTTGTTTTCCTTGCATCCACAATTATAGATCGTAGTATTGAGTGGTGTGCTGGGTTTGCAACTAGGGGTGAATAAATCAATAAAACTGACCGGACAAAATGAATATTTAAACTGAAACTGTTAGTTCGTTGAAGGTTCAATTTATGTATAAGAAAACGAACAAGATATTGTTCAAATCAATTTTCAGGTTCTAGAAATCAACAGGACTGTACGAAACCGTTATTATTTAAAACTAAAATATTGCATTTAGACTTCTAGTATTACTCAATAGAGACATGAGTCATTCAACTTGCGAAATGGAACCAAATGACTTCAACCCTCCAAGCTCTGTTGTGACTGCACTCTGATGACCCTAGTCTCCATCCACCTCCAGACTCCACTCACCATATAAGTATACCTTATTGTATATTCTATTTTACTTAGCCACTTCACCCGCAAAGTTGTAGACTTGTATAGTATTTAGATCATCGAGCACTCTTGCACCAATTGACGATCAAGTGATCGCTGAGCGGTGTTGGACGATCAACGGATTAGGAGCACCAATCGTCAAATGGTGCTCAGCGATGAAGCACACCAATTGACGAGCGTCTGCCGATGATTGGGCACTGTTCGTCAAACGGTACTCGATGATCTGGGAAATAACCTTCTGATTCCTGCATTGGTTCAAATGATGAAATCTTCGTAATTTCAGTTTAAAGAAACTTGGAATAATGAAACTGAAAGCCGAACCAACGAAAAAAATACTACAAACCAAACCGATCAGTTTTGATTCAAGCTGATTTGCATAAACTCCCAACATCCAGGGAGTTTAGTTGTGACATTTTCAAGCAGAAGTTCGATACAATTATGATTTGATTAGTTTCGAAGTTGAGAATCATGCTCACTACTAGTAGGAGGTTTTGGTGAAGTAAGTTGGAAAGACCAAACTAGTTGCATAGGGAGACATCAGCCTCAGATTTTTGTAGACAGGTTTAGAACTTTTAGATAGAGAAGAAGGCAAAGATTGGCCATAATCCTAGAAATTCAAGTCTTACAAACCAAGGTCACAGGATTGTGTGGGTGGTAAGCTTCTGTTTTAAGACACTTCTCAAACAAGTGCACTACCTATCAACCATAGGTTCAACAATATCATCGATAGTAATATCAACTCACACAACATTTAAATCTGTTTATGTAGTCACGCAGAAGATACAACAGCAACATTGGGTTGTGGATGTTCAGAATGCACTCGGGCACATTTTCATTATCTCACAGCTCAACCAAGGTGTGAGGAACATGATAATTGATGATGAATATTTCTTCAAGCAAATGACCGCTTTGCATTCCATGGACATAATAGTTAGATTTTAATCTTTTACAAGAATTATTCTAGTCATTATCGGTAAAATTGTATGAAACTTGTAACCAATTTATTAGCAATTTGTAGGAGGCATTTTAGCAATTTGATAATAGTTTCTCCACAATTTGTTAAAATATCTTCTTAGTTTGTAGCAATTTGTTATTTTCCACATTTACTAGTAAGGCTATTTGTTACGTCATCCGGAACAATATCTTTAGAAATACAATGTAGTTTATGGCATATCAAAAAATCTTATATGGATGTGGAGGCTCATCATCTATTCCAATTTGTTTAGCAACGTTCAAGAGTGAGAATTGAAAATTTCAATAGAGTGTATCCTCTATTGCAGATTTGAGGCTTGCTTAGCTTGTTACTTTTCTTATTCTCTTCATCTAGCCTACTCCTATAATACTTTTTTAGATGAGCTTTGTCTGCAAAATGTCGATGAGAAAATGTTACAGATGTCCATGAGAGGGAGGAACCCCCCCAGTGTGGCGTATATCATCGCCATGAAAGGCACATTGAGGACACATTGGAGGAAGGAAATTAGGGCACACACATCTATTTGGAACTATACGTATTTTCCTTATGTTGGGATAGTTTGGGTATTTACCGTCAGTCAATTTGTCTTTTCTTTTCAACCAAGGTGTTATATAAAACCTCACAATGTGTGAGAGCTATCTTGGAAGTAATATGAAATTAGCACTTTAGGGGTTGTTTTTCTCACATCTTTCTCTTCTCCATTCCCCCTTTTTTCTCTGAAATTCCGGCAGCCCCGCTAGGGCAATCAATCCCCTAACCCCTGTTGCATAACATTTATACCGATTTGCCCTCTTTCGATTGTGGTTTCTGCCACACGAACATGATCCAATGATCCCACACATATTCCGCCCGCGACCTTGCGCTCCGGCACTTCTGCATGTATCGCGCTCGAGGCACCTATGCTGCAGCGTCGACGACACAACCTTCGTCCTTTTGCATGGTCCTATAAGGGTGCAAGTTGAACCGACTCAAAAGCTCAATGAGCTGGGCTCGACTCAAGCTCGATTACGAGTCGAGCTCGAGCTCACATATTGTTGTTCATGAGCGAGCCGGAGCCGGTTTGCGAGTTTTTTATTTCTACATTTTAAAAAAAATAAAAATATATATAAAGAAAATTAGGCGCACGATCTAAAAAACTCATGAGCAGCTCGAGCTCACGAGCTCGAAACTCGAGCTCGATAAGTAGGCCTTGAGCTTGAGCTCGGGCTAGGAAAAAATGAGCTCGTCGAGCTCGAGCTCGAAATAATTAGCTCGAGCTTGGAAATTTTGCTAAGCTCGACTCAAGCTCGACTCGTTTGTACCCTCCTAAGAAAAAAATTTGTGTCTGTTTATTCATTTGGTACGCTGGAAGTAGTGATACTTCTAGATTCTAAGTTCTTGAAAATGGTGTTATGGAAACCAATACATTCATTGAATATAAGAATGCTAAAATCTTTGAAAATATATTTCTTTAAGAACAACTAGGGATAGATATATTTTAACTCGTTTTGATAACATATTATCTTCATTATCGTTGAAGACAAGGCAGTTAAGCCTAAAAAAAGAATAATGAAAGAAACTGACTATGGAGAAAAGTTCCGCGCTTTCTTATTATATAATAATTCTTTGGCAATGTGAGGCTATGTTATCGATTGATTCTATATTTTGAAAAAAGTCATGGATGATAAGATTGATTCTATTATGCTTAATTGTACTTGAGTGTTTGTTGAAATTTTCTCTAGAAGCAAATTGGGTCTGCTTTCATATTTGCTCATTGTTAGAACTATATGTACGAGGATACTTATAACCCTAGCTTTTATCTACAAATTATATATTCATGAAATAGATGTAAAAACCGAACGACAATAGATTTAGAAGAAATTTATGTGAAGCAATTGAAGGGCACTAAATCATGTGAATTAAAATGAAGTATGTAAACTTATCAAGTCTTTACATAACCTGAAGAGATCTGAAGTTGCGGCATGAAAAATCTCGCCACTTTATTCTCCGATAATTACAAGGTGGATGTGTATTTATTATAAATTTGATGAATAAAAATTCGTGGTGATTGTATGCTTATATGTTGAGGACGTGATTATTCTAGGGTCCAGTTGATGTAATTATGATGCAAACGGGGAGGATCCGGTCGAAAGAAGGCACTTCGCGCGCGATTATATAAGGCGCGTGCAGGGAACGGAGACGGCATGAACCTCGAGCAGCATTCGGCGGGTCTTGTAACTGATTATATTTAGCGTTGCATTTAGCTTATGTACGGTCAACCGGCCTATGTGGTCTTCTCCCTATATAAGGGAGATATGTGGACCTTATTATTGTGTTTTAGACTATTTAATTTGAAAATTGGGGAAGGGAGAAACTGACCCCAGCGGCCCCCAAGTTTACCGAAGTCGCATATCGCCTCCTCCTTCCCCCATCCCGCTCTCATTCTCGCGTATGAGCCGCCGACCTCTCCACCCACGCCCACCGCAACTCACCTCTACTAACTGGTCTGAGCTGCCCTTCGTGAGCCGCCGTCCTCCCAAAGCGTCGCACCTACAGTCCTCTTTGCTGACATCGCATCTGCCTGCATCCCCCGCGTCGTCCTGTTCGGCATTTCCACGACTCCTCTCAGCGCTTTCCCCGGGGTATGTGTATCACCCGCAATATGACGTGTGACTCCGATTCGGCCGTTGCCACTGCCGCGCACTTCGACCGCCTCGACTGGGTCGATACGACCCAGTTGGACCACCAAGTTACTGTCTGCGACATCCACGCCCTCCTCGCCTCATGTCCACCGTCTACAGCTGCTCCACCGACCCCGCCACTAGCCACCACGACTTCGGCCAGTAGCACCGGTGATCCTTTGGTCGGCGTTCATCCTCTACACGAGCTTGTCGTCAGCGCTCTCCGCCGCATTGAACTGTCGGTTTTTGATGGTACCGATCCCCTATATTGGCTCGCATGGGCCGAGCACTACTTCGACATCCAGGGAAAGTCAACGACTCAAATGGTTCCACTCGCCATGATCTACATGGAGGGCTTGACCCTTCATTGGGTTTGTTGCCTCCGTCAGTCGCCACTGGCCTTGTCCTGGCTCCTCCTCAAAGATAAACCGATCCGCCGTTATGACAAACCGCCATGTCGGCAACACCTTTGAACGTCTGGGCAATGTCCGGCAAGCGGACTCCGTCGACGCCTACATCAACGACCGCATCGAGGTGGCTACGCACGTGCCCGGCTTATCTCCCGACCACAACTTGCCAACTTGGGAAGGTTTCTCGCTGGGTTGCGCCCGCACATCCGTAACCTGGGCAAGCGCGTTTTGTAGAGGCCTGTCGCCTCCGCCCCGTCTGCCCGGTTCATCCCCCCCCCCCGGACTCCACCCGGCCGCCGCCAACTCCGGGTCGGGCAACCCCGGATATTTTGTAAGAACTCGAACGTCCTCCGACACAGCCGCAGCTACTACCCCTACGGGCTCGACCCCCCATCCATCGGATCTCTCATCAAAAGTACCTTGACCTTCGGGACAAGGGCCTCTGCTTCCGCTGCAAGGACCCGTACTCACCGAACCATGAATGTCACAACAAAGACTTCAGGATGCTCTTGGGGGACGAAGAAGAGGAGATTGAGATGGCCGACTTTGAGGCCCTCGAGGACGACGAGGAGGAGTCTAATATGTCCGAGCCGGACGCCACTCTCCATCGGTTGGAGATCTCTTGCTACTTGGTGTGTGGCATCACCAGCCAGTGCACCATGAAGCCACAACGACCCTACAGCAGTTGACAGTGGTCCTTGTGATCGATAGCGGCGTCAGTCACAATTTCATCTCCTAGGACCTCGTGGTGGCGCTCCAGATTCCGGTGACTACAACCCTGACTTTCATGTCTCCCTTGGAGACGTCCGTCGTGCCCGCACTGCGGGACGATGCGTCAGCCTGCAGTTTTCCATCGGCACGTACTCAGGCTCAGTGAATTTTCATGTCTTCGGCCTTGGCAGTTTGGATGTGATATTGGGTGTGTCCTGGTTGTGCACGCTTGGGGACTATAAACACAATTGGGGGCATGTCACGATGGACTTTGAGGCGTCAGGCGCGACTCATTAACTTCAGGGAGATTCCCCTTTGGTTCATTCACCGACCGACCTCCGCTCCATTCTTCGCATGATCGACCCGGATTTGAGCGTTCTCCTGTGGCACATGGATCGGGGATCTGAGCCGGCACCACCTCCTATGCATCCGAACATCCAACGGCTACTCGACGACCACCAGATGGCTTTCACCATACCGCACGAGCTACCTCTGTCGCGCGCTTCTGACCGCAACATCATTATGTACCCCGACGTGGCTGCAGTTTCTGCCCGCCTTTACTGGTACGACCATGATCAGAAGAACGCCATGGAGGCAATGGTGGCTGAGATGCTCAGCGCAGGCATCCTCCAGCCGAGTGTCAGCCCCTTCTCCAGCCCGATGTTGCTGGTGCGGAAGAAGGATGGCAGTTGGTGGTTTTGCATCCACTACAAAGAGTTGAACAAACTCATTGTGCATGATAAGTACCTTATTCCTATAATCCAGGAGTTGTTGGATGATTAGTGCGGTGCTATCTATTTCTCCAAGCTGGACTTATGCTTGAGTTACCACCAGATCCGCGTGTGGGTAGAGGACGTGTCAAAGACGACCTTTCAGACACATGATAGACACTATGAGTTTCTTGTCATGCTGTTCGGCCTGGCGAACTCCCCGGACACCTTCCAGTCCACCATGAACGACGTGTTCCGCCACATTTTCATAAGTTTGTCTTGGTTTTCTTTGACGACAGTTTTGTTTACAGTTCATCTTAGCATCTCCCCCTGGCACATCTTGCCACTATTCTCCGCCCACCAACTCGTGGCCCACCGGAAGAAGTGTACTTTTGGCAGCCTCAGGTCCAGTACCCTGGGTCATATCATCTCAACCGGGGGGGTTCATCGTGGGCTCGGGGAAGATTGATGTTGTCCTGCAATGGCCGACGCCTGCGAGCCGCTAGGCTGCGCAGATTCTTGGGACTCACCGGATATTACTGTCACTTCATCCGCAACTGCGAGGCTTTGGCATGGCTACTTACAGACCTCCTGAAGAAGGGGGTGCCTTTCCTGTGGGAAGCGACCGCCCAAGAGGTTTTTTACAGCCTACAATGCGCTCTTGTGGCGGCACTAGTCCTGAGCATGCCCGATTTCTCCCAGTCGTTTGTTGTGGAGTGTGGCGCCTCAGGAAAGGGAATTGGTGTCGCACTCATGCAGGAGGGTCGCCCCATCGCTTATTACAACAAGACCTTCACCGACCGACGAAAGGTGGCTTCCACCTATGACATCGAGCTACGAACATTGGTGTTAGCAGTTCAACAATGACGCCCGTATCTGCTCGGTCGCCCCTTCGCCGTCAAAACCGACCACTGCAGCTTGAAGCATCTATGGAGCCAGAAGGTCTCCACCCCGACCCAACAGCTCTAGATAGCCAAACTCTTGGGTTGTCAATTCTCCATCGAGTACAAGACAGGGCGGACAAACATGACCGTGAACACCTTGTCCTGCCGAGAGCATGGCGGCACCATGGCGGCGATCTCCCTTTGCAAGTGGCGGGAAGCGGCGATCCTCTAGGAGAAGGAGCGGGCGGACCCCCACTATGGCCGCATGATCGAAGAGCTACGGGGAGTGTCAGATGCGCACCCCCCTTTCCGACTAGTGGGCGACAGACTCCACTTCCGCGACCGCCTGGTCCTTGCAGCGTCATCACCATGGATACCACGCCTACTAGAGGAGTTTCCCTTCCACACTGACAACGGGGCATTCGAGGCCCTACCCGACCTACCGTTGGCTGGCGGCCACCCTTTACTGGTGCGGCATGGTGAGGACAATGCAGCAGTTCGTGGCCAACTGTCTAATCTGTCAAAAGGCCAAATATCAGACCCTCGCCCCAGCCAACCTGCTACAACCTCTTCCGGTACCTGATCAGATTTGGGAGGACATCAGCATGGTTTTCATTACCCTCCTTCAACACTCTCAGGGGTACAACTGTCTATTAGTGGTGTTCGACCGTCTCTCCAAGTACGGGCACTTCATACCCATCAAACACACCTACACGGAGAGCTCGGTGGCCAGAGTCTTTTTTGGGGAGATCGTTTGTCTACACGGGTTCGGGTTCCCTCGTTCCATTATTTGCGACCGCGACCCGGTCTTCATGAGCACCTTCTGGCGGGAACTGTTATGTTTACAAGGGACCAAGTTACGGTTCAGTATGACATATCACCCGCAGTCTGACGGACAGACGGAGGTCCTCAATTGCTGTGTGGACACCTACCTTCGCAGCTTTGCTACCGAGCAACACCGCCAGTGGACCCAGTGGGTGGCATGGACAGAGTTATGCCGCCTACCAGTCGGCGGCGGGCATCACCCCCTTCCAGACACTTTATGGGTGTCCGCCCCCACCGATACCGGTCGGACAAACACGATCGCTGACGCCTTGTCCTGCCGAGATCATGGCAGCACCTTGGCGGCGATCTCCCATTGCAAGTGGTGGGACGCGGCGATCCTCCAGTAGGAGGTGTGGGCGAACCCCCACTATGGCCGCATGATTGAAGAGCTACGGGGCGTGTCGGATGTGCAGCCCCCCCCCCCCCCCGTTGTTCCGACTAGCGGGCGACAGACTCTACTTTTGCGGCCGCCTGATCCTCACAGCGTCATCACCATGGATACCATGCTTACTAGAGTAGTTTCATTTCACACCGACAGCGGGGCATTCGGGGGCCGACCCGACCTGTCGTCGGCTAGTGGTCACCCTTTAATGGCGTGGCATGATGAGGACAATGCAGCAGTTCATGGTTAGCTAGCTAGTCTGTCAAAAGGCCAAATATCAGACCGTCGCCCCAGTCGTCCTGCTATAACCTCTTCCAGTACCTGATCGGATTTGGAATGACATCAGCATGGATTTCATTACCCGCCTTCCATGCTCTCAGGGGTACGACTGTCTATTGGTGGTGGTCGACCGTCTCTCCAAGTACGGGAACTTCATACCCGTCAAACACCCCCACATGGTGATCTTTAAAGCCAGAGTCCTTGTTGGCGAGACCATCTGTCTACACGGATTCCCTCGTTCCATTGTTAGTGATCCGACCCAGTCTTCATGAGCACCTTCTGGCAGGAACTGTTCCGTTTACAGGGGACCAAGCTACGGTTCAGTACGACATAGCACTCGCAATCCGACGGACATACAGAGGTCCTCAACAGCTGCATGACCACCTACCTTCGCTACTTTGCTACCGAGTAGCCCCGCCAGTGAACCTAGTGGGTGGCATGGGCAGAGTAATGGTACAACACCGCCTACCAATCGTCGGCGGGCGTCACCCCCTTCCAGACAGTTTATGGGTATCCGCCCACACCGATACCGGTCGGCCTCGCCGAGGAATGTCAGGTCCAAGCATTGGCAGAGGACCTACAGGATCGGGACGAGGCTCTATGGCAGCTGAAGCATCACCTACACCGCGCTCAAGAAAGAATGGCCCACCAGGCCAACCGCCGCCGCCGAGAGGTTCTCCTTTACCGGGCAAGCATGTGTTCGTCAAACTGTGACTGCACCGTCAGAGTTCCATGACTGGTCGCCTCCACCCCAAGCTCTCTGTACGGTATTTTGGCCCCTTCTTGGTAGTGGAAAATATAGGCGAGGTAGCATATCGCTTGCAGCTCCCACCCGACAGTCGAATCCATCTGGTATTTTATGTGTCACAGCTGAAGAGGGCGTTGGAAAACCACCCCCTCCAAGCCACCCCGCCCGAAGGTCTGAGTAGTGAAGCCGCCCCACATTACGAGCCCAAAGCGGTGTTGGGAACCCACACCGAGCACGTCCAAGGCCAACCAGCAAGACAGGTTACCATTCAGTGGAAGTGACAGGCGAAGGACGAGGCAACATGGATTTTGGCAGAGAAAGTGAAGGCCCAGTTTCCATATTTTGACCTTAAGGACAAGGTCGTTGTGAACCCCGAGGTAGTTGATACGAACGGGACGAATCTGGTCGAAGGAAGGCGCTTCGCGTGCGGCGCGCGGGGAACAAAGACGGTATGAGCCTCGAGCAGCATTCGGCGGGCCTTGTATCTAATTATCTTTAGCGTGGTATTTATGCTTATGTACGACAGTCGGCCTATGTGGTCTTCCTACTATATAAGGGAGATATGTCGACATTATTATTGTGTTTTGGATTATTGAATTTGAAATTTGGGGAAGGGAGAAACTGACCCAGCGGCCCCCTTGTTTACCCAAGTCGCATGCATCATATCTAAGTTTCAACGATGGATTATGTATCAAAAACACTAAATCATATAAAAATTATTGAGTTCTTGCATTATTTTTTTCATTATTTTGAAAAAAAAGTTTACAAAAAAATCACACTCACGCCTTTAATGTACAAAGGCGCAAAAAAAGCGCACGAAGGCGCAAACCTCTGAGCCTGGAGTCTTAGGCGTGCCTTTAACAACGTAGCGCATGACCACTGTGGTTCACTTGGGCTAGGGCACTTCTCTTGGAGGGCGCACTACCCTCTTGCGTCGGGCCATTTGATTACATTCTATTCAAAAAATGGCCAACGTCGATTCCGTCGCATGTTTATTGGCACGTGGTTGAGCATGTGCCCCCCCCCCCCCCGCCCCACCCACTGACACCTCTGGCCATGCAGGCTATTTTGGATATGTTTTCGGATATTTCGTCGACACAACTAGTCTTTTACCGCCTGATTGACGGACCACTGCATCAACCAACGAGCGGGCGTGTCATCCATATTTTTTTGGCCATACCGATATGGAAAAATCCAAAAGGACGAGATTTAGAACCTTGTGGGCGATATGTTAGCTGCGGGCCTGATACACCCAATTCCCAGGGCTAGTCCTTTTTCAAGCAAAGTTCACTTGATCCACAAGAAAGATGGTAGTTGGTGTTTCTGTGTGGACTACTGAGAGCTTAACACATTCATCATTCCCGACAAATATCCCATCTAGTCATCCTGGAACTATTGTATGAGTAACGGGCCCTCCAACTTCTGCAAGATGGACCTCCACTCCGGCTATCATCAAATTCGGGTGTAGGAGGAGGATATTCCAAAGAAGACATTCTGCACGAATGACAACCACCATGAGTTCATCGTCATGCCCTTCGGCTTAATGAAGGCACCTGTCACATTTCAGGAGTCCATGAATGATTTGTTCTGGTCGGCCTTACGAAGGTATATTTTGGTTTTCTTTAATGACATCTTAGTATAGTTCCTCATGGTAAAATCATCTCCATCATGTGTGGATGTTGCTTACCACGCTCCATGAGCATGACTTTCTCGTCAACCCCAAAAAGTGTATTTTCGTCCATTCCGAAATCAGCTACTTGGGGCACACAATCTCCACTCAAGGGGTAGCTATGGACCACGACAAGGAGATGTTCGTTCTTCAATGGCTCAAACCCCGTTCCCTCCATGACATTCGAGACTTTCTGAGCCTCACTAGGTATTACCAGTGGTTCATCACGGAGTATTGCAAAATTGCAAAGCCCCTCTCTACCATGTTGAAGAAATCGGGCACCAACACTTTTTAGTGGACACCAGAAGCGGCTACAACCTTCCAAGCACTTTAACGAGCCCTTAGCACTGCTCCAGTCCTGGCCCTATCAAACTTCTCTCAGTCGTTCGTCGTGGAGTGTGACGCGTTAGGCACCAACGTCGGAGCCGTACTGATGCAAGTGGGGCAACCCCTCACTTCAGCAGGATGTTTGCGATCAATGTTGGTCACCATCTGTTCCTACTCCGCCTATGAGTCTGAGCTTATGTTGTCAGTACTTGTCGTTCAACATTGGCCTACCTGTCGTGTCAGTACACCAAATACGAGGCCACATTTCTTGGGGTCCTCCTACATCCACTATCCATTCCAACTCAAATCTGGGACGATATTTTCATGGACTTCATTTGCAGGATTGCATATTAGTGGTCTTGGATCGTCTATCCAAATACGCCCACGTCCTCCCAGACATCTATTTTACTGCACCGGTTGTAGCCTCAATTTTTATTAATGGTGTGGTTTGCCTGCATGAGTTCCCTTGCTCTATTGTGAGAGATTGTGATCCATTATCCCTGAGTTCCTTTTGACAGTCGCTTTTCAAGATGTAGGACAACCAGATCTGTATGAGTACAACTTACCATCCCCGAATGGATGGGTAGTTTGAGGTGATGAATCGATGTTTGGAGATATACTGAGAATATTCTTACAACACCTCCTTCCACACAAGCACTGACACTTCCATCAGAGGTTGTCTATGGTAGGGCCCCCACCACCCCTCACTCGCAATCTCTCAAGCAAATGTCATGTGGCGGACCTAGCTGATTAATTTCATGATCGTGACTCAATACTTCTCCAGTTGCGTTATCATCTTCAGCGTGCGTAAGAAGTAAGAACAGATTGTTGCTTTTGCAAACCATTACCGTGGGGATGTCCAATTTACTGAAGGGGATATTGTGTTTGTCAAGCTCAGGCCGCACCGACAAATTTTGGTGACACGGCGGACTCGCTTGAAGCTTGCAGCCAAATTCTACGGGTCATTTGAAATTATCGCATGGGTTGGAACCTCAGCTCACCACCTCTGCCTCCCACCTGCAAACCTCATCCACAAGGGGTTTCTCGTCTGTCAGTCGAAACGGGTTATTGGAGACCATCCGTTCAAAGCAAGTCTCTCTATGTCGGCTTCAAGTGTCACCTTAACAAACTTCCTTCCACAGCTCTTCACAAACACGTGTTCTCACGCGAGAGGGTCTATCAGTCGATCAGGGCCTTGGCGTATTGGCAGAGCCACACCCATCAGAGTCCATCTGGGTCAATCAGTCTGCATTCCACGCCCAATTTCCGAACTTCTGCCTTGAGGAAAAGAAGAATTTTTCAGAGGGTGGCATTGTTATGGATGTCGATAAGGGGGAGGAATGCCTCCCTCCCCCCTCGGGTGTGGCGACAACACCGTGAAGGCATGTCGAGGACACATTGGTAGAAGGGCATTAGGTCGCGCACATCTATTTGGAATTATATGTATTTTCTTTATATTGGGGCCAGTTTTGGGTATTTACCGTTAGCCTGTTTGTATTTTCTTTTTGACCTAGATGGTGTTATATGGACCCTCCCGACCTTATATAAGAGTTATCTTGGAAGTAATATGAAATTGGAACCCTAGGGGTTGTTTCTCTCATCTTTTTCTCTTCTCCATTTCCCCTTCTTTTATCTGAAATTCCAGCCCTCTAGAGCAATCGATCCCCATCTCCCAGCTTCATAACAAGAATACAATCATCCACGGAGCGCAGCCACCTACGATTGAGAACTGCATTTGGGTTACATCAACTTCGACTGTCCGTAAGACGTTTACAATTGAGATGAATATTGGGGAGGCAAAAGAAGTACTCCCCGTGTCTATAAATTGTGACTAGGGGAAGAGTAAAAATAGAATTATCCTTCGTCTGCAACAAGCGATCAAACTAAATCTCAATGGATGGCATTTGGTAAAGGAAGTTCAATAGAGGAAACATTTTTTGAGAATTAGGTAAATACTTTGAGGATGAAGACAAGGATGCTGTTTTGACGCAAATAAGAGCTCTGTAGGAGGCAGTGGAAAGAATGAAATAGTTGTATTATTATTTCCTCAATATACATATATGATCCCTGCTTAGGGTTGTACAAATGACTAAAATACATATATTCAACACTCACATTAATATAAACAAAAAAACATGCATTCTCATGTTCATCTTATGAAGATTCATATATATATATATACTAGCATCTTCGAACGGGCTCCGCACGTTCTCGATGCGTCGCTGCGGGCTTCGCCCGCTTAACCCCCTGGCGGGCTTCGCCCGCCTGACCCCCCGGCGGGCTTCGCCCGCCCCAAGCAAAATTTAAATAATTAAATAATTTAATAAATAATTATTAAATGAAATTATAATTTAATAAAGAATTATATAAAAAATGAAAAAAAAAACCGCAAATCCCCCCCCCCCCTTCTGCCTGCTCCTGCGCAGGCTGCCCTCCTCTGTCGCCGGCGGCGGAGCCGCCGGCGGCCTGCCCGGCGCCCACCCCGGCGGGTTTGCCGGCCTCCGGCGAACCCGTCGGGGGGTCCGGCGGCGAGCGGGCAGGGCCACCGCCGGCGGTGCCCTTCCCGGTGGCTCCAAAACTGGAGCTCACGGGCAGGGCCACCGCCGGCGGTGGCCCTGCCCGCTCGCCGCCGGACAACCCCCGGGCGGGTTCGCCGGAGGCCGGCGAACCGCCCGGTCCGGGCGCCGTGCAGGCCGTCGGCGGCTCCTCCGCCGGCTGCGGGGCGACACAGTGAACGCACGGGATGCCGACTCCCAGTATCGGGTTTTTTGAGAGAATGAACAGTGCTGAAGTTGGAGGAAAAGCTATAGGCAGACCTCCTGATTTGAATCCAACGGCCTGTATTTGATGGAGCTTGATCGGACGGTCCAGATGAGATTCATGGTGTGGTCCAAATATGCATATTGTATTATATAATAAAGATATATATATATATATATGAGTAAATATCTATATGCAAAAGAAAAGAAAATAAAAAATTAGATCAGGTATCAAATGTAAGAAGTTCTAAAAAATAATATATGGAAAACATCTATCCCCACCAATTTCTTTTTTCATGTAGAATCTGAGAGAGTGGGAGTGTTGCACCATATTAATGAAAATAGTTTCCAGAGATTTACACTCTACCTTTAACATTGATGCTCTCTCCACTTTTAGGGTTCCATACCCTCAATGAGGAATCATTAGAACCGGTACAGAAAATTTTACCTTCAAAAAATGTAATTAATTAAAAGAAATAGAATAAAATTTGCTTGAAAATAGAAGAGAGACTGAAGGATAAAGACTTCTATGTACCATCAGGAGAGAAATCTCCACAGGTGACACTTCTTGCATGACCATTAAATGTACGAAGATGAGCACATTTGTCAGCATTCCACAACTTAACACTGCGATCTCTTAATCCAGCAAGTATCAAATGTCCCTTAGGATGCCATTTAAGCCACTGTACAGTTCACGGGAGAAAAGAATTTTTCTGATCACATATAATACTGCTAGATAGAAGTAAAGTGTTAAGAATCAATAAAGACATACACAAGCATCCATAATCATGTGTTATGTTTCTAAAAGTCACCTTGACATCGCCTCCTGATCCTTCAAGTCTACACTTAAGATTGCCCGAATTTGCATCCCATACTTGAATTACTCCATCAAAACTTCCAGTTGCAAGGAATTGTCCATCAAAACTGAAGGCTAAGGTAGAAACTGTGTCTTGGTGACCTTAGAAAGAAAATGAAATTACATTTATAAGCATCAAACTACATGAAAAGATATGGAAAATAGAGGTAACATTACATTTGCTAAAGAGACCTTATGAAATTTAAGATTTCATTTACATCAATGATAAAGATCATACACTATACATGTGCTCCCAACCTATGTTGTTAAGCGCGCCTCAGGCGCGCCTAAGGCTCCAGGTTCACCAGGCTCAGAGGTTTGCGTCTTAGTGCGCGCGCATTAAAGGCGCGCATACGTGTTATTTTTGTTGTAAACATTTTTTTTTCAAAATAATGCAAAAAAATAATGCAAGAACTCATTAATTTTTATACGATTTAGTGTTCTTGAAACATAATCGATCGTTTGAGACTTAGATATGATGCAAGCGACTATTTTGATTTTATTTTTTAAGAGCTAAATAATAGTAATGAAAGATTAATGCGTAAAATATATAAAGAATCTGTTCAAAAAGATGAACTGATGTTTGATATTGATTATTTTAAATGAATGTGGTTGCACCTTGCCTTCTTCGGACGCGCGCCTGCGCCTTGAGCCTTGCGCCTAGGCTCCAAGACCCCTTTGCGTCTTGGTGCGCCTTGCGCCTTTAATAACTAAGCTCCCAACCTAAGTGTGAATAGATGCATGTGAACAATCCTTAGTCATGCTGGAAAATGTAGGCTCCCATTTTGGTGGGGCTCTTGCGCAGTCATCATACTAAGAACGAAACAAAAACTTTATAAAGATAGATGTATGTAAGAATTCAACATTCATGCAACCAGGCAGATGTTTCATTTGGCATGCTCTCACCTGGATGTGCATGTGTTATGGGCATTCATGCCTAGTTATCATGTTACGGGTCTTCATGTCTAGTTTAATTAATAGAAATCATTAATGTATTATTAATAATTGAGTCAATTAATGTGTCATTAATATGTTAGTTGTTAGAGTCAACTAATTAGTTATTGGTAGTTGAGTTAATTAATGTGCGTCATCATGTCAGTTGTTAGAGTCAATGAATGTGTATCATTAACATATTAATTATAAGTTGGATAATTTAATATAGGCCATTAATATGTTAGTTGAGTTTTGTAATCCTATTTAAGCACCCCTTGGAGGATAACGAAGTATGCATGACTTGAAGTATATTCCATTGTCCCAAGTTATAAGATCGTGGTATCTCTCTCTTCCGAGCACACCCCGCTTAGGCAACTTGATTCCAGCTTCATAGTATCCTCACATCTCTACCATCATCTCCACCTCTTGTCACCTCTTCGGCGACGTCATCAACGTTCTACGGCAAGGCCGCAACAACTTGTTAAGAGATCATGGTAGCTCTCTTTCTCTCTATGAGCACACACCACTTAGTCAATCGTGGTTTCGACTCCGTAGGATCGTCATCCTCGCTTCCGACCACTCTTCGACGAAGTAACCAACGTCTTACGGGTTTACCCGTAACAATTTGATTTTAGAGCCGTCTAGTATTCTGATCCTGCTCTCATGCTCCAGCCATTGTACTCAGGGAAAAGGAAGAAGAAACAAGGATCATTGAACTAGATGTCTAAAGCAAAAGAAATACTTTCCGGATATGGTGGAAAGAAGATCAAGGGTCAGAGTTCATTCTTGGGTGCCAGGGAGGCAAAAACCAGTGCTCGACTAGAGGAGCAAAAAAGCTAGGAGGGCGAGCATTTTTGTACCCCCCCCCCCCAACCCCACCCCACCCCCACTCACACATGAAAGAGTGGCCTAGTAGCCAGGACATTTTTTTTTTTTCTATTTTAAAATTTAAATATTAAATTTTACTTAAAAAAAATAATGACAATAAAAATATTTATTTAAATTTGCAAATAACAAACAATTGGCTTATTAGTAATAATGCATTAACGCCTCTTACAAAAATGTTGAATTACTCAAATATAGAAATTAAAAAACAACTTACAAAAAGATTAAAATTACATATTGTTGCAAATGGACTCGCCACCATTAAGATTCAAGCGCTCATGTCTTCTCCAAATTTTAAGGCGCTCGTTTCAATTAATGAAATGTTTTGCGCTCGGTTGCTAAGGATGAGATAATTCTTGTGAAATGCAACGCTTCAATGATTCATCGATTAATCGGGTTTTATTCTCATTCAAAATCTTGTCACTTAAAGAAAAAACAGATTCTGAAGCTACAATTCTAATTTGAATTGTTAGTATGTCACGAGCCATTATGGTCATAATAGAATAATTATGAACCTTAGTTTTCCACTGCTATAGATGTTAAAGTTAACAATTTCATTTGTGCTCACAAAATCTAAATTTTTTTTAATATATAATCCTAATTTATTTAGATGACTAGACGTTCGTGATTTTTGGCGCAATATAACTTGTTGAATCATATTTTTGTAACTATTGGATAACAGAGCTGTTAGAGATATTAATATTTTAGTATCTTAATGTTTAGTCCCACACCGCCTATCGGTGTTATGAGTCCTGTTGTAGTTCCTATATAAAGCCCCTTTGTGGATGAATATATTGCACCTTTTATTTTCCCATTCCTTTCTACATGGTATCAGAGCCAGGTTCTGAAAACCTAAAATAAAATTTTTTCCCCTTCCCTCCCCCGGACCCGACCCGTGCTTCCGCTTCCGCTTCCGCTCCCGCGCGCTGCTAGGGCTCACGGGAAATCCTGTCCTCCTCGCTCCCGTCGACGGAATCGTCGCTTGATTCCGCGATGGGAGCGGGACCTTCTCCCGTCGTGTCGACGACTACTTTTGATGCTGCTGCCCCGTGCGGCCTTCGTGAACGACTTCGACGAGCGGCTCGGATGCTTCTTCCGACATCGTCGACGTCGACGGCTTCTTCCATCGACATCGATGGCTCCGGCGACTTTCTCGGCTACTTCTCCTCCTCTGGCCCGTCTTCTTCTCCTCCGACATTGTGCCCGCTTCTTCTTCTTCTCCGGCTACTCGGCGTGCCTCTGCTGCTGCCGGATGCTTCTCCCGTCGACAGTCGAAGGTGTTGCTGCCACCGGTGCTCATCTTCTCCGGCGTTCTTCTTCTCCGGCCTGCTACAGCCGCTTCTTCTTCTCCGGCTTCTGGCCTTTGCCCGTGCTGCTCTCTTCTTCTCCGTTGTTGGATGCTGCTCTGCCACCGCTTCTCCGGCCCAGCCTTCTTGCCGGCTGCTGCAGCTGCTACTTCTCCCTTCTGTCTGCACCCGCTGCAGCTCTCTTCTTCTCCGGCATGGCTGCTACTCAGCGCAGCTTCGTCTACGGCCCCGTTTAGGGTTTAATGTTACTGTTTTTTTTTTCTCTCTTTCAGTTTTCTTGTTGTTGTGGTGTGTTAGTGTGGTCTCTTTACGATTTCCGCCTTCGTGCACGTGATCTACGTGAGGGGGAGTGTACGTCACGGCCTCTAGGCGTAGTTTATACCTTCATGCACGTATTCCCGTGAGGGGGAGTGTTTGTGATATCGGCGACTCGGATGCTTCTTTCCCGACTCCTGCTTTAGTCACACATGGCCCCTAGGTATATCCTATGTCTTCTTGCACGTATTCCACGTGAGGAGGAGTGTTTGTGATCATGGCGACTCGATGCTTCTTTCCCGACTCCTGCCTTAGTCCACATGGCCCCTAGGTTGATTTCATATGTTGTTTGTGTCTCCTCGTCGTTTTCTCTGGATTTGGTAGGGTTGGTTTGGTCTTGCGTGGTTGACCTTGTTTTCGCTCCGAGTGTATCCAGCGTTGTCATGGTCGGTTTGCGGACCAACGTCGTGTGGCTCTTGCCCGGTTGAAGTATCCCCGGTGACACGCGGTTGGGCCTCGGTAGCTGTTGCTTGTCCCACGCTGCCTTCCTTCTTTTACCCTCTATTTTATGTTGTGTCCAAGCTGTAGGCTTCCCCTTCAGCTTGAGGGGGAGTGTTAGAGATATTAATATTTTAGTATCTTAATGTTTAGTCCACACCGCCTATCGGTGTTATGAGTCCTGTTGTAGTTCCTATATAAAGCCCCTTTGTGGATGAATATATTGCACCTTTTATTTTCCCATTCCTTTCTACAAGAGCCAAAACACTTCTTGTCAGGGTCTTGAGCCAAATAATTCATCATAATGATTTTAAAATTGGGCAAAAATATAGGAGTGTTAAACACAGTCCAATTTTGGCTATCTGTACCCCAAAAATGAAAAAGAACTCATAATAAATCAAGTTAGGTTTTCTTTATTCGCAACCCAAACCTCATCAATTCATTGACGACCAAAAATATCGCGCTTCTGTTCCACGTTGTGAAAGCCACCTTAGTCGTTCTCTCTGTGCACCCCCAACACAAACACAATGCCATAGAACCCCTTCAAAAGTCCAGCCTTCGATCTACTTCTCGTGTTCACGAAGAACAGAAGCTTCACTTTGAGAGAAAACGGCAAGTAAAGTGTGTTACATGTCCTTTTATGGCATTATTTTAGTATTAATTATTTCTTAATATGCTTTTATTCTATCTTAGGTCGCGTCCTTAAAGGGCGTCGTTATTTATATCGTGTCTTTATGAGGTGTCCTTTTTAGTCGCATGTCCAAATCTGTCATTATTTTCTTTGGCGTTCTTTCGTTTTTGTGTCAACTGTCGATTGTAAGTCATATTTAAGGACCAATGGGTCTTGTATTAGTATGAATGAAGATAGTCTATTTCCCCAAACCCGAAAAGAGATCTTGGAAGCTCTCTCTCGAGCACGTCTCGCTTAGGCAAAAGACGTCAAGGCTTCGCAATATCTCCGTCTCTGTCATCTCCACCTCCGGTCACTCCTCTGGCAACATCCAAGTAGACCCATAACAACTTGGTATCAAAGGGCATTCCTCCCCTCCTCGCAAGCCGACATCCTCGGTGATCCTCAATCCCGCGAGCCCGATAACATCTCTCGTACGGTCGCTATGATCATCAACCCGCGAACCCTGTAACCAACCCTGCGAGCCATACAACATCAACGTCCTGCCGGTCGAGCCATCCCTCGTCTAATTCACCCTATTCCAGCGGCGACCCCAACGCACGGTTCCGCTGAGCCCTCCACACTCTGGTAGAAGCATCCTCCCAACCTAAGGAAATCGATGACGCCTTTCGGTCGTTGTTGAACTCCTACAACATAGCTGAAGACGTCCTGCGAGCGCCATACATCAGCGATCTACGCAACGGAACCGCACGCGTCGAAGTGGCGGAGTAGGGCATACCACGGCTGACTCTCGTTGACTTTTCCGCATGGCAATCCCTCGATGCGTCTCCTGCACAAGGAAACAGCGGGCAGTAGGTCCTTTGAGGACGAGAAACACGCGTAACAGACACGTCTCCTATAAGCTCCTTCTGACTGGACCGTCACTCACGCGTGGGACTTTAATCCCCTTTATTCACACGAATTTAAGACTTTGCGGAATTATTTACGAGAATTTTTCTCAAGAATCCTGAGTAAGATCATGGGATCGTATTTTCCAATCCTGAGGCTCGACGTATCGCGACACCTCCCAAACAGTCATCGCCGAGCACTCTAGTCGTCCCGTCACCCGCTCCTTATCCCGTGCTACCTGCATCCAAAATATGGGAGACACGCAAGATTTTTCGGATGCTCTACAGGACATCATGCAGACTGTCATGACCGTCATGGAAGTACGCTTTCAGAACGCTGAAACCTGGCATTGAAACGTCATGGCTACTATCACTGCCAGGCTTAATGAGTTGACCTCTTTCCTTCTCGTTGCTACTACTCCAACCACGGATCACGTCAGCAGTAGTCAAGTTCCGTTACCGCCAATCATCTGCCATGAGTCGTCACCGCAAACCCAATTACGCCATGAAGCGACCATTCAACCGCGATATACCCGGTTGGAATTCCCCACCTATGATGGGAAAATAGATCCCTCGGGCTGGCTCACCAGGTGCGAACAATTCTTTAGACATCAACAAACTCCGACAACTGAACGACTTCCTCTGGCTTCCTTCCACCTTCTCGACTCAGCCTTGCTTTGGGTCACTCGTCTCCTCACGGATCAGTCGGGTCTGACTTGGGACGACTTCAAGAAAATTTGGAACCTACGCTTTGGCCTTCCAATCTGGAGCAACCCCCTTGGTGCCATCATAACACTCCGTCAGACGAGCTCCGTGGACGAATATTTGGGCCAATTTCAACTTCTTCAGGCACATGTCACACTGTCCCCAAAGATGTTGGTCTCCATGTTCACCGTCGGACTTCGTGAATGCATGCGACTTGATGTTGAATTTGAGGCTCCTCCAGACTTAGTGACTGCTATGAGTCTGATCAGGCTATGTGACTGTCACCTCCAACTAGTACAAGAGGTCTATTTTCCCAACGACACGAGCATTCGACCAGGTCATTCTGAGGGGCATCCAACCCCACCAGTCCGTAAACTATCTCGGAAAGAGATGATGGAACGGCGCGCCAAGAGCTTATGTTTCAACTGCGACGAGCAGTACACTCGCGGCCACAGGTGCAGACGGTTTTTCTATCTACGCAGCGAGGACTCTGATGATGAGGATGTCGGCTGAAGCGGACACCATTGATCTCCCTCAAGCTTGAGGACAAGCTCGTTTTGCAAGGCGGAAGAGATGTTACAGCTCCTTTATGACGTTATTTTAGTATTAATTATTTTTTAATATGCTTTTATTCTGTCTTAAAGACGCGTCCTTATAGGGCGTCGTCATTTATGTCTTTTCATTATGAGGTATCCTTTTTAGTCGCATGTCAAAGTCTGTCGTTATTTCTTTTGACATTCTCTCATTTTTTGTGTCGATTGTAAGTCCTATTTAAAGGACCCAGTGAGTCTTGTATTGGTATGAATGAAGAGATCTTGGAAGCACTCTTTCTCGAGCACGCCTCGCTTAGGCAGCCGCGGTCAAGGCTCCATTATATCTCCTCCGTCATCTCCGCCTCCGGTCACTCCTCCGATAACATCCAAGTAGACTCATAACAGAGTGTCACTTCCCGATTTACACATGTGCGTGGAGAGGGCTCCGAGGGAGGTGCATTTGAGAGAAGAGATGCATAGCTTCTTCAATTGATTGTGATCTAAAGAGAACTCCTTTCAAGTATATGATAGCATCATTTTAATTCTTTCAAGTGATTTTTGAAATGTTTTTGCAGCTGTTTCGAAATCCTAAAAGTAATCGATAAGAAGTTCTATCATATATTTTAACGTCAAACTTGAATGTTGTTAGATTTCAACCTGAACGAGATTGTATTTTACCTAAAACCACTGAATTTGAGAGATAACTATCAAAGGTTCAGGTTTGGAATGATTAAAAAATCCCTAAGAAATAACTTTTTATGCTTTAATCATTGAATTTGTATGAAGAGTAAGTTTATGTATGTTATAGGGCGTAAGTGGTGGGGCACGGCCGCTAGTGAGATCATCATATAGAAAGAATAATTTTCGGGTAATGAGATTAGAAGCGGTGGAAATTGCAAGTGTTGGAAGTTGGAGCCTTTGTGAAGGTATGGATGGGGCTCTCTACTCGAGGAATGAAAATACAATGATTAAAGTTGATTTTTTGGATAAAATTTTTGGTTTGTGATTAACAAATTTGTTTGCGGAATTTTTCTTCAAAATTTGCAGGTTACGGTTAACAAAGGATTGCAGATAGTCAAAAATGGGTTGCGGGTAACAATCGCCAAAACGTGAAAGACTTAAAAGTTCACTAAATATAAATTGCCAAGACATATTGTGTTTATACAAATTAAAGGTGTTTAATTAGTGAAAAAATCAATAACTGCACGACTAGTCAGGAAATTAACACCAGATAAAGAAACAGTAGCTCTAAAAAAATATTCTAATATTTGTATATAATGTTTTATTATTTACCAATCATTCTCACTTAAATCAAGTATTTGAGTACTTGACTAAAATTCCATATTATTTTCATACTGCACTTTTTATCATTTTAAATATCTAGTTTGAATGGACCAACATATTAAATTCAGATTTTAAATATTTTTGGCCTTGTGCAGTAACAATTTTTCAAAAACAAATTCTTTATTAGAACCATAAATAAAGTTCAAAATACCTCCAATTTTTTCAATATAATTTTTATAAAAACCAAACTACTAGCACGACTAAATTTAACACGTGACAAACATATCGAGTATAAAAAAAAATCATTTAGAAAAACAAATTAAATCTCGCTTTATTAATTCTAGCGTTGCAGTTTTATCAAATATCAAAATAAATACTTATTTTTTATTTTAATTTCTCTAACAAATTTCATTATTACCTGATAAATAGTGTTTCTTTTATGAGGAAATTTATTACTCTCAAACAAAATAATAAGCTTTGATAACTCCTGTGAAGACCCAAATTCCCGGGCTTCCCAATGATTTCAAGAATTGAACAACATTTCAATAAAATAGTCGCAGAATAACTATGTACAGTACAAGGAACATACAAAACAACATTTTATTCAATCCTTATTGAATTACATCTGAATAAAAAGAGACTACGAGTAAACATCTATACAAAATCAGAATTTGAAATTGGTACAAGAGGCTTTGCGTCTTTCTTGAGCTTTGTTATCTCATCATCAAAGCAAAAATAAATATTTTGTTTTGCATTTTTGGGTTGTCACAAATCTTCCCCACTAAAAGAGTTATCGTCCTCGAAAACTAACTTGATAACTGTCTATTAGCGCGTTTCTCAGATCTAGATCCTTACTGAACTTCATGTTCTTCCTGCACCCGTTGACGACGTCGACTGGAATAAACTTAGAGGTTGTTATACGTAAGTTTTTTTTAATTATGTTGCATTCTTAGTTTGCAATGACTCTGTACTGTTTATGATACGGCACAATTTATTGAAATTGTTTCCCTCTGATACCAAGTTGTGAAGACCCAAATTCCCGGGCTTCACAAATGATTTCAAAAATTGAACAACATTTCAATAAAATAGTCGCAACATAACTATGTACAGTACAAGGAACATACAAAACAATATTTTATTCATTCCTTATTGAATTACATCTGAATAAAAAGAGACTACGAGTAAACATCTATACAAAATCAGAATTTGAAATTGGTACACGAGGTTTTGCGCCTTTCTTGAGCTTTGTTATCTCATCATTGGGCCAAAAATAAATATTTTGTTTTGCATTTTTGGGTTGTCACAAATCCCATGAAATGATATTAATTCAATGACATGTAATGCAAATATACAAAAGTCCTACATATTGGTCGGGCGACTAAATATCATTTGTTAAGCTAAAACTTCATTCGAAATATTAAATTAAAGAATTTATCATTTTAATATAATATTTATACGCACAGGCTCTAAATGTAGTTCTACGTGATATTTAGTGGTAGTTATGTGTATGCACTCTGTCTCATACTAACTGTCGTAGTGGTTGAACAGTAATCCACATTTGATTACATTCTTCATTTGAGAGTCTTATGCCTTCTTCGATCATAGGACCAAATATGTCAAGTTGCAAATAATTGTGCTTGACTTGACTCCGACACTTGTTGTCGCAAGCAAGGCTTTAAGCCCGTGATAAATGTGTGTTCCCTATAGTGGTGGATAATTTTGTGCAATGGTTATACGTCGCTTTGAACCCATCATCGATATAAATTTCAGCAAAGTGAACCCATAATATTACACATTGTCCTCGTCCAAGATTTCGAGCTCCGAGCTTGAAGCATCGGGAATGTTCGCATCTTTGCGAGAAACCACCGACACATTGGCAACTGCTCTTGGAGAATAATTTTCTCTCAATCTTGAATGTGATATACAAATTTTGTTCGTGTTGTTTGGAGCGAGTTTTACTATTATTATTGAGGTCTCGGAACACTTTTATGAGTTTATCAAATTTTATGTAAGCATCTTGCCCTAGTGCTCTTCTACTGAAGTTGTGGTGAGTCTTCAATTGTTTAGGTTTAATATATGATTTTGCCGAAGGTATTTTTCTTTTAACCAATTCGGATTGCATCAGAGGGCTTCTATCCAAAGAGTTTTTAATTCTCTTAATTAAAATTCCTTTCTATCACCCAAGTCTAGTAAATAATAAATGCTCATTATATGCTCAAAATAATAAATTGTTGTGCAATGTTTAATCCTACTATAAACTCTTTTTGGGTAGGAAATCCTACTATAAACTCTAAATAGTCAATTTTATGATACAATTTGCAAACATCCTGCATTCACTTTTCTAAATATTGTATGAGCATTTGTCTGATATAAAGGAATGCTGGAGTAAGCATAAGTAAAACAATTAAAAGGAGAAGTTGAGATGCAACGCAAAATTATTAATTAAAATAAAATGCAATTTTAATGAAGAAAATTAATATTGGTTTCGCATATAAGGCATCTTCACTGCTAATTTTAAAAGGCCCAATAGGGAAACAAACCTTGAAGCTCTGAACGTGAATCTTGTGAGCCAATCTTCCACATAAATCCTTTGTCATCTTTACCTCCTGTAGCTACCAAAGATGCATTTGTTGGGCTACATGCAACTGAATAAACTTCATCTGCACTAAGTGAAGTTAGAAAAAATTTAAGTAAAATTACCTGCACACAATTAGCACAGATTTATTCATTTATTAACATATAAATGTGGTTTTGTCAGTCTTCTTTTAGAGAAAAAGAGAAAAGCCTGGATGTCAATCAACAGAGCACAATGAAAATTTGTTCAATACCAGCGGTTCTGCATCTGTTATTGCTAGAAAGGTACTTAATGGAACCAGACTTGCTAAACTATTTCATTTGGAACAACACTAGCTTCAAATATGTGACGATGCTAAAATGATGAGGATGATGACTGAAATGAGTTATAAAATAATTCATTTGAAACATGATTAGTTTCAAATAGACCATATGATGTAGGACGAATGTCATGAGTGTAATTGTGACGTAAGGAACTCTAATGAGTGAGTGTTAGTGAAGTGTAGTAAAAATCTAGAATGATGTGATGATGCACAAGCAATTATCCAAGGATTAATTTACAATAAAAGCTGAAGTTGATAAAGTTCGCACACAATCACAATGGATATTAGTTGATTAAATAAACGAACAATTTCTAGTCAAATTAAACTTAAGAGTGTTTCAATTAAAGTCTAGGCAAATAAATCCTGGAAATAGAACAAATCTTGGGTAAACATATATGTAAAAACATCCAAAATAATATGATGGTTCACCAAATACATAATGATAAGTACTTTTGACTTCAAATTATACTTTACATGAGTAATTGGGGTACAAGGGAGTAGTAAATGGGCTGATTTGAGTAGCTGGACAGCAGATTGGTTGCAATTAAGCACAGTTTCAGGATTTCAGAAGGATTTGCTGCAATGGAATGGCTCGGCTGGAATTTGGAGTGCAGCAACTGAATTCGGAGGAAGGCTGGGGCAGTTGTCGACAGTTACAGTTACAGGGCAGGGTAGGGGAATCGTGGAGGAGGTTATGTAAGGGGCTGTTGAGGTGTTTGGAATGTTTTAGGGAGGCTGTTATAGGAAATAATGGTGTAATCGGCCAGCTGGGAGTGGGGAATTGGAGGACGAAATTAATAGGTTGGCGACGGGTTGGAGTACCGAAAGGTGTATATGGTTGCTTTGGCCTAGGTGAACTTTCAGGAACCAGGAGACGAAGGGAATTAAATGTTTGGGCAGCAATTGAAATTTCTGTGAAGTTAAATAAGAATGAGTTACTGGTAATATGAAACTCAGGTACAAGAACTCTCGATAGGAATTGTTTAGAGTTATATCCATCTCTTGTAAACAATGATAGAATGATGAGTTGTCACAATATTATGTCCATCATTGTGTATGGGTGAGGACACCAAAGACAAAGGAGTGAAGGACTAAGAAGAAAGATTTCAAGGAGGTGTTGATTTTTCTATTCGGATACACTATTTTGTCAGGGGGTATCAACACAGCTAAGTTCATAAATAATTTCATGTGTTTTAGTGAACTTCAAGAAATGTTGATTAGCACATTCATTATTAATGTCAGAATGAATGTGATTTATATATATATATATATATATATATATATATATATGTGTGTGTGGAATTGAGTTTGATCCATACAATGAAACTGGATAAACAATTGTGTGACTTCAATTTTTCCTTGCATCAAGAAAATCAAAGATACTTTAGTGCAATCAATAATAAATGATACAAACCAGTTGACACTAGAAATACTAGTAACAGACACAAATTCCCCAAACATCATAATGGATAAGATCTAATGGTTCACTACTTAGTAGTAATACTTGGATAAAAAGAAGTGCGACAAGCAAGTTCGCAAGTTTCACAAGTCAATAGTTCAACAGCCTTTTTAAGAAATAAAGTATGAAACATAGTTTTTAGAAGCAGAAAAGGCGGATGTCCAATAGCCTATGTTGGAGCATGATCTCAGAGGCATCTCCAGACAGACGACAGGAAAGAAAGGACCTCTAGTCAGTCTCAACAGGATTTTAAAGTAAGTGATACAATCCTACCTTATTCTCAACTAACTCCAATCATCTTTACCATGACCAGATCCTGTAAGACACAATGAGAAGGAAATAATGTAACAATGCAATTTAAATTGGGAGTCAATTTGTGGACAAAAATAAGGTCTGTGGATAGTTTAGGAACATTAAAAATATAATTTTGGTTAAGAGACGATGATAACTCAATAGTTCCATTACCACTTACTAATGTGTGTGATCTATTAACAACATTGATGGTGTTTTAGTGGGAAAATAGTGAGAAGGATGAAAAAGAAGTGTTAGGGAAAACCTTGTGATCAGTAGCACCTGAGTCGACGACCCATGAGTGATCAACAACAATACTTGAAATATTAAAAGATTTTGAACTTAAGTTCTTAAAATTCAAGGCAAAAGTGCAAGTACCAGTGGGCTTACTGAGAGAATTGATGAGGGTTCGCGGGCGTTCTAACTCTTTTTTGCTAAGAGATGGGATGTCATCAATAATATGGTCTTGGACTTCATGTTGCATCCCATCAGTAGTCCCAGATGTGGCAAGATTGGCCAGATTATGTTGGAAGCCCTTGAAGCCCACAATACAACTAAAAACATTGATGTTGACTTCTCTTTTTCTTCACTGCTCTTCGATGTTCCTTGCTACTATGATATTTGCTTATTTGCCCCTTCGTTTCCTTGCTATGACTATGCCCCGGGGATTCAAAAAATCTTCGGGGCCTAATGGACCATCCGCTACAAACACAGCTCATCGACTAACGTCCACTATCGGACCCTTGGGGCCTTCATCGCTTGATCATTCTTGTCTCGGCGTCAAGGCGAACCAAGGCGAGCGCTGGGCGCCTTGACGCTCAGGCGTCATGGGCGGACGCCTAGGCGATGCACTAAGGCGAGCAAGTCGGCAAGGCGCCA